>CM042140.1:111124197-111136697 GCA_023376005.1 Doryteuthis pealeii
AAGGATAGCCCTTAAAAATGTAACTTAATTATTTAATTGTTTACAACTGAAAACGTTATCACTGTATTTTCTTCGTGTATAAATCTAACACAATATTGTTTGAAATTTTAATTTGTGTCCATGTATTCCCTGATATTTACTCAGTATATGCGGTCTAAATTACCATAAATGCACACCCATTTCTAGCTACGCTACCAACTGAATGGACCTTATTTTATGGTGTCAAAGTGCCTACTGTGGGCTAGGGAGTGTTGGAAATGCCACTCTAGCGATTGTCTGCCTCTGTTGGGATGGACTTATGCCCAAAAAGGTTACCTGCAGGATGTCGCCATTTGGTGACACTACTAGCTGGGTACTTGAACTCAGCCCGAGAAGCTCCCTCTCTTAGACATCCACAAAAGATTGACTAGACAAGTTAAAGCGACAATTCTTCCAGGCCGTAGTGGTATCAGTGCTGTTGTATGGCTGCACCACTTGGACCTTGACGAGACGCCTTGAATATTGGTTGGATGGTACCTGCACAAGGATGCTGCGTGTGATTTTGAACAAATCGTGGATGCAGCATCCCACAAGAAAGCGGCTATACGGCCACCTGCCACCTGTCACACAAACCATCCGAGTAAACGAACAAGACATCCCGGACACTGCTGGAAAAGTAAGGAACGTCCTTCTGTGTAAACCAGCACGTAGTACAGCTCTATACGGATACTGCAGGCTTTGTGGAGGACCACCCTGGGGTCAATGAATGATAGGGATGTTTGGCGAGAGTTTGTCATGTTTATCCGCGCTGCTCGCATGAACATGATGGTGATAATGATAAATAATTCTGACTTGATGATAAGGCCGAATAGGGTTTAATTCAGTCGATAGAGTATCCACCCAGGAATCGCAATATCCTGTGTGCGATACCTGTCCAAAGCATCTCAGCGCATGATCAGTACAAACACGGTAATCTGGGAGGTGGCGGTAGGTAGGTGCTGTGCTATACCTCAGCAAATACAATATCCCTGGACTAGTGCTGACAAACTTTACATTTTTACAGCCGATTTTACATTTTTTAGTTACAATGTTTTATTGTTGGCCTCTTTCCGTTCACTTAAGACGATGGCTTAGTGTCCAAATATAAATCTAAAAAATATTTTTTTAAATAAATGCTGTTTGCATTTTCCCACCGGCTAATAGCAAATAACAGGGCAGATTGGGCTCTTTGATCATGGGTAGGTTATCATTATAAGAGAAGGAAAATTCTGAATTCAAACCTGTTAAACTCAGCTTAATAAATTGACCTTGTGTCACATCTTGCTCGTGCGGAAGGGTTGGTATATATATATATGCTTTAGGGTGTGTGCTTACTATCCTTTATAACGCATCCCCAAACTAAAAAATTTTTTGGCGTCTTGTATCAGCATCTGAGGGAAGAATTTCAAGCAGAAGAATCTCTGTAATTTTCTGTTACATATATTGTAGAACCCTGACGTACGAGAGTGTTACGAGTCTTCACCCGGTGTTATGAGATGAAAACTGAGGCACGACCAAGCTTCAGATATATAGATATACAAAAATATATGAAATATGAAGTCAACGGTGTTTGGGATATAACAGTTTCTTGCCTTCGTGAATTTTGAACCAAGTGGGTGTTTTGGTTATTTATGTTTATGTCCTTCCGTGAGGTAAATCACGAGAAGTTAGAAACCCTAGATGCTACTCATTTTTGGGGGTATAGTAGGGAGGATACTTATCTTTGTGTGATGCTTCATAAGAAGCAGCAATCACTGGTGTCATGGTTATAAGTCTAGTTTTGTTTTGGGAAAATAAGAGGAAGGCTGATTTTCAGTCGTTCTATATATATATATATATATATATATATATATATATATATATATATATATATATATATATATATGGGATCATCAGGAGATAATGGGCACCGTTTCGGGGCCTTCCTCTCAACGAAACGGTGCACATTCTCTCCTGATGATCCCAAGCATTTGTAAACATCATTTGTTTTTTCAATATATCAAATTCACACTGTCGGATTAATTTCCTTTTATTTCACACACACACACACACACACACACACACATATATATATATATATATATATATATATATATATATATATATATATATATATATATATAACTTGGTGAATATAACGATTGTCGCACATATCAAGGCCAAAGGTTCTCCACTGTATGTGCTTGCAAGTGTGATTTTAAACTGACACTTGTTTTAAATGCTAATCCACACTTTTTACAAGAAAATGCTTTCATTCCTGGATGTCCTTCCATGTGTATTTTTTTAAATCAATTTGTTGTAAATGCTAATCCAAACACTTCACAATAAAATGGTTTCTCTTCTGTGTGTACACGCATGTGTTATAGTAAATGAGATTTCTATTAAAATGTTGATTTACACACTCCACAAGAAAATGGTTTTCTGGGTGTAAAACGGAAGTTGTTCTAAATGCTGGTCCACATACTTTACATGGAAAGGGCTTCTCTCTTTTTTATATATTTTATTTAACAGTTTGTAGAAGTCAAGGAGCCCCTGCCCGGGGCTAGCACTTGCTTCTTTTTATAAACAGTATATGCATCCTAAGGATCGTTTTAGCATGGAGCATGTTCCTTTGATAGCTGCTATTTGTACTTCATAGTAGCTTGGTCCTCCAGGTATTGTTTCAAGTTATTTTTTATAGTTTTGTTTGACCAATCCAATTACCCCTACCATAACAGGTAGGATATTGATTTTTTTCAATGACCAAGCTGTTTTTAGGTCATTCTTGAGGTCATATTTTTTAATTTTTCTCACTCAGTTCTATTGGAGCCATAGTCATTTGGGACAGCTACATCAATAATGAGAGAAGTTTTTTTCATATTTATTCTAGATGACACTATCTGTTTTAATGGCTTTGTATTTTATATATCTGCCTGTCTGAATTACTTAATCACAGAACACAGTCACCTTCCCGTTTGATGTTATTAGTGGAGGGTCGTGTTCCCAGATTACTGTGATCTCTCAAGCTGCATTTCTCCGCAGATTTTCCAGTGGAGATATGTGTATACTTTGTTATGATGGGCAGTGTAGTGGCAATCTGCCAAAATGATCTGGCAACCAGACATTAGATGGCTTGGACTTTCGATGGCTGAGTGGCAGAATCTTCATTGATCATTTCTTTTGTATTCCAGCCATTTTCTTGAATCCATTTGTGAGTAGGCCCTGGTCTTGTCCGGCTATAATGATTCGTCCCTCATCAAATGGTAGCTTGCCACACTTGAACCATTGCCCGAAGCCTCCTTGTCAATGTATTTCTGGTTAAGTTCTTCCATGTTTTCTTATGTTGTCGCCATTTAATGTTTTTCAATGTGTCTCGACTGAATTATTCTGTAAGTTTTGTAGTTGAGGTCAGTTGTGATAGATATTTCTATTGCTGGTCATTTACCATTGCCATTGTTTTATCCATCGAGCCCTTGATATAGGGCCCCATGACTAATAGTGTGAGTCGATACGCATGGTTGATTTCAATGAGACCTAAACCGCCCTCTCTTCTTGGCAGGTATATCCTGTCCATGCACTGATGTCGGTAGGTAACTTTATACAGGGTTAGCTTTTTCCTAGTTTTGGTGTCAAGCCTGTGTGCATACAAATGTGTGATAGTAAATGAGAATTCTGTGAAAATGTTGATCCACACACTCTACAAGAAAATGGTTTATCTCATGGGTGTATACGTATATGTGTTTGTAATCCAGAAGTTGTTCTTTATGCTGATTCGAACACTTGACTAGAAAATGGTTTCTCTCTTTTATTCTTTTTTCAATTTTCCTTTAAGTTTTTTAGAAACCAAGGACCCCTTCCTGTGGCTAACACTTGATTTTTTTATGCATAGTATTTACATCCCAGGGCTCATCTTAGGATGGTGGATATTACTTGATTCTCAAATACCATTTTCTTCCTCTGTCTTGAGATTTTTTATACTTTTTGACACACTTTGTATTCTGAAAAAACAATAATGTTCCATTCATTATTTTTTTTCAGAATACAAGGTGTGTCAAAAAAGTACCAAGTTTAAAGCTGTATTTACCAAGATAGAAATGAAGAATGAATGGAACTTTTTTTTCTCTAGAATACAAGGTGTGTCAAAAAGTACAAAAAACCTCAATACTTTTGGACACACCTATATATATATATATATATATATATATATATATATAGTGCTAAGTAACAAAAAAAATGATGGATAGATAAATTTTCGTTTGTTTATAACTTGTCCCAAAATCTTTTTAAAAAAGAGATTTTATATTTATTTTACATTATGTGAAACAGCAGAGAATTAATTTTTTTCTCCTCAATGGAACACTTAACTGTGTTATAGTTTCTCTTTCTAGTGGTCCTTGCTTGGTCTTTACGGATTCCTGGACCAGTATTAGGCTGGTCTGGTGGGTTATCCAGCTTAGTTTTGTTACTTGTGGTAGCAGCACTAGGAGAAGGTGCACCGTTAATTTCCTCACCAGTTAGCCCAGTGCTTAGCAATGACGAGAGGATTATTTGGTCAGGATTTACTTCCGAAGGAAGGTATCCTCATGTCAGATACTAACAAACCCCCTGTACGGAGAGACAGAAGACATTCAAGGTATTGTCTAGTAGGCTTTTCTAATTCTCTCCATGTGTGTATTCGTTTGTGTGCATGTAAGACGGAATTTGTTCTAAATGCTGATCCACATACTTTACAGGAAAATGGCTTCTCTCCTATATGTGAACGCATGTGCACTTTGAAATCGTAATTGCAGGAACATGCATATTTACAGAGTTCACAAGAAAATGGTTTCTCACTTGTAAGGATTCGCATATGTCTTCGCAAATCGTAAGTTGTTCGAAATGCTGAATCACATATTTTACATAAAAAATGGTTTCTCCCCAGTAAAACGTACATGCAAGTTATATTCCTATAACACACACAAACACACACACACACACATATATATACACACACACACACACACACACATATATACACACACACACACACACACACACACACATATATATATATATATATATATATATATATATATATATATATATATATATATCGTGAAATGTTTATCGTCGGAGGAAATATAGCCGGTGACAAAAGTGAAAAACTTGGATGAGGCTCTTTACATTTCACCTTGAGTAAGATACGAATCCGCTTATTCTCCCTCCAGCTATGGGTAAATAATAAGAAAGACAGTGCTCTTTAACCTTGGTATGGCAACTGTTCTCGGAAAAGACAACTCTGAATTCAAACCTAATAAAACTCCGCTTGGAAATTGACCTTATTAAACTCACATCCTGCTCTTGGCTGACAGGATGATTATATATATATATATATATATATATATATATATATATATATATATATATATATGTGTGTGTGTGTGTGTGTGTGTGTGTGTGTGTGTGTGTGTGTGTGTGTGTGTGTCTGTGTGTGTTTGTGTGTGTTTGTGTGGAGAGAGAGAGACAGACAGACAGACAGACAGACAGGCAGATAGACAGACAGAAATAAAGAAATAGGTAGATAAATATATGCTTATACGAGAAAGTCTTATTTTTTCAAATACATCTCATAAAATAAACAAATGGTCAAAACATTTCTGATTCCAATTAATTAGTAGAATTCGATCTATCCGTTCAAAAATGTCAAATAAAATCTTTTATTTTTCATAATATTTGTTTGTTCCGACTACTTTTCAAATATCAAACTTTTTAGAATTTAAACCACATTCACCGAACGCCAAAATAAACCAAACAAAGAAATCGATTATTTTTTAAAGACTATTGCCCAGAGATCATTTTTTACAGAGAAAAATATCCGTCAGCAACTGTCTTGGTTTTTCAAGATTTTAGCATTAGAGTTCTCTTATTTACCCTTGCAGATTTGGAGACAGTTAAACACAGAACAGTGCCAATATATCTGGGTGAAGTCACTTTATTTTTAGTCGTGAACTTATAATTTGATTTTGAAAAGTTCTTTTCAACAAAACAAAGAAATTCGCCATATTGCTGAAACAATTAACACCAGAATTCGCACCGATTTATTAGCTTTACTCATTACCATAAATTCCATTACAACCGCATCAGACAAAAGACGCTTAATTATAATAAAAAAAAACCTACTGGAAATGGCTTTATTATTTCTTAGGATTATCTTATTCTTCAAAGTGTCCATATCTGCTGCTATCGCCGTATCAGATTCTCTGGGGAGGTTCTTCTTCATCGCGATGTTATTGTCTCTCCTTTGTTGTGAGTTCCATCTCGTTTCTTATCAATCGGGAAAACGGAGATGTAATTTGTGTACACATAGTTTTATTTCGCGATCCCAACTTAACCACGCGCCCGTGAGAATCAATATAGAGACAAAGGACGTGCTGTCCCTATGGACGATGGCCTAACTTTGAGTAACTCTAGTTCTAAATCTCACTTTCCCTGGACCATCTAACTACCTGACCCCCAAAGACAATCAAAGAGGCCCGCTTCGAATGAACCTGGTGTGAAAACTTGTGTGTCAAAAACTCAAAGAACTTGAATCCGGTACTGTATTTTTCCACAGTATACCATTAATTGTAAATTCTAACTACACTAAATTACAAAACTGATAGGCGTTGCCTAATCATTATTTAACAGAATAAAATATATTTAGTCTCGTACTCACACACCAAGGAACAATATTAGCATTAATACATCCCTGTTATATCAGAACTGAAAACAACGGACGAAGAGTCAAGATAAAATCGTTTACCCATACAGAGTACTTAACATTTAATATATTCAATACATATAGTATAAATCTGGTTTGCATAATCCACCCCCAATGAGAAAAGAAAATCCCGAGGAGGTTAAAAAGAGGAGTTTTCAAATTTCAAAAGACGGTCCTCTAAATTTTCTCAAAATACAAAATTTTCTTGGTAATAATTTTTCCCGATACACCTTCTTATTTACCAGTAATGTTAAAATAAAAGAATATATGAATGTGCCCCAATCGAAAAATACATGACTATATTGGTCCATCAACAAGCAGTACGTTGAAGGGGTACAACATTGGAGATTAAATAAAAGAATTACTAGACAAGTGTGATTGATATCAACATTATGATTCGCCATTCCCTGGTAGGGTAAGAGGCAACGTATCTAGGGTTTTATAGAAATTAGGTTAATAGAAGTCGAGGATGGTTTACTGTACTGTCATATAACAAACCACGAGCCTCTAATGAAAATGGCAACTTTCTAAACGTGATAATTATTCATCTTTTCTATGCATACATTGCCATCGCTTTCTGTAGATGAGATATTACTACCTAGTTATGTGAACTAGCCTACTAATTTTATAGCCGAGCATCCGGTGTGGAGGTGCATCAATTTTTAAAAAATATTTGAACTCAGTTGAATATGAATTCAAACATATGCAATTGCCTCTTGTCACCTTCTGCAGGCTATGCAGCAGTGATTCTGCTTGAAGAGGGTTCTATTCATGAAGTGCTAGATCATCAGCGTTGTCTGCATCTGTAATAATCTCTGCGGCATATCACCAGCCTCTTGTACTTTTCATCAAATCTATAAAAATACATCAAGACATTTCAAAATCAAATAAAAACTATATCGAGTCTATTCCTACAGACGTCATTGTTTTATATTGTCGCCAAAAGAAAAAGAAAAATCTATAATAAAAAAAATAAGTAGATAAATGATGATGATGAGGAGGAGGATGACTTCCTGTATTCTACCACTGTCTTAGTTTGGAACATCCTACAAATGCATTCATTCCATCCTTATTTAAACCATCTTGTCCTCTACTTTCTGAGGCTCCTAAGCTCACCCAACCACTTGCCGCATCTTGATGCTCCCTGTTTTGCAATTTAGAGCTCTACCCGCAGCTTATCAAGTGAGTTTATGCAGTGGCGACCACTTCGTGACCGGTAGTCTTTTTTTTTTACTCTATACCTAAATACCTAAAAAAATAACTACATGAAATTATAATGCATATTGGCTTCATCAAAAGTTACTTAAATTAGAAACAAGATGTGTCGTTTGGCGATCTCGTATTCTTACTGGGCAAATCTTCAACAGAAAATCACACATTAAGTAACCTACAAAAGCTATATCTTCTTCTTTGTATATTTATTTCTTTTAGTCTTTTATAGAATCGAGACTAATAAATAAATAGCTCTAAAACACCTGGCTCATCTCAGAATATCAAATAATAGATAATTTGCCTTAATCTCATTTCCATTGTCTACTTTATTCATCCGTCCTTTTTATTTCCCTTTGATAGTTTTACTTTTACTTGTATCAGCTGAATCTAAGCCGTTAAACTTTATGCTAATGTTGACATCTATATATATATAGAGCACTTATTGCGTCAGGAGAAATGTTATGACTTTTTCTTCATCTTCTCTGAATAGATAAATAAAAAGTAAAAAGTTAAATGTAAAGGGCGATCTGTAAGAGTCCAGGTAAAAAGTATCAGATATCAGGTAAAAGGCAAAACATACCAAGTAAAAATTAAACAATAATCGTTAAGAGTTATTATAAGTAGGATATTGTAGTAAAATAAAACCTGTAGAGTGGCTTATTGTCAGTATCTGACGATCACCGAAGTGTTACGTGACGTGGAGCTATGAGTGTAACCTAAAATGTCAATTAGCTCGGAAAGTTTTAGGCAGAAATTTGGAGTTAGAGGAGAACGGAAAGGTTTAAGAGATGATTTGGCATGCACACATGGTGTGATTTGATTGGACGGGCGAATGATACGTGGCAAAGTGGCAGAGGGGAGGGAGGCGTTAGAGATCAGAGTGTGAATTGTCTGGGAGAAGGTGCGGACGGTGCAAGACTTGACATTTCTTGCTCTTGGCAGTTGTAATTTGGGGGATATAAACTACTCATGCGAAAAAAAGAAGCGGTCTTGTGTTAATACTAAAAACTCCAAATGGCACAAGGCAAAATAACCCTCAGCCCCCCAAGCTCGTGTTCAGACCCCAAACATCAAAGAATTGCCAGCCAACCAGGATCTCTCAGTTGAATACCGGACGAGAGGGGTAAGTATACTAAATAGGTTTACTATCAACACATCATTCACTCCATCAGAAGTTGCGAAAAAAAATTAAAACTTTTTGTATAGAGACCTGAAAATATCGCTAATGTTGTTAATGATAATTCACTAGCAGGACCTGTGGATAGACATCAGTATCCTAAAGGCAGCTGATTCCACAAACAAGTCAATTCACTTACGCACATTAAGAATAAAAAAGAAAGAAAAAACGAAAGAAAGAAACATAGAAAGAAAAGAAAGAAAGAAAAAAAAGAAAAGATTGAAAAGAAAGTAAGGAAAGAAAAAACGAATGAAAGAAAGATCGAAAGAAAAGAAAGAAAGAAAGAATGAATGAAAGAAAAGAAAGAAAGAAAAAACGAATGAAAGAAAGATAGAAAGAAAGAAAGAAAGAAAGAAAGAATGAGAAGAAAAGAAAAGAAAGAAAGAAAGAATGAAAGAAAAGAAAAGAAAGAAAGAAAAAACAAATGAAAGAAAAACTAGGATAGCGTGGTGGTACAGAGGGAATATATCCTTTTCGCCAGCTTTAGACAAGGGAGATCGTTTTACACCTAAGGTGGAGTGTCACAACTATCATCAGGTCCTCTCTTTACTGCACATATTCAAACATGGATAACCTAAGAGTAGAATTCTGCAAAATTTAAATTAGGAGATGTTCGCGTGGGCAGGTTGGGGGTCTAACATATAATAACTAAAATAAAAGAAAATCGTCTGTCTGAGTGGCCTATTGTCGATTTCAGCCGAACGTCGAAGGGGTTTATCCCCTTTGCGAATGCACAAGAACAGGGCGTTGATTGTTTTGTTGAGGTGGAGTACCACACCTATCTTCAACTCACGGATGCTTTACCGCACAGATCAGAACGGTGAGTCGACTAAATCTGTTCCTTACATCCAAGCACTTCAATATAAGCAACATTCTGTTTTGGTGTTTTCAAAGTTAGTTACACATTACCATTAAGTTAAATGCTCAAGGCCATACCTTTGCGATGCTTTTGTAGAATAACTATTTCATTATAATTTTGGGGGTTTGTTTAATTCTCGGAACAGAAATTATTGTGCATGAAAATTCTTTTTACAGAATATCAGTTTTTTTATCAGTTGATAAACTAAAAGTTTGCCGGTGTTGGGTCAGTAAAAATACGTTTATTTCTATGTATGGAGTTTAGTAATGGAATTTCGTTCTGTGATTGGACATATCAATCACCAATCGCGCGTAGAAATATTGGCGCATATATAGAAGGGTCATCTTTAGACCAGTTCCTCAACCAGTTGACCAGAAATTATCCATGAGATTGACTCAAATATGATACCAGATATCCTCAATTTCCCTATTTATCAGACCAGTAGGTCTCTCTAGCATGATTATATATATATATATAATATATATATATATATATATATATATATATAGAGAGAGAGGAGAGAGAGAGAGAGAGAATATAACTATAGTGTGAGATGGTCACTGTTTCAGCTTTTGCTGGAATGGTGTACCAAAGGCAGAGTTATTGGTAGAGTGCTCAATATAAAATAGAGCTGTTATATAATATAATAAGATAAATATATAAAGGTTTTGCATATCTATTTATTAGGTGACAAAGGAACAATCACAACCATATTGGTTTCATGCGATGCAATCATCAGGTGAAGATGTTTCAAATGTAAGGAAAATCGAAAAAATTACAAAAAAATTCAAAAAATTCAATAGACATGGGATGAGTATGATTGGATAAGATGATGTGTGTGTGTGTGTATGTGAAGGTGAATTGAATGTGTGAGAGTGTTTATGGGCTGCATAAAGGTTGCGTACGCGTAGTAACTGGTCACACACATAATACGTTGATCTGTGAGTGTGTGGTATTTTAACAGCGCTTACGTGCAAGCGCTTGTGCCTGTGCATGTATGTGTGTGTGTATGTTTTTTTCTGTCGGATGTGTAGGCTATGTATGTTGTATATAGCTGGGTTGTGTTAGTTGAGGAGTGCGGATGAATAATATTAACTATAAGATTGCAAGTGTTGTATATTATGGGCGGGTGGGGGTGGGTAATACGATGTGTAGCGATGTCAACCGGGCGTTGCTGCACGCGGTTACACATAGACACGACATAGGCACGCATACAAAACAATATTCATACATACCGATATGCACACACATGTCACTATATGTGCTGTGTTAGCCCTACATATACATATTGAAGTGCATACGCATACTACTATGGGCCCCACGTGCACATATATACGCACATACGCACACACACATACACAGACACACATTATATACGCACACAACACACACACACACACACACACACACATATATATATATATATATATATATTATATATATATATATATATATGTTAATCAAAAGAAAGTGTTTATTGTTGAGTTGACAGTTCCATTTGAAGAACATCTGGATTGGGCCCATCAGCGGAAGTTGGAAAAATATGAAGACCTACATGAGCAATGCGTCAGAAACAGATGGATCACGGATGTATTTCCCATTGAGGTCGGATGTCGGGGGTTTATTGCCAACTCAACCTCGGCATTTTTGTCTAAACTTGGACTTTCTTTACCAGACAAGAGGAAATACTTAAATAAGATCCAGGAGAAAGCTCTAACTGCATCAGCGTGGATATGGCAGTCCCATATTATGACATCAAACTGACAAAGTCTGGTGGTATCGTGAGATACTGCTGGGGCGCTCTGGGTTAGTGGTAATGATGATTCGGCTCCGAAACCATGCCTGAATCCAGAGCCATCATCTGATGAAGGCTTTGTTGGTTGCAATGCTACTGTGTAAATAGCAGTCATTGTATGAAGATTATATATATATATATATATATATATATATATATATATATATATATATATACCACCTCGTCCGCACGGGCAGTATGCGACACAAACTTAGACTGGTTACCTATCCAAGGTTAAAAAGCCCAGGCTGTCCTACTATTTAACAATAGTTGGAGGGGGGGTTATATGGATTCATACCTTTCCCAAGGGTATTAGCACTATGTGAAATGCAAACAGCCTCGTCCAGGATTTGAATTCGGGTCGACGAGTCCATTTCCCACGTCTCTAAACATTACACCACGCACCTCGAAATGATTCAATATATAGAAAGTTAATTCATATTGTTAGTCACGGTTTTGTTGTTTAATAAACAATTAGAATTTAAATCATTTATTTGTTGTTGTTAGATTTAGCATAAATGTTATACAAACACGATAGTAAATGAACTTAGCTTCAGGGCGACGTTCTCCCAGGGAATACGTACTCCTTCATATGAATTAGGTTAGGATCAGCCTGATGCCTATAGCGCCCCTCTAAATGCCAACAAATCTACTTTCATACAACCACCCGTTCGTGTTTGTGTGCGAGCGGTTCGGCATTAAACTGACCATGTGTCACAGC
>CM042140.1:111139197-111149197 GCA_023376005.1 Doryteuthis pealeii
GTTGACGAAATACAAAAATAAAACACAAGAAAAAAGAAGGAAATAAACTTTAATCTTTTTACCAATTTTTACAATAACTCTTAATAATAATGATATTATTTTATCTTTTGATTTTCGCAAAAACCAACAAAAAACGATGTTTTATATTTTATACCGGTGGTTCTCAACTTTTTTTTACCCATGAACCCCTTTGATTCCTATTTTACTCGAGTGGACCCTCCCATAGCCATTCGATGTTTAAAAACCCCATTGTAATCTTATAGTTAAATACATTTTGCTTGCATGGGTCCCCAAAAAATGTATATGGTCCCCGGGGGGTCGACATGAACCCCGGGTTAGAACCAATGTTTTATACTGAGAGTGCAAATAATAATCAAGATGCTTGCTTATTTGCTCCCCGAAATATTATGAGGATTTGAGTGTCCACAGAGGAAATAAGTGGGTTATGAGAAATATGAAATGCAAGACGAAATCTTTAAGGAAACATTATATTGAAAATAATCACAATGTCTGCCAATATTTACAAGAGTTTTAGACAAAATGTGTTGTATGGGGCTTAACATTTAGGCAGAGTCTACTTATTTGAATCCTTTAAGGGGGAAGGTTCCATAAGTCTGATTTTTGACGACTCCTTTCCCCAGTTTACTGTTGTTGGTTGGAGTAAGGATGATGATATGCAATTTTCATAAATATATATATTTACCAACTCCTCCACACGAGCAGGATGTAACACAAGGTCAATTTCTTAAGCGGAGTTCAATAGGTATGAATTCAGAGTTTTCCATTCTCATAGACTGGTCACCTAGCCATAGTTAAAGAGCCTAGTTTGCCCTGCTATTTACCCATAGCTGGAGGGAGACTAGGATTCATACCTTTCTCAATGGTATTAGCGCTAAATGAAAATGCAATTACCACGTCCAAGAAATGAACTCGGGGCGACGAGTCCATTTCCCATGACTTTAACCATTACACCACGCGCTTCCTACATAATTTTCATATATAATAGGAATACGACTATTTGGCGGATTTGAGCAACGTTTAATTGTAGAGATTTCAGAGGCAAATTAAAAACGTCTCCTTCATTGCATGACAGTTTATTAGATTTTCAAGTTCATATATTAGAGAAGTTTTTATTTTTACCTTTGGCCACGTTGTGTGTTTAATTGGTTGGTTAGTTGGATTTTACGGCATGTTAACCCATTTTGTGTCATTTTGTTTTGTTATATTCATTCTGTATGGATATTTAGATTTTTTAAACTTAATTTTTTAAAACACATTTTGGTTAAATCGAACTTAATGGACCTAAATTTCACCATCGTACGTCATCCCACCGAAAGAAAAAAATACCAAAAATCTGGGAATTAACCAAATTTAATGAAATTTTCATTGCTGATATATTAATGAATTAAAAATATAATGCACCAGTTATTTTATTTAAAAACTTTTACATTTTTCCAGGTCAGTTAACTTTTAACCACGTATGTTTGAGAATATGTTACGCCTCAAAGATACTTAAAAATTAACTGGCCTAAAAAAATGTTAAAGGCTTTAAATAAATTGACTTGTGCTTTATATCTTTTATTCATTAATATATATTAACACTGAAAATCTTATTAAATTCGGTCAATTCGCTGATTTTTGGTATTTTCTTCTTTCGCCGGGGTAACATAAGATGGTGGAATTTAGGGCTGTTAAGTTCGATTTAACCCTCATTTTTTAACTCTTTTTCCTATTCAGCCCCTAGATTTGATGCTCACAGGTACAACCACAGATACTACGACTCTGGGTCAGAGTGGACCTGGAAGTAATGATGATGAAGGTGTACTCCACACTCCGCAGAGCTTCAACAGTTTATTGTCGTATCCAGGACAATAATACCTTCCGTCACCGCTTTCTAGCACATACATGATAAAAACAGTTGGGCTTTACCATAAGAGCAATAGCATCAGGACAATACTATAGGTGCTAGGGTTTGACATGACCAGCTTATTGACCGGAGGGGGACTCTCCGCCCTCTTGTCTAGCCTAAATGAGGGCCAAAGTTGAGTGTTGCCTGTCATGGACTGCTCAGCCACAAGGGTTCCCTACTTAAATATCACGGGTCGGCACCTATGGCCAACAGGTGGCTTCAATGGGGGGATTTTATCCCCCCTGCAGAGGTGCTGTCGGTGTAAGTTTCTGTCCCTGCCGATAGGGTGGGTTGTTAATTTATGATCCATAGAATGATGATATGTGAGCTGAGGTAAGGAAAGTAACAAAGTGTATCTAATTTGCAATTTCAATAACGCTTTTATGCGTTACATTCAGTTATATATTGCAAGTTTTTAATTGATAATCAATCACAACGTTCAAGAGTTATGAACCTATTGAGTCTTTTTTAATTTTAAGATTCCTATTCCAATATGGGCTAATGATCTTGATGGAAATTCTGCTTGAATGTAAACGTAAACCTTCTATAAAGTAGCCGGGGTGGTCTGAAGTCGGTCTCAGCCAATCATCGAGGGAGTCTATCCCCTTTTCATTAGCGCTAGACCAAGGAAATTGTTTTTTGCGTCTGAGGTGGAGTGCCACACCTACCATCAGCTCCTTACTTTACCGCACAGATCCCTGTGCTACTCATACGCTGAGTTGGCGAGGGCCGGTATCGAACTAGGAACCTTGTGCTTTCTAGCCGAACGCTCTACCGACTGAGCTAACTCAATAAATATGAATGTGTCTTGTTATTTTCAAGGGAATTTTATCGGAATATAACAAATATCTAGACCCTGAAGAGTATTCCTTCCAAAATGAAGATATGACAATTTCTAAGTTGTCGAAATAACGCCACATATTGCAATTACAGCAGAGAAATTCTGCTATGCTGGGAAGATGAAGACGGTTTTATCATTTCTCTGAATGTTTGAGATGAGTCTTGATGATTAGTATTATCTGCGTTATTCAGACTATTGTCCTCGTCTTCATTGTTATCTGTACAACGTTTCGGCCGATATTACCTCCGGCCTTCTTGAGATATTTCTTGTCGGACTCGGGAACTTTCTCAGACTCGGGAATAATAATTAACACAGATTAACGCCCCTGTCCCAGCTATGGTTAGCGGAATGAGAACGGAATATCCCCGTGGACAGAATAAAGGGTTACGTTCAAAGTTCCGTGATAGCTCCCGATTACGACATGAAGGTTCCCAATCCGAAAAAAAAGGTTCCCGAGTCCGACAAGAAATACCTGAAGAAGGCGGAGGTCATATCGGCCGAAACGTTGTACAGATAACAATGAAGATGAGAACAATAGTCTGAATAACGCAGATGATACGGTTTTATTACTTGGGAAAATGAACGTCAGAAAATGATTCTAATATTATGGAATTTAATTTAGTGGAATTTTGAAAAATGGTACAATTAATAACATGGACAAAGTTAATACCGCCGTGAAAATATAAAGAGTATTTAGTTATTAGGAACTGCCACGTATGATTTCAGACAATGGAAAATAATTAAACTCTGTCATGAATCTTTCTAATATTCAAAGATAGTTCAGTAATAAAAGTGAGTAAATAGAACGACGAGAAGGGAAAATGCATCAACAATATATTTTCCTTCTCAAACGATCACTTAATATCTCTTGGTAATTATCGCCTTCTTTCTTCTTTACATCAACTTTGTTACAATTGTCTTCTTAGCCGGGTAACGTGGTGTAATGACTTGCATAGAACCCTAGAGACATAATTCAAAATTCTAAAGACAGTGATTATAGTCTCCTCTACTATTCACCCATAGCTGGAGGGAGAAAAATTGGAGTCATAAGTTTCTCAATGATATGACTCCAACATACCTTTCCCAATTGCAGGTGCCCAAACGTGTTGTAATGATTAACAAGTTAGTCTTGCAGATTCATTACTACTGAATAGTGAGTTCGATCCTCGCTTGATGCACCATCAAAAAATTTAAAAAAAATATCCCTCGTAAAAAATAAATTGCGTTAATCAGGCCTAGTGGTAAGTCAGGAAAATATTTTTTTGTCTTCTGAGTCGGGAATCAATGAATCGAATAAAAAGAACTATTGAATACCATTGGATGACAGGATAAAATAGTAAAACATTACCATGAGTTTGTCTTAGATTTAAATATTATTCGGTAATGAATATGAGTACATGGTACGACTTTAAAGGAAAATGCATCAATAATGTATTTTCCTTCTCTATATGCATATGTACCCACATCATACGTCGGGTATATAATAAATATATTATATATATATATATATATATATATATATATATATATATATGGTCTCTGACTATGCCTGTGAAGTCCCGGTTTCGATTCCTGTCGGAGGGGAGTCGTTAGTATACATCGCTGAAGAGACTTAATAAAGTCGAAACAGTCTGTACGGTGTTCTGCATAGCGAGCCATCCTTTGCGGGATTTACTTGTCAAGATTATTTTCTATAAATATCGAATTTTATGCGATACATGCATTTATAATTGCCTTCAAGCAAAATATAAATAATAATAATATATATATATATATATATATATTAGATGATAGATGGTAATAGTTGATTGTCTTACTTGATTAATCTGCTTCTGCTTCGGCCGCCATCTTCTCTGAGCTGACGTCTATTCAGGGCTTCTGCTGGGGGTTGATTTTCTTTGTTACCTCTTCTTACAGGGCTAGGCATAGCTTGTTTTAACATTTAATCAATACAACAGGACTTGGTTTATTTCTCCAGCTCATAATTCCGCCGCGGGTGAGTTGCGAACCCTAAGAAAGACATCCTCTTTCTTAGGGTGCCGGCTCGCATCTGACTAACTAAACTAAAACCTATTCCCATGCGTCCAATCGCGCGCCTTCAAGGGGTCAAGAAAAAAACGTCACTAACCGTCCATAACCGGTGAGTAACTTTCCATAAGATCCCGTTATGTTAATTTTTTACGACCCCTATTCGAAATACTAACTACAGGTACGTTCATAATTTATGGCTGCTCATGAATTATGTAAGATGATGATCACTTAATATATCTTGGTAATTATCGTCTTCTTTCTTCTGTATATCAACTTTGTTGCCATTGTCGTCTGAGTCGGATAACGTGTATCACCGGGGTGTAATGACTTGCATAGAACACTAGAGACATTAACCAGTGACTACTCTATTTCTCCATAGCTGGAGAGAGAAATATTAGTAATGAGTTTTCTATGACTGCAACATACCTTTGCCAATTGCAATTTTCCTTCTCTGAAGATCATTTGGACCATATGACCTTTAGGCACCCCTTTTTGATCTCGATTCAGAAGGACATGTTTTTCATTTACACCGTAAATATCCGGTTGTTTGTTAACAGACGATTTTTATAGTTTGTTTAATTATAAAACTAACCCCTAACCCTAACTCCTAACTCTAACCCTAATCTCTAACCCTAAACCCTTTACAAACAAACAACCGGATATTGACGGTGTAAATGAAAGACATGTCCTTCTGAATCGAGATCAAAAAGGGATACCTAAAGGTCATATGGTCCGATCATTTACTATCTCCTCGTAATTATCGTCTTCTTTCTTCTGTACATCATTGTCTTCTGAATCTGGAATCGATGAATTGAAAACTGGGCATATTCTATTGAATACCAATGGATGAAAGATTAGAATTTGACTAGAATCAATACTTGAATGTTTAAACTGATTTCTTCTTAATCTATTCGCTAAGTGTCATTCTCTCGTGTGTCAGTCATTATAGCACATTTGGATGATGTGCTGAACAAGTACTTGAATAATGCTTTTTCCAACAAACACTTAAAAAGAGGTTTTCATTTATATATATAATTATTATGGACTCTCTCGTCGATTTTCGACGCATGAGGGTTCACACACACAATGAACACCCACACAGTGATTTGTTTATAGTGGCGAAGGCTTGTGTTGGACCATCCACACTTTTTGGCACAGTCGATAGGAAAGAATTGATGCATCAAGGGTTGCCACAAACCCAATCAACGACCGACCTCAGGAATTTTTTGAATTCAGAGTTATCCCTCTTCTAGACTGGTTACCTACGCAAGGTTGAAGGACCCAGTCTGCCCTACTATTTAACCCATAGCTGGAGGGAATTTTGAATTCAGAGTTATCCCTCTCCTAGACTGGTTACCTACACAAGGCCGAAGGGCCCAGTCTGCCTACTATTTAACCCATAGCTGGAGGGAGAATATATGGATTCATACCTTTCTCAAGGGTATTAGCGCTATGTGAAATGCCAACAGTATATATATATATATATATATATATATATATATATATATATATATATATATTTGTAAAATTTTAATCTGACTTATTTGTGTCTGTGTTATGAATTCAAACACAAAACGAGAAAATCTAATCATTTCCAAAAGTTAATTATTCCTGACGTAGGACTTCTTTTTTTTTAATTCTAAAAAATACCTTTATTCGTCTTCTGTTCAGGAACTTCTAATTTCAATGAAGGAACTCAGACGTTATGGCGTCTTCTCGCTGGAAGGAAAAAAGAGAAGAGAGAGAAGAGAGAGAGAGAGAGAGAGAGAGAGAGAGAGAGAGTAACAACGAATTTTGATTGAATAAAAAAGTTTACCGCAATGGTTGGTGTTATGCTTTTTTTTTTTTTCCTAATCTTATTTTTGAATTTTTTTTTGTTCGCTTGATAATGAAAGTGAGAGAACAAAATTTAAAGTTCACCCATGTTTTAAAAATGACAGAAAAAAATAAAATATGCTTAATGAATGCATCTTTGTAAAAATAGATTTCTTGATTTGAATTTTTGATTTGAGAATAATTTGGATTATTTGGATTTTTCAGACTGTTGTTCTCATATTTAATGTTATATACACAACGTACCCAGTTGTGGTTACGGGGTGAGAATAGCCTACAGCGGGGGATTATCTATGGATGCAATATTTAGCGACAAATTAGGAAGATTGCAGATGAAAAGACTTGGACATGTTTAAGAAAAGGAAACCACGGGAGAAAAATTAAGTCGCTCAGAATTGCAGCACAAAGCAATACCAGCATATCTTGTTCGTTTCATTCAGATGGTTTGTGTAATAGGGAACAAAGGGCCGTATCGTATTTTATCCTGGCCTGGTGCAACCTGCATGTCTAGCCCCACTGTTAATCCTTGAAACGGCGAAACAGGACTAGGCGGATGACAATACATAAGCTCCCCACCCTTGTTGTTTTGAGCTCTTTGAAAATTTAATTTCCTGGTGGCCGCTAATTAGGTAAAAATTGCATAGCTCTCTTTAGCGATAGCGGCTTTATATAAGATATAAATCCCAGTTTGGTGCTAACCACATTGTATGTGGATGATAATATATATAGACTTGAGTTCTCTGGTAAAAAATAACATTCCCCGTAGGGATGTATCAATTAATTGTCCCCCCCCCCAGACTGACAGCCGCTGATGACTGCAATGGTAAGGAACTTGGCAGACGAAAATTCTGTCGGGTTTCAATCCCGGCTAGAGGTAGCTGTTAAAAAATCGAGCCGCACTGATGAGAAGTAAACTTCGAAACACGTGTCTGTGGATGACTGATATATATGCTCCCAACTCCCATGGTTGAGCACTGTATGGGGGACATTAATTGAAATTTCACTGGTTAGCGTAAGACGTTACACGCCTATTCGCTGTTTACAAACTTGAGTTCTCTGGTGATTGTAAAAACATTCCCCGCGAGGATGTATCAATTAATTGTTCCCCCAGGGTCGCAAGGGTAAGAAGAAAATTATGTCGGGTTTCGATCCCGGCTAGAGGTAGGTGTTCAAAATTCGTGCCGCACCACTGAGAAGTAAACTGTGGATGACACACACACACACATAATATATATATATATATATATATATATATATATATATATATATATATTATAATATATACAGCTTTTCGTTGACTGTTATTAGTTCCAAGTTAAATATAACCTAAATTACATTTAAACCCGGAAGCGAAATAGACAGAATTGGCTACAATAGATGTTCTAATCATCTCTCAAAAGAATTTTACAAAGGTAAGATATTCGTTTAATCCTAATTTGTTTTGATAGTTAAATTTTCAATTTCTAATACATTTACATATATTAAATTCCTGCTTCGAAAGAATCCAGGGAAAATAATAAAAACATAAATTCTCAACTATATATATATATATATATATATATATATATATATATATATATATATAGTTTTTTCCGTAGTTAAGGTCTTTCCATGTGTGGTTTAACCAAGCTGATGCAGGTAGACCATAAGGAGAGCTCAATGAACCTAATACCAGTGAGTAAAAGGACTGAGCAAGATATTTAGTAAATGAAAAAAACTCAAAACTTGCTTCATTACAGTAATTTATTTCAACCGTCTTAATACGGCATCTCCAGGTAATCACAAGAACATGAAGAGTCATGTTCTTGTGATTACCTGAAGATGCCGTATTAATACGGTTGAAATAAATTATTGTAATGAAGCAAGTTTTGAGTTTTTCTTCATTTAAATATATATATATATATATATGTGTTGTGTGTGTTGTGTGTGTGTGTGTGTGTGTGTGTTTAAGTATTGGAATTTCAGTTACATACTAATTTTTTATCATTCTCTCTCGGCTGATGTGACTAACATCAGTGTTCCCTTATCACCATTATTCTCACTATTTATACCATTGCCATTTAGAATGTATAACGTTTTTTTTTAAAAAGCCAGAGAAACCTGACAATCAATAGATTTTCAAGTCCAATCAATCACATGTCAAAATAGATTTTGTTTCATTTAACTCTTTAATTTTATTTTCATCGTTTTTGTTTATTCATTTTATCTCTATTGTGTTTTATTTGGAATTTTGTTAACCTTTTTATTATTCATTTTTTATTTTTTTACTAAGCGTTGCTTACCTGAACGAGCTCAACACTGCTTAACTTCGGTAATTGACATAGAACAATTTCGATTCTGAAAATTTCATTAAAGTCCGATAATTCCCTGATTTTTGGTAATTTTTTTGCAATCGCAAATGTTACATTAAATTTGTAAACAAGCCATTTTAAACCAGCATCTCAGACCGAAAGCGATAGAAATTGACCGAAAAAATCGTTTTAAATGTTTGTAAAAAAATTGTATATGTAATGATATTTTTCTTTTTTTAATGATGGTAATTATGTTACTACTTATCATTTTAGACAAAAGTTTGACCTTAAATAATCGACTTATTTTATTTCAATTCGTTTAAAAAAAAATCTGCCGCGAGCCGAGGAATTTTGGAGCACCCTAGAGTACATCATCAAAATAAAGGATAGTAATCGGTATACTCAATTTTAAACTTTCATTTTCGTACGAGCTGCTTAATATCTTATAATTTCAGTACGATAGAGTTAGACATCATTATTTCTGGTTACTTAGGATGCGATAAAAGGTCCACTTTCAAGCAGGGTTTAACAGGTTTGACTTCAGAGTTCGCCTTCTCCTAGACTGGTTACCTAGCCATGGTTAGAGAGCCCAGTCTACCCTGCTATTTCCCCATAACTGAATGGAGAAATGTATTCATACTTTTCCTAAAGGTATTAGCACTATATGAAATGCAAACAGCTTCGTCCAGGAATTGAACTCGGGTCAACGAGTCCATTTCCTACGACCATTAACCATTAGACCACGCGGCTCTATTCTTTATTGTAATTGTAAGACTCATTTTCCACAGAATGCAATATCGACGGTTATCTATTTCAGATTTTCTTTTTGGTTTATACCAGAGAATAATGCAACAAGAACGAATCTAAACTAAAAAATTGGAGACGAACTCCTCAACTCTTTCCACGCTGTCTGTTGGTTAGTTGTAGAAAACAGAAGTCCAGGGTAGATAACTCCCAGACGGTAGTATATCTACAGGGAGACAGATTCCAATCAGATTTTGTGAAAACGCTGCAACTTTAGCTACTAGTGTTTAACTGCATTCAAGTGTGCACTTCATTCTCTGCCTGTGTGTAGTTCTATGGGCTAAGCTATGT
>CM042140.1:111151697-111164197 GCA_023376005.1 Doryteuthis pealeii
ATAAATCGAAATATTGTTCAATGTTAGCTATGGATATGATATAAAATCTTTTCACTTTAACAGCATATTGCGTTGTTTCATCCTTTATCATATCATTATATATATATATATATATATATATATATATATATATATATATATATATATATATATATATATATTCTAAAGAGTTTTATATTTACTTGATATAATTTATATATGTATATATATATATATATATATATATATATACGTATATCGATGTGTGTGTTTGTGTATTGTTACGAACGCCTGTGCTGATCGGGGTGTCGCACAAGAAAGAAAAAAATAAAATAAAATGCGATAAAGGTCCCAGGTATGAAACGCTAACGGTTTCATAGAAGGGATAAAAGGGGAAAATCAAGCCTTCTACTTCCCGCTCCAGAAAGGTAGTGAATAAGCCGAGAAAACAGAATTGACCCTGGTCAAGCCAAAGAAAACACGAACACAATATCATACATTTATAACGAACAAAAACAAATAGCTTTTTATTATAAAATAAATAGCAGCGGCTGACAATCCTGGGTATTAGCCGGGAATTCAATTAATACATCAACATATTTTCTTTTAAGGATTCTCTCCTTCTTTCTTTTCTCTTTTTTTTTCTTTATATGATTATAAAGTTCACAATTCAAAGCTTAGATAATAGTCACAGATGACAGTTCATATAAAATGTTCAGAGTCAAAGTTCATATGGAATTGTTACAGTTAAAAGTACAAAAGTATTCTTGAAACTACGGAGTGAAATGAGATAATGCAAAATATTTTAAACAAGGAGAGACTTACATTTATGAAGAGATTCCTTTTAAACATTCCATTTTCATTTCTCGTATTACTTCAGTGTCACATAAAATATATTCCTTTTTTTCTCTTCTTTTTTTTCACACAATAACTTTACAAATTTCCTTAGCAAATAGAAAACCTTTTAAAATCACTCGATACACGTTTAAGGTTTTGCCTTTCCTCTGTCTCATTTCTCATAGCAGCAGCGAATTTTCTCATATGTTCGGTCGCTTTGAAATCTTCTTAACTTGTGTCTTTTAAAACTATTTATTTCTTTCTTTTTCACTAAATTGGCAGGAAGTTCAAGGGAACGCTATGAGTTTTGGAGTCACGCGTACTTAAAAGTTCACTAAAGTTCGTGGCTGGTTTTGGCCACCGGTGTGAGGGGGGAGAGTGGAGGTGTTATGATTCTTAATAAAGGGTAGTAATCAGAATGTAAAATATTTTATATTTCCTGACTTCATCCTTACCCGTTTTGTTTTTCTCTCTATCATTCAAACATTCAAAAATGTACGCTTACATATTCATGACAGTATGTATGTGAGTGTATATTAAAAACACCTCCTCGCGAGTAGGATATGTCACATGGTAAATTCTTTAGTGGAATTTAACAGGTTTGAATTCAGAGTTTATTTCTCTTAGACTGGTTGTCTAACCAAGGTTAAAGAGCTACGTAGCCCTGCTATTTACCAATACCTGGAGGAAAAATAGTTTGATGCATAGCATTCCCAATGTTATGGCCGCCATATTTTTGGTGGCATCGAAAGAGGGTCTGGGAAATACTTCCTGGTAATAGTACCCAACAGAAAACGCGGAACCTTAGAGCCGATCATACGGCAATACATATTACCAGTAAGCCACATATTTTCAGATGGCTGGTCGGCATACTCCAATATTGCAGAAATTGATGGTGGGATTTATAGCCACGAAGTGGTTATTCATGAAAGCAATTTCGTAGACCCGAATGTCACTAGCATCAACACCCAGCTAATTGAAAACTTGTGGATGAGAGTAAAAAATTAAAAAAAACTCCGTCAACAGTGCGGAACAATTGAGGGACTATTTCAATCCTATTTACACTAGTTTCTTGGAGGCAAGCGATTGGAAACAATGTATTTGGAGAAATGTTGTGCTTGATAAAAGAAAATTACAGGTAAACAAGAAAACACACACACACACACACACACACACACACACACCATTTCCTTTGACAATAACTATTACAAATCAAGCGCCTCTAAAGACCACAGGACAAATATAAAACACATAAACAAAAAGAGTAATTACGCAGTTCATAAAGTTAACAAAACAAATGAATACCGCTGTCGTGTGTAATTAATTTTTTTAGCTGTTAAAAAAAAAAGAAAAAAATACTGACAACCTAACATGATACTAAAAATTACTGAAAGTAATTAGGGTTTGTCATAGTTTAAATACTATTACTCAGTCTCGTCCATTGACAAGTGCTAAATAAATTATTCATAAAAATAAGCTTTAAACAATTTAGTAATTTGTATTGTAAAGCAAAGAACAAATGTGTTGTTTCTATTACCTGTTAGAATATTTGATTAATTCGCGTCAATTATATGAACTAGTACAAAATTAAAAAAACACCCTCCGGGCGATGTAAAAATAGATTTTTGAAACATATTGCCTGAGGGGTGTGAGGAAAAAATTCAATGTCAGCGAGTTTGTACCCTAAGTAAGTAAAATCATCATATTTATCAAAGGGTTAAAAAATAAAACAATTTGAAATGTAATCTTTAAATATGTATTAAAATAAAACAAACTATATATAGATATACAATACCAGTTATGTATTTATAAAAACTTGTTTTAAAATACAATGAGGACTGTGTAATGTTGCATGTTCAAATTTTGAGTGTATCTATTCTATGTTATGACAATTTTGGGTAATGCGACGTAAGCAGTGACGTAATCTTTGTTACAGACAATAACCGGAAGCGAATATCCATTATTAATAAGATTATAAAAAAATTAATTGGTCTCAACAATATAAGGCTTGGTTCCTATTTATATTTCAACTCTTGTTTAAATAAAGTGTAAGAAAGGCTCTTTCGAAAAGTAATTCAATTAGATAATGATGAAACATTTTCACCGACGTTATTACAGTTAAAACATCTGTTATTGTTAAATCACCGAAGTTAAGCAGCAATGAAACTACCCAGTACAACTAGTACTGTAAAATAACGACAGCCATTGGAAGTAATCTAAGATCTCTGTGCCAAACAATCTAAACAAAGTGAAATAAATTAGCATTTTCATGGTTAGCACAGAGAACTATGCAAGGGTTATATAATTTCTCATAGAAACAGTAGAGAATGTAAGCAATCTGAGGCATGTGTGTTAGGCAGACTACGCAGGGCTTGATAAATGATTATTTTCATAGTTATCACAAGATTGCATAGTCTGTTATAGAAATAGCAGATAATGTAAGAAATCTAAGACCTCTGTGTCAGACACACTAAGTAAGGCTTAATCTATCTATCTATACATAAAGGGCAGTTGTGTTTATGTGTATGTCCGGAGGAAACTTCGGAAATAAAACAATTGACGACAAAGTAAATCTATCTATACATTAAATATCACTGGGCTTGGTTTTTGAGCAAAAATAATAGATATTTTATTTATATTCGTGAAGATAATTAAAATATGAAATTTAAATGATAATAGCATTTTTTTTTCTTTTAATATTTTAGATAGAAGACATTAACATTTCCTTTCAGAGTAGCTGGATCAATGCAAGGTCTATTTTTTTTTACATAGGGATTTAAAGGGGGCATCCCACGAGGATTCAACTCACGATTCAGTGTTACATAATCTATGCGGTTGCATAAGATTATTGTCAATCCCCTGTATTTCTAAAGGGATGGCCCTTTTCATATCACGGGCGGGACCTTCCATGGAATAGTACAGAAAGCCCGCGAAATACGTGAAGTCACGTGGGACCTGGTTGGGTCCTCAGTTTTCAGTTGGACGTCGGGCAGAGAGGATGTCCTGCCTTTAACTGGAGCTCACACTGCATACGCGCTCTATGTTAGTCAGATATTTAGTTACATGAAATGTATAGTTAAGTAAATGAAAGCTTAAGAAAATAACACAGTTTTCTGGTTGGTGAATGTCTTGGTAACAAGACTGATCCAGAAGAAGAAATGAGTTAAGTGCGACCGACCACCAAGACGAAGTCAAGATGTTAGAAGAGACGCTAGAAGAACAGAAGAAGAAGAATAGAAGAAAGTAATGAAAAGTGTATACAACATCAGTAGTAATAGATCTACGGGACTAACTTGAAAAATACCCCTCTACCCAGGCGACGCCGGGTAGCCGCTGCTAGTACATATATAAAGAGCAGTTGAGTGAATCGGTATGTCCTGAGGACACTTCGAAAATAAAACAATTAACCTCAAAGTAAATATATATACACATTAAATATCACCAGAGCTTGGTTTTTGAGCAAAAATAATGAAGATTTGATTTATATTCGTGAAGATAATTAGAGAAAAAAAAATTAAATAGTAACAGCATGGAATTTTTTTTGCATCAACTATTTTAAATAGGAGACATCATTAATTTTTTTTTCAGAGTGTATGTGTACTTTTTTTCTAACGCTCCACTAGACCGGATCACCGCAAAATCTTCTTTTTTTACGTAGGGATTTTAATGGGGCATCCTGCAAGGATCTAACTCACGATTAAAGTATTAATGGATCTGCGAGATTAACTTTTTTGCACCCCCACCTTCTACCCAGGCGACGCCGGGTAGCCGCTTCTAGTACATATATAAATGGTAGTTGGTGTTTAAGTATGTATGTCTGGAGGAAACTACGTAAATAAAATAATTAACAACAAAGTAAATATGCATACACATTTACTATCACCAGACCTTGCTTTTTGAACAAGAATAATGAAGATTTGATTTATATTCATGAAGATAACCAAAAAAGATAAAATTTAAATGATAACAGCATGGGATTTTTTTGCATTTAGTATTTTAAGTAGGAAACATTAATTTTTTTCAGTGTGTCTGGATCAATACAAGGACTTTATACATAGAAATTTCAATGGGGCGTCCTGTGATGATCCAACTCGCAATTTAACAATAATGGAACCACTGGACTACCTTTATTGTACCCCACCTTTAACTAGGCGACGCCGGGTAGCCGCTTCTAGTAAATAAATAAAAACATTTATCTGATTAGGTATATAGCATGGCGTAAGAGTTTCATAGCCAGGTTAGTATATCATTTTACTGAGATGGCTTCTCAGTATTTCTATTTATATGTCAAACCAAACAAACCTTAGTAAATAAAAACAACCATGTTCTCGGTTAACATTTTCCGCCTTAGTTTAAGGGGTTGGTGTTCGAGTCCATATAAAGACACAATTTCGAATATTAATCTTCAAATCAAGACAGTTGTCACGACACAATTATTTTCTGCACATGTGAATAACACCGATGTTCTAAAAGGTGCGGGATCTCATGGAATCAAAAGCATCATTATCAAGCAACGTCCTCGTTCGGCTCATAGACCCTGTAGCGTAATAACTATTTTCTACGGGGAATTGAAAAAAAAACGGTATTCGGATTTCTGGAGAAAGAGAAGAAAAATAAATAAGAACAAAGGTTAAAATTTGGAAGAGTAAACATTCAACGGGGTGCCAGTAATTGACCGAGGAATGACCCCGGAAATAGATTTTAAAATAAAAACGGAAGTTCCGGGTTTTGACCGGAAACGGATGTCCCCTCGGGGCGAGAAACGGAAGAGGAGGAAAATGTTTCCTTTTCGGCTGGGCTCTGGTGAGAGTCAGACGTGACTCCTGGTTCCCCATATGGGTTTGGGATAGTAGTACAGAACATACTATGTTAGAAGATAGAATAATTTGACCATACTCTCTCTCTCTCTCTCTCTCTCTCTCTCTCTCTCTCTCTCTCTCTCTCTCTCTCTCTCTCTCTCTCTCTCTCTCTGAAAAAGACCACACGAGCCTGAAAGGAATAAACAACATTTCGTGACTATAAGTCTTGAATGTGTTGTTTCTGAACTAACGACTATTACTACTACTACTAACGACGACTACTACAACAACTCGAACTTGGCTCAATGCGACAATCCCTCAAGACTGACTTTTCAGTTTTTATTCTATTGGAAAACGCCCATATGGAGCCTGATATAAAGACATATTTATAAAGTCACAAAAAATGAACAACAAACCAAGGGTGAGAAAGAGCCACTGTGTTCTTTAAATGCAAGTAGCAGAGCTGCCACGACGCCAGAACAAGAGTAAGTTAGAAAGATAGAGGTTGAGCTATCTCAACCCCTTCCATTGAAACCATGCCCGCACTGTTACCAATATTTCTACACATATTGGCTTTGTAAGTGATCTGAATATTCATGGCCTTGTTGTATTTATGTTTTTATCAAGGACTTTATCTCAAAAGGGAAACGCAATCAAACTCACCCAGTATTTGAACTCGGGTGGACAATAATCTTATCCACAATACTGTTGAAATTTTGATTACAAATTAATTTGATTATTTACAAATTAGATTATATTTGTAAGAATACATGGATCATAGTTAAAGTTAGTAGCTAACAAAGCACTAGGGAATAATTGTATTAATGTGGCTAACAAACGACGTAAAACTATCAGGTACTGTTGCCTCTTAGAACATTATTGTCACCTGTCTCATACTCTAGCATAAAATTTACTCTCACATGTATCCACTTATTCTGAGGTTTGCTCACTTTATAAAAATACCTGTATAATAATATCAGTATATAGACGAACAGTAAAGCTGTTGGGCTTCCTGTAGTAGGAACGATTCATGGTGATATAAATGATGACATTAAATTTAGAAAAGAAAAGATTCTAATTATTATCTCCTATATCGAGACGTTGAATGGGGTTTAACATGAATGCGCATCCCAGAGAAATAACATCTTCATAAAATATTGCTCTGATATGTATTTTTTACGGAGTAATCGTTACATATATAAGGATTACATTAAAAATATTACTATAGAGTAACCATAGAAAGTTTTCAGATATCTACATTGTAGGATAAACATAATATTCACCTTCACAGTAAGGCTGTGACTAGCATCCAGTCACCAGACCAAAAAAAAAAAAAAGACAGAGAGTAACTGAATTCACTCTGTAGCAACTGGGAGGACATGGTCAATTTTTCACTATATATGAATACAAATATACACACTGAAACGACCAGCCAGTCAAAATGCTGGAAATAGACTTGCCCATTCCACAAAGTAGAATAGCACAGGCTGCTATTTAATCCACTTACCAAGTCTGAATTCTCATGAAACTTGTAAGTTGAATACTGGCCAGATTACACGAATCTTGACATATATGAATTAAGTTTTTAATTGAATGATTTTAACGACATATCACCCCGTCTAGAATTATTTAATGCCGAGAGGTTATCAAATCGCATCCATTGTATGTTTATATTCCCATTTTTACGTAGTTGTTTCTTTAGAGTTTGTTTTTACTTATTTATTAATCTTTTTATCGCACACTTTCCCATAGAATTCGAATAGTCTTTAATCAGATCTATTTTACCCATAAATGGAACAGTAAGTAAAGTCGACGGGGCGGCCTAATGTCGGTATCAACCAGTCAGCGAGGGAGTCTATCCCCTTTTCAATAGCGCTATACCGAGGAGATTGTTTTAGCATCTGAGGTGGAGCGCCACACCTACCATCAGCACCTTACTTTACCGCACAAATCCATGTGCTACTCATACGCTGAGTTGGCGAGGACCGGTATCGAACTAGGAACCTTGTGGTTTCTAGCCGAACGCTCTACCGACAGAGCTAACCTGGCCCCTTAAATGGAACAGTAAGACGTACTAACACTCCGAGTTCAACTATAAACGAAAAAATGGTTTGCGGCTTATCAGTTATTAGTTTCTATACTGCTAATAAAAATATAAGAAAATATTCTCTAAGTGGGTTGGTTCCATAATTTTTGCCAAGGTTAAAAATAATATCTAAACAACGTTTTAGAAAATGGTAATTCTAATTAAACAATGGTCATTGTGTATTACCAAATTATTTTTGATCAAATTCCATGAAGAAAACATCCTCTCTTCAGACTGGACAATATTTTTTTAGCAACACGTAGGTGTTCAAGTTTTCGAAACAAATCAGGTATAATTACATTCTCACATGTTGAAATTATTGCAAATGCTCGTTTACAGGCCAAGAAGGCCGTATGTTATCCAGAGGAACATAAAGAAAAGAAAATCCCATTAATTTAAACTTGACGTGATTTTTGTCAGGCAGCCAAGCACTACTGCAATCAACTTGTTACGTGTAATATTCGACGAGTAAATAATAGCAATTATTTCTTAATTGCTAAGCAGTTTATGGACTTAATGATGATTAAACTTGTTTTCACATAATACAACTATTCGCAGCATGTATTACTCACAACACGACAGAAGTAATAAATTGGTTTAATACGTGCTGTTTCCTCCCATTATAATTTTTTTTTGGTTTATTCTCGTTTATGTGTTTAAAACTTTAAATCTTCTGATGGTGAGCAAAACTCTGACGATCGAATTTGTGCGTGTTTTGTTCATCGCTAAATAAAATTCGGATTTAGAATTTCGGTATTATCTCATAAATGGGTCCTGGTCTCCATCCCTAAAAATGCTAAGCGGTGCCTGCTGAAAATCCATGCCTGCTGAAAAACTACCCGCACTACGAGTGAACACCCTAGCTGTTTGAAGGCGATTTTCCCGAAAGGTTAATGCGATATGAAAACGATATTTCACACCCACCAAGTAATTTCTCGACAAGTAAATGTAAATATTTTACCCCCCACCTAAATATTTTTTCAGCGGTTTGAATGCGTTTTTATTGACAAACAACTTTTTAAAATTGTTTGAAGGCGTTAAAAGTAAGCCACCACCCAGGTTTTTCTCATCGACAAGTAAATGTAAATATTCTACCCCCCTCTTTAAAATCCCTTTTTTTTTCGGTATTTTCATTTTATTTTAATTAAACAAAAAAACTGTCACGTATTTTTGGATAAATACGACCGAGTTTCGAAAATAAAAACAATCAATGCATCATTTATAATTAGCACGGGTCGGATTTTGAGTATGCACCGCTTAGCGTTTTTTAGGGTACGAGATCAGGACGCATTTATGTGATATGTACCTATAAGTTTGTCTCGTATGTTTAGCTGTTAGAATGTTTATTCTAATTTCAGTTCATCAATTTTTGCTTCGATTGTTTAATTGATTTGAACGGCATTTCAACCCCTCTGGAGTTACTTTATGATTACTCTTAAGGCATCTACGTCCATTTTACGAATATGTTTACATTCTTTTTCAAGTTGAGTATCTGGCCGCCATCCTTGGTTCCAGTTGTAAAAGAACTTAAAGTAAACACATCTTTGTGGGATAGTGTTCTTTAGGTCCGACGTCCAAGTGTGAATGAGTTAAGATTAGAATCAGGCCTCTATAAATACACCAACAGCAGCAGCAGCACTGCCAGTGATTGGATAATAGGAATATTCGGTGGTCACATGGTAGTCAAAGAGTCTATATTTAGAAGTGACTACTTGTCCCATGCCTTATATACAGAAAAACTCCATCAGTTTCATAAAAGGTTCTTTATTTTTTGCATCCAGTTACATGATATCAAGTATTCCTTTCTAATACAAATAATTTCCACACACTCATATAATCTCAAGCATTTCTATTTAAGAATAATTTTTTGTTTGAACACAGTTAAATGTTTTCACACATTCTTATGCAAATCTATGTTGAGATAAAACAAAGTCTCCTTCTGTTATTAAATGGATAGGAAAACCCTCTCATTTTAGCAAGTGTAGATTAGTCTAAACATGCATAAAAACATTGTAAAAAACATGAAATTGATAAAAGAAAATTGAAAACAAGTAAAACAGTGGAAAAATACAGTATCGGAGTCATAGTTTGATTGACAAAGAGTCACCTCTGGGTAATCATTGGTTTAGAAAATCACTAGACGAGGTGACGTTGTGAAAGTCAAATAATAAGTTATGACCGTTGAGCATAGTGCCTCTTTTGGGTAGGACGCGTTTTTAAATTTAAAAGTTTTTTTCTTAAAACTCAAAAAATCATTTATGTAGAATGTTTTTTTGTAGTTTGAAAAACAATATTTTTCTTTAAATTGATGCAAAAAAGTTATTTTTTCTGACTCACTTGCATTCTTTTTATTCACTTTATCCGGTGAAGAGGCATTCACAGTTATAAAAGTGTATAAACATTGTTTAGATATTATTATTAAGCTTGGGAAAAATTATGGAACCAACCCACTTAGATAATATTTTCTTATATTTTTGTTAGCAGTATATAAACTAAGAACAGATAAGCCGCAAAACAACCTAGTGAGAGACAACCTCCAGAGAGAGAGAGACAGACAGACAGACAGACAGACAAACGGAGATACATAGAGAGAGAGAGACAGAGAGAGAGAGGGGGTGTACTACACACCACATATAAAACCCACCCCTTCTCACTCACTGCTCCTCTGTCCTTCCCTTACCCAATTATCTTTTAAATATGAAAGCAGAATGTAAATACATTTATCCCAACCAATCTTTAAGGAATTTTAAAAAATATATTCAAACAAAATATTCAAATATACACAAACCTTAGCTGACACCAGACACCACATACTGACATACACTCTGACTATCAAATGTTATTCTAAGTCAATCGACTAATACCATAAATATACCATTCCCCACATACTAAGCCCACCTCTATTTTTTGCATTCCTCCATAACGCACACCAACCCCTCCCTCTTTTCTCCCTTACCCAATGAACTTTTCAGTATAAAAGCAGAATGTACAAGCATTTTATCTCAATAAAATTTTGAAAAAGCTTCAGCCAAAGAATGAGGCGAAATATCAATTGAATTTAGTTGTTGTGTTGTTATATCCACTTTTTCATCTATTTTCAACCACATAATAATCTAAGTAGACCAGATTATACAAGAAATTAACCAAAAAAAAGATATAATTTGATCAAAGAACAGCGACAAATTACGAGGGAGAGTCAAATATTATCCACAATTTCGCCATAACAAATCTTTATTGTTGTAAAACTGCGTTCTGCGCATGCGTGCTTATAGTTGGCACCATTGTGGTCATGTGAGAGAATTTTGAGCGTGGTGGCGCCATTCCGATTTCTCGGTAAACATGGTTGCTCCACTAGCAGTATGCAACAAGAAAGTGAACCGATTTTTTCTGTTTGGAAGGAGTTATAGGTGCATAAATTCATCGGAGCCTTTGGGCATTGGAGGCTTTGGGCATTGGAGGCTTTTGGGCATTATACGAGGACAGTGCTATACCACGTAGAAATGTGTATGAGTGGATAGAGAATTTAAGAAGTGGTCGTACGAAGAAGGAGCAGGAATCCCCTCAACCTCCATCACTGATGAGAAGATTCACCAAGCTCCAGAGATTTTATGGTGAAGCGGCTTGTTCTCTACAGATTAGTCATGTTTCTGCCAATCAAATCATCCACGATCAGCTCGGCTTCCATAAAACAAGATTGTCGGTATTTTTTAAAATCTCCCTCATATTCATTTGTTTATTTATTTATTCAATTTCATAAAATGTTATTTTGCACTTTGTTGAAACAGTAGATTTTTGCTACTTCCAGGATTTATCCAAGACAGCACACAATATCCTTAAGTAGTTCCCACAAGCTTTTTCACGAAGCATTTCGTTATAACCCAAGTGGTGAAGCCATACAGTAGCACTGATACAGCTACTGTTTGGGGAAATTTCGATTTATCTTAGAGAGATCATATTTCCATATTGATGATATGTCTATCGCAGCCCATACCTACTCTATTTGTATATTAACATTGTTTTCTGTAGATGATATATTACTGCCTAGGTATGTGAATTGGTCTACTAATTTGAGAGGATTCTCATTCAGTGTGGAGATATATCTATATTGTTTTAACTGAGTTCACACAGAGACCAATACATACATTTTTCAATATATTTTTTTAAAATTACATATTACTTTTGGAGGCACCTTCTCATTTGAAATTCTCAAAACGCAATAAGTAGAAATACTAATATTCTTATCCACAGCTAATACAGTGAAAATATTTAAGAAAAAAGCAGCACGCTTGAATGTAGCTCACTTAATATACGTAATCACACTATAAGTGAAAAGGCAAACTGGCAAAAAAGGAATACAACAGTTTACTTGACTGACAGAGAAAGGAAATCCACAGACAATTGCGTAAGGGACTAAAGTCTCGCCCTGCTTATATATTTTATATACACAAACCTGAATCTGTCCTAGAAAATAAGACGCTTATTTTCTGGCATTGAGTTACAAATGGATCACCTAATCCTGGCTTAATAATAATAATAATAATAATAATAAGAAGAAGAAGAAGAAGAAGAACAAGAAGAAGAACAAGAACAAGAACAAGAACAAGAAGAAGAACAAAAAGAACAAGAACAAGAAGAAGAAGAAGAAGAAGAAGAAGAAGAAGAACAACAACAACAACAACAACAACAACAACAACAACAAGACTGTAAACCATGTATTAAGCGAAACTAGCACAACGGAATACAAAGCTAGGCTCGACTGAGTTGGGAAGGTAATCCACTGGGAATTATGCAAAAAATTA
>CM042140.1:111169404-111186904 GCA_023376005.1 Doryteuthis pealeii
TACATTTACATATATTAAATTCCTGCTTCGAAAGAATCCAGGGAAAATAATAAAAACATAAATTCTCAACTATATATATATATATATATATATATATATATATATATATATATATATAGTTTTTTCCCTAGTTAGGTCTTTCCATGTGTGGTTTAACCAAGCTGATGCAGGTAGACCATAAGGAGAGCTCAATGTACCTAATACCAGTGAGTAAAAGGACAGAGCAAGATATTTAGTAAATGAAGAAAAACTCAAAACTTGCTTCATTACAGTAATTTATTTCAACCGTCTTAATACGGCATCTTCAGGTAATCACAAGAACATGAAGAGTCATGTTCTTGTGATTACCTGAAGATGCCGTATTAAGACGGTTGAAATAAATTATTGTAATGAAGCAAGTTTTGAGTTTTTCTTCATTTACTAAATATATATATATATATATATATATGTGTGTGTGTGTGTGTGTGTGTGTGTGTGTGTGTGTGTTTAAGTATTGGAATTTCAGTTACATACTAATTTTTTATCATTCTCTCTCGGCTGATGTGACTAACATCAGTGTTCCCCTTATCACCATTATTCTCACTATTTATACCATTGCCATTTAGAATGTATGAAGTTTTTTTTTAAAGCCAGAGAAACACTGACAATCAATAGATTTTCAAGTCCAATCAATCACATGTCAAAATAGATTTTGTTTCATTTAACTCTTTAATTTTATTTTCATCGTTTTTGTTTATTCATTTTATCTCTATTGTGTTTTCATTTGGAATTTTTGTTAACCTTTTTATTTATTCATTTTTTAAAATTTTTTACTAAGCGTTGCTTAGTCTGAACGAGCTCAACACTGCTTAACTTCGGTAATTGACATAGAACAATTTCTATTCTGAAAATTTCATTAAAGTCCGATAATTCCCTGATTTTTGGTAATTTTTTTGCAATCGCAAATGTTACATTAAATTTGTAAACAAGCCATTTTAAACCAGCATCTCAGACCGAAAGCGATAGAAATTGACCGAAAAAATCGTTTTAAATGTTTGTAAAAAAAATTGTATATGTAATGATATTTTTTTTTTTTAATGATGGTAATTATGTTACTACTTATCATTTTAGACAAAAGTTTGACCTTAAATAATCGACTTATTTTATTTCAATTCGTTTAAAAAAAATCTGCCGCGAGCCGAGGAATTTTGGAGCACCCTAGAGTACATCATCAAAATAAAGGATAGTAATCGGTATACTCAATTTTAAACTTTCATTTTCGTACGAGCTGCTTAATATCTTATAATTTCAGTACGATAGAGTTAGACATCATTATTTCTGGTTACTTAGGATGCGATAAAAGGTCCACTTTCAAGCGGGGTTTAACAGGTTTGACTTCAGAGTTCGCCTTCTCCTAGACTGGTTACCTAGCTATGGTTAGAGAGCCCAGTCTGCCCTGATATTTCCCCATAACTGAATGGAGAAATGTATTCATACTTTTCCTAAAGGTATTAGCACTATATGAAATGCAAACAGCTTCGTCCAGGAATTGAACTCGGGTCAACGAGTCCATTTCCTACGACCATTAACCATTAGACCACGCGGCTCTATTCTTTATTGTAATTGTAAGACTCATGTTCCACAGAATGCAATATCGACGGTTATCTATTTCAGATTTTCTTTTTGGTTTATACCAGAGAATAATGCAACAATAACGAATCTAAACTAACAAATTAGAGACGAACTCCTCAACTCTTTCCACGCTGTCTGTTGGTTAGTTGTAGAAAACAGAAGTCCAGGGTAGATAACTCCCAGACGGTAGTATATCTACAGGGAGACAGATTCCAATCAGATTTTGTAAAAACGCTGCAACTTTAACTACTAGTATTTAACTGCATTCAAGTGTGCACTTCATTCTCTGCCTGTGTGTAGTTCTATGGGGCTAAGCTATGTTCGTTTGTACAAGTATCTTGTCTCCAATAAAAAGCTGGTTCTTTGTTCTTTGTTCTTGTGGGCTGGTACGCTGAAATGGAACTTAGGAACGAAAGGGCACGAAAGGGAAAAGAGACAAAGACAAGAGTAGTTTTACGACTTAGGCTTTATTGAACGGGGCATAGTCGGCCGTAGCCAAGGGAACATGCCCCTTGCCTAGGAAAACGACTGCACTCAGTTGCGGGTTCAGAGCTATTATTTTGGAGGTAGAGAGTCAGTCCCTTTTTGTTGGACATTCACAAAAGGGTTCTTCCGGTCAAGGCCTCATGGAGTTTGTTGTTCTTTTTATTTTATTTTTATTTTTTTTTTTTTAATTTTTTTTTATTTTCGCTTTTTTTCCCCCAATTTCCTTAAAAGGAGCGGTATCGAGTTCATCGATTACATTGATAAATATGATGATAATAATAATGATGATAATGATGATTATGATGATTATGATAATCTTTCTAGTGGTTTATCGTACAGACTATTATGTTTTCTTCTTTTTTCCCCTATTCACTAAGAGTTATATAGGAACTGATTGATCACCTCTGCCTAGAGATTTATTCTATTGTACTGGCTGTCCACATAGACGGCCTCCTTCAGTTTTGAAGAGCTGCTATTTCCCTTCCCTACACTTGACAGACTTTGGGGATAAACAGCCTACGTGATATCAACCTCTGTAAAATTTATATGTGTCCCTTTATGTTTAACTAGCCAGAGCAACCACTCTTCACTCAGACATTTTCCTTATCAAGCTAGTGTTTGTATATGCTATCATAAAAAAAAGTTCATGATATATTTCGGTTTCAGACTTTAGTATACAAATACGCCACATTAAAGAATCTGGTTAATGATTTTACATAATAATGAGTAGCGTTACAATGTATTTGTTTGTGTATGCTTAGTCTTTTTTTATTATCTTCAACAAAATTTTATTTCAGTTTTCTCATTCAAGAAGTTTACCCTTTTTTTAATAGAACTATTACAGAGATTATTCATAAAACTACTAATATATATATATATATATATATATATATATATATATATATATATATATATATATTTGGGAGAATATGTGCTTAATTGAAGTCATACCTAATTTTTGAAAATTAATTAGTTGATAATTAATGAATTAGGCGGGCATATCTGATCAAATATAAGGCTAAACAAATCGAGATAAAATCAATCTCTGTATGTACATTTCGGCTACTTTTTCTCGATTTGTTTAGCCTTACATTTGATCAGATATGCCCACCTAATTAATTTTTTTGTCAACTAATTAATTCAAAAAATTAGGTATGACTTCAATTAAGCACATATTCTCCCAAAAATTGTCGGCTAAGGCCATAACAAACACATTGTTTGTTTGTTTACTTTCACACAATATATATATATATATATATATATATATATATATATATATATATATATATATATATATGTTTGTTTGTTTGTTTGTTTGTGTGTGGGGGTAGGTATATTAGTTGAGGAATAAAAGCGGATAAAGCACAAAAAAATTCCATCAATCAATGTTTCGCCTCGGTATATTAACATGGCTTCATCAGAATTGTATTTTGAGACAAGAAACTCATATATATATATATATATATATATATATATATATATATATATATATATATATATATGTCATTAGATGACAATGAAATTATCGATATAAGGGAAATAACTCTGAAATAGTAAACAGAATTGCTCACCACACCCACAACCTTCAGTATAATAACAAACGGTTTCTATAAAGGACTGTCTAAATAATAACTAAATAATTCTTCATTTTGTCTTTAGCCAATGCAAGAAGTGTCGGCCACCATGCAAACGATGAAAGTTATATATATATATATATATATATATATATATATATATATATATATATATGAGTTTATTACTACAAAAAAATGCAAATTTTGAAAAAAATTATTTTTTGTAAATCCGGGCTATAACAGCGTCCGCGGAACTAACCGAGGTTATTTACAATCCAAAATGTGACATTGAGTAAAGAACTCCAACAAACACCATAGGATCTTGCTCGACAACCTGATGATTGCTATTTAGCATGAAACCTGGGTCGCTGTTAATAATGAACATTGATCTGTGAAAACATTGTAAAATAAATAAATATTAGCTCTTACAATTTGTGATTGAGCACTGTATTTTCTTTGTTTCATCACAAAAATTTTTTTTTTACATATACCTATATATATATATATATATATATATATATATATATATATATATATATATATATATATAAGTTAAGAGAAAGGAAATAAATCCGACGGTATGAGTATAGATAAAAGGATATGAAAACAACACGATATGCTGTTAAAGTGAAAAGATTCATAGCTAATATTGAACAATATTCCGATTTATAAAAATCATCTTCAGAGCTTGTTTATACTTATCAATAGCGGAGACGAAAAAAATTGATAAGTCTGGAGTATAAACAAGCTCTGAAGATGATTTTTATAAATCGAAATATTGTTCAATGTTAGCTATGGATATGATATAAAATCTTTTCACTTTAACAGCATATTGCGTTGTTTTCATATCCTTTTATCTATACTCATATATATATATATATATATATATATATATATATATATATATATATAATATATATATTCTAAAGAGTTTTATTATTTACTTGATATATATTTATATATGTATATATATATATATATATATACGTATATCGATGTGTGTGTTTGTGTATTGTTACGAACGCCTGTGCTGATCGGGGTGTCACACAAGAAAGAAAAAAATAAAATAAAATGCGATAAAGGTCCCAGGTATGAAACGCTAACGGTTTCATAGAAGGGATAAAAGGGGAAAATCAAGCCTTCTACTTCCCGCTCCAGGAAGGTAGTGAATAAGCCGAGAAAACAGAATTGACCCTGGTCAAGCCAAAGAAAACACGAACACAATATCATACATTTATAACGAACAAAAACAAATAGCTTTTTATTCTAAAATAAATAGCAGCGGCTGACAATCCTGGGTGTTAGCCGGGAATTCAATTAATACATCAACATATTTTCTTTTAAGGATTCTCTCCTTCTTTCTTTTCTCTTTTTTTTTCTTTATATGATTATAAAGTTCACAATTCAAAGCTTAGATAATAGTCACAGATGACAGTTCATATAAAATGTTCAGAGTCAAAGTTCATATGGAATTGTTACAGTTAAAAGTACAAAAGTATTCTTGAAACTACGGAGTGAAATGAGATAATGCAAAATATTTTTAAACAAGGAGAGACTTACATTTATGAAGAGATTCCTTTTAAACATTCCATTTTCATTTCTCGTATTACTTCAGTGTCACATAAAATATATTCCTTTTTTCTCTTCTTTTTTTTCACTCAATAACTTTCAAATTTCCTTAGCAAATAGAAAACCTTTTAAAATCACTCTATACACGTTTAAGGTTTTGCCTTTCCTCTGTCTCATTTCTCATAGCAGCAGCGAATTATCTCATATGTCCGGTCGCTTTGAAATCTTCTTAACTTGTGTCTTTTAAAACTATTTCTTTCTTTCTTTTTCACTAAATTGGCGGGAAGTTCTAGGGAACGCTATGAGTTTTGGAGTCACGCGTACTTAAAAGTTCACTAAAGTTCGTGGCTGGTTTTGACCACCGGTGTGAGGGGGGAGAGTGGAGGTGTTATGATTCTTAATAAAGGGTAGTAACCAGAATGTAAAATATTTTATATTTCCTGACTTCATCCTTACCCGTTTTGTTTTTCTCTCTATCATTCAAACATTCAAAAATGTACTCTTACATATTCATGACAGTATGTATGGGAGTGTATATTAAAAACACCTCCTCGCGAGTAGGATATGTCACATGGTAAATTCTTTAGTGGAATTTAACAGGTTTGAATTCAGAGTTTATTTCTCTTAGACTGGTTGTCTAACCAAGGTTAAAGAGCTACGTAGCCCTGCTATTTACTAATACCTGGAGGAAAAATAGTTTGATACATAGAATTCACAATGTTATTGCCGCCATGTTTTTGGTGGCATCGAAAGAGGGTCTGGGAAATGCTTCCTGGTAATAGTACTCAACAGAAAACGCGGAACCTTAGAGCCGATCATACGGCAATACATATTACCAGCAAGCCACATATTTTCAGATGGCTGGTCGGCATACTCCAATATTGCAGAAATTGATGGTGGGATTTATAGCCACGAAGTGGTTATTCATGAAAACAATTTCGTAGACCCGAATGTCACTAGCATCAACACCCAGCTAATTGAAAACTTGTGGATGAGAGTAAAAAATAAAAAAAAACTCCGTCAACAGTGCGGAACAATTGAGGGACTATTTCAATCCTATTTACACTGGTTTCTTGGAGGCAAGCGATTGGAAACAATGTATTTGGAGAAATGTTGTGCTTGATAAAAGAAAATTACAGGTAAACAAGAAACACACACACACACACACACACACACACACACACCATTTCCTTTGACAATAACTATTACAAATCAAGCGCCTCTAAAGACCACAGGACAAATATAAAACACATAAACAAAAAGAGTAATTACACAGTTCATAAGGTTAAACAAAACAAAGGAATACCGCTGTCGTGTGTAATTAAATTTTTTAGCTGTTAAAAAAAAATTAAAAAAATACTGACAACCTAACATGATACTATAAAATATACTGAAAGTAATTAGGTTTTGTCATAGTTTAAATACTATTACTCAGTCTCGTCCATTGACAAGTGCTAAATAAATTATTCATAAAAATAAGCTTTAAACAATTTAGTAATTTGTATTGTAAAGCAAAGAACAAATGTGTTGTTTCTATTACCTGTTAGAATATTTGATTAATTCGCATCAATTATATGAACTAGTACAAAATAAAAAACACCCTCCGGGCGATGTAAAAATAGATTTTTGAAACATATTGGGTGTGAGGAAAAAATTCAATGTCAGCGAGTTTGTACCCTAAGTAAGTAAAATCATCAAATTTATCAAAGGGTTAAAAAATAAAACAATTTGAAATGTAAACTTTAAATATGTATTAAAATAAAACAAACTATATATAGATATATAATATCAGTTATGTATTTATTAAAACTTGTTTTAAAATACAATGAGGACTGTGTAATGTTGCATGTTCAAATTTTGAGGGTATTTATTCTATGTTATGACGATTTTGGGTAATGCGACGTAAGCAGTGACGTAATTTTTGTTATAGACAAAAAACGGAAGCGAATCTCCATTATTAATAAGATTATAAAAAATTAATTGGTCTCAACAATATATGGCTTGGGTCCCATTTATATTTCAACTCTTGTTTAAATAAAAGGTAAGAAAAGCTCTTTCGAAAAGAAATTCAATTAGAAAATAATTACACATTTTCACCGACGTTATTACAGTTAAAACATCTGTTATTGCTAAATCACCGAAGTTAAGCAGCAATGAAACTACTCAGTACAACAAGTACTGTAAAAAAAAACGACAGGTATTGGAAGTAATCTAAGACCTCTGTGCCAGACAATCTAAACAAAGTGAAATAAATTAGCATTTTCATGGTTAGCACAGAGAACTATGCAAGGGTTATATAATTTCTCATAGAAACAGTAGAGAATGTAAGCAATCTGAGGCATGTGTGTTAGGCAGACTACACAGGGCTTGATAAATAATCAGTTTCATGGTTATCACAAGATTGCATAGTCTGTTATAGAAATAGCAGATATTGTAAGCAATCTAAGACCTCTGTATCAGACACACTAAGCAAGGTTTAATCTATCTATCTATACATAAAGGGCAGATGTGTTTATGTGTATGTCCGGAGGAAACTTCGGAAATAAAACAATTGACGACAAAGTAAATCTATCTACACATTAAATATCACTAGGGCTTGGTTTTTGAGCAAAAATAATAGATATTTTATTTATATTCGTGAAGATAATTAAAAAAATTAAATTTAAATGATAATAACATTTTTTTTTCATTTAATATTTTAGATAGAAGACATTAACATTTCTTTTCAGAGTAGCTGGATCAATGCAAGGTCTATTTTTTTACATAGGGATTTAAAGGGGGCATCCCACGAGGATTCAACTCACAATTCAGTGTTACATAATCTATGCGGTTGCATAAAATTATTGTCAATCCCCTGTATTTCTAAATGGATGGCCCTTTTCATATCACGGGCGGGACCTTCCATGGAATAGTACAGAAAGCCCGCGAAATACGTGAAGTAACGTGGGACCTGGTTGGGTCCTCAGTTTTCAGTTGGACGTCAGGCAGAGAGGATGTCCTGCCTTTAACTGGAGCTCACACTGCATACGCGCTCTATGTTAGTCAGATATTTAGTTACATGAAATGTATAGTTAAGTAAATGAAATCTTAAGAAAATAACACAGTTTTCTGGTTGGTGAATGTCTTGGTAACAAGACTGATCCAGAAGAAGAAATGAGTTAAGTGCGACCGACCACCAAGACGAAGTCAAGATGTTAGAAGAGACGCTAGAAGAACAGAAGAAGAAGAATAGAAGAAAGTAATGAAAAGGGTATACAACATCAGTAGTAATAGATCTACGGGACTAACTTGAAAAATCCCCCTCTACCCAGGCGACGCCGGGTAGCTGCTGCTAGTACATATATAAAGGGCAGTTGAGTGAATCGGTATGTCCTGGGGACACTTCGAAAATAAAACAATTAACGACAAAGTAAATATATATACACATTAAATATCACCAGAGCTTGGTTTTTGAGCAAAAATAATGAAGATTTGATTTATATTCGTGAAGATAATTAGAGAAAAAAAATTAAATAGTAACAGCATGGAATTTTTTTTTGTATCAACTATTTTAAATAGGAGACATTATTAATTTTTTTCAGAGTGTATGTGTACTTTTTTTTCTAACGCTCCACTAGACCGGATCAACGCAAAATCTTTTTTTTTTACGTAGGGATTTTAATGGGGCATACTGCAAGGATCTAACTCACGATTCAGTAATAATGGATCTGCAAGACTAACTTTTGGCACTCCCACCTTCTACCCAGGCGACGCCGGGTAGCCGCTTCTAGTACATATATAAAGGGCAGTTGGTGTATAAATATGTATGTCCGGAGGAAACTATGTAAATAAAATAATTAACAACAAAGTAAATATACGTACACATTCACTATCACCAGATCTTGCTTTTTGAACAAAAGTAATGAAGATTTGAATTATATTCGTGAAGATAATCAAAAAATAAAATTTTAATAATAACAGCATGGGATTTTTTTTTTTTTTTTGCGTTTAGTATTTTAAGTAGGAAACATTAATTTTTTCCGAGTGTCTGGATCAATACAAGACTTTTTACATAGGAATTTCAATGGGGCATCCTGTGAGGATCCAACTCGCAATTCAACAATAATGGAACCGCGGGACTACCTTTTTTGTATCCCACCTTTAACTAGGCGACGCCGGGTAGCCGCTTCTAGTAAATAAATAAAAACATTTATCTGATTAGGTATATAGCATGGCGTAAGAGTTTCATAGCCAGGTTAGTATATCATTTTACTGAGATAGCTTCTCAGTATTTCTATTTATATGTCAAACCAAACAATCCTTAGTAAATAAAAACAACCATGTTCTCGGTTAACATTTTCCGCCTTAGTTTAAGGGGTTGGTGTTCGAGTCCATATAAAGACACAAATTCGAATATCAATCTTCAAAGGAAGACAGTTGTCACGGCACAATTATTTTTTGCACATGTGAATAACACCGATGTTCTAAAAGGTGCGGGATCTCATGGAATCAAAAGCATCATTATCAAGCAACGTCCTCGTTCGGCTCATAGACCCTGTAGCGTAATAACTATTTTCTACGGGGAATTGAAAAAAAAAACGGTATTCGGATTTCTGGAGAAAGAGAAGAAAAATAAATAAGAACAAAAGTTAAAATTTGGAAGAGTAAACATTCAACGGGGTGCCAGTAATTGACCGAGGAATGACCCCGGAAATAGATTTTAAAATAAAAACGGAAGTTCCGGGTTTTGACCGGAAACGGATGTCCCCTCGGGGCGAGAAACGGAAGAGGAGGAAAATGTTTCCTTTTCGGCTGGGCTCTGGTGAGAGTCAGACGTGACTCCTGGTTCCCCATATGGGTTTGGGATAGTAGTACAGAACATACTATGTTAGAAGATAGAATAATTTGACCATACTCTCTCTCTCTCTCTCTCTCTCTCTCTCTCTCTCTCTCTCTCTCTCTCTCTCTCTCTCTCTCTCTCTCTCTCTCTCTCTCTCTCTCTGAAAAAGACCACACGAGCCTGAAAGGAATAAACAACATTTCATGACTATAAGTCTTGAATGTGTTTTCTGAACTAACGACTATTACTACTACTAACGACGACTACTACAACAACTCGAACTTGGCTCAATGCGACAATCCCTCAAGACTGACTTTTCAGTTTCTATTCAGTGAGCTTACCTTTGGAAAACGCCCCTATGGAGCCTGATATAAAGACATGTTTAGAAAGTCACAAGAATGAACAACAAACCAAGGGTGAGAAAGAGCCACTGTGTTCTTTAAATGCAAGTAGCAGAGCTGCCACGACGCCAGAACGAGAGTAAGTTAGAAAGATAGAGGTTAAGCTATCTCAACCCCTTCCATTGAAACCATGCCCGCACTGTTACCAATATTTCTACACATATTGGCTTTGTAAGTGATCTGAATATTCATGGCCTGGTTGTATTTATGCCTTTACCAAGGGCTTTAGCTCAAAAGTGAAACGCAATCAACCTCACCTAGTATTTGAACTCGGGTGGACAATAATCGTTATCCACAATACTCTTGAAATTTTGATTGCAAATTAATTTGATTATTTACAAATTAAATTATATTTGTAAGAATACATGGATCATAGTTAAAGTTAGTAGCTAACAAAGCACTAGGGAATAATTGTATTAATGTAGCTAACAAACGATGTAAAACTATCAGGTACTGTTGCCTCTTAGAACATTATTGTCACCTGTCTCATACTCTAGCATAAAATTTACTCTCACATGTATCCACTTATTCTGAGGTTTGCTCACTTTATAAAAATACCTGTATAATAATATCAGTATATAGACAAACAGTAAAGCTGTTGGGCTTCCTGTAGTAGGAACGATTCATGGTGATATAAATGATGACATTAAATTTAGAAAAGAAAAGATTCTAATTATTATCTCCTATATCGAGACATTGAATGGGGTTTAACATGAATGCGCATCCCAGAGAAATAACATCTTCATAAAATATTGCTCTGATATGTATTTTTTACGGAGTAATCGTTACATATATAAGGATTACATAAAAAAAATGTTACTATAGAGTAACCATAGAAAGTTTTCAGATATCTACATTGTAGGATAAACATAATACTCACCTTCACAGTAAGGCTGTGACTAGCATCCAGTCACCAGACAAAAAAAAAAGACAGAGAGTAACTGAATTTACTCTGTAGCAACTGGGAGGACATGGTCAATTTTTCACTATATATGAATACAAATATACACACTGAAACGACCAGCCAGTCAAAATGCTGGAAATAGACTTGCCCATTCCACAAAGTAGAATAGCACAGGCTGCTATTTAATCCACTTACCAAGTCTGAATTCTCAGAAGCTGATGAAACTTGTAACAGTTGAATACTGGCCAGATTACACGAATCTTGACATACATGAATTAAGTTTTTAATTGAATGATTTTAACGACATATCACCCCGTCTAGAATTATTTAATGCCGAGAGGTTATCAAATCGCATCCATTGTATGTGTAGCAATATGACCCTTGTGAGCCAGAACTGCTAATGGAAGGAGGAGGAATAAATAACAAAGGCTTAAAATAGTGATGACCCAAAAGAGGAGAGCGATGGTTTTGACCGTAGCGTGACCCCGAACGAAGAATTGAGGGGAAGCGGAAGGAAGTCGGGTGTTGACCGGAAGTCACGTGGTGACGTGGGGGAAGGAAGAAAGGCTTCGTCCTCTTTTTGCCGGCGTCCGTCGTGGGGGACAGACCTGATTAGAGCCCAGGAGTAATCTAGTAGTGTTCTCTCTCTCTCGCTCTCTCTGCCTCCCCTCCTCCCTGGTAGAAGCCACTAGACGAGCACGTTAATAAAGGCTGGGAGTTGTGACGACATGTTTCTCGTGTTGTGATTTTTTATCGGAGTTTTAGTACCGTGAGTATTGCAACGTAACATATGTTTATATTCCCATTTTTACGTAGTTGTTTCTTTAGAGTTTGTTTTTACTTATTTATTAATCTTTTTATTGCACACTTTCCCATAGAATTCGAATAGTCTTTAATCAGATCTATTTTACCCATAAATGGAACAGTAAGTAAAGTCGACGGGGCGGCCTAATGTCGGTATCAACCAGTCAGCAATGGAGTCTATCCCCTTTTCAATAGCGCTATACCAAAGAGATTGTTTTAGCATCTGAGGTGGAGCACCACACCTACCATCAGCACCTTACTTTACCGCACAAATCCATGTGCTACTCATACGCTGAGTTGGCGAGGACCGGTATCGAACTAGGAACCTTGCGGTTTCTAGCCGAACGCTCTACCGATAGAGCTAACCTGGCCCCTTAAATGGAACAGTAAGACGTACTAACACTTCGAGTTCAACTATAAACGAAAAAATGGTTTGCGGCTTATCTGTTATTAGTTTCTATACTGCTAATAAAAATATAAGAAAATATTCTCTAAGTGGGTTGGTTCCATAATTTTTGCCAAGGTTAAAAATAATATCTAAACAACGTTTTAGAAAATGGTAATTCTAATTAAACAATGGTCATTGTGTATTACCAAATTATTTTGAATCAAATTCCATGAAGAAAACATCCTCTCTTCAGACTGGACAATGTTTTTTTTAGCAACACGTAGGTGTTCAAGTTTTCGAAACAAATCAGGTATAATTACATTCTCACATGTTGAAATTATTGCAAATGCTCGTTTACAGGCCAAGAAGGCCGTATGTTATCCAGAAGAACATAAAGAAAAGAAAATCCCATTAATTTAAACTTGACGTGATTTTTGTCAGGCAGCCAAGCACTACTGCAATCAACTTGTTACGTGTAATATTCGACGAGTAAATAATAGCAATTATTTCTTAATTGCTAAGCAGTTTATGGACTTAATGATGATTAAACTTGTTTTCACATAATACAACTATTCGCAGCATGTATTACTCACAACACAGAAGGTAATAAATGTTTAATACGTGCTGTTTCCTCCCATTATAATTTTTTTTTTGGTTTATTCTCGTTTAATGTGTTTAAAACTTAAATCTTCTGATGGTGAGCAAAACTCTGACGATCGAATTTGTGCGTGTTTTGTTCATCGCTAAATAAAATTCGGATTTAGAATTTCGGTATTATCTCATAAATGGGTCCTGGTCTCCATCCCTAAAAATGTGCTAAGCGTGTCTGCTGAAATCCATTGCCTGCTGAAAACCACCCGCGCTACGATTGAACCCTAGCTGTTTGAAGGCGCGAAAAGTTAATGCGATATGAAAGCGATATTTTACACCCACCAAGTATTTTCTTCGACAAGTAATGTAATTATTTCCCCCCCCCCCAAAAAAAAAAAATTTTCAGCGCTTTGAATGCGTTTTTATCGACAAATAACTTTTTTAAAATTGTTTGAAGGCGTTAAAAGTAAGCCACCACCCAGGTTTTTTTCATCGACAAGTAAATGTAAATATTCTACCCCCCTCTTTAAAATACCTTTTTTTTCGGTATTTTCATTTTATTTTAATTAAAAAAAAAACTGTCACGTATTTTTGAATAAATACGACCGAGTTTCGAAAATAAAAACAGTCAATACATTATTCATAATTAACATGGGTCGGATTTTGAGTAGGCACCGCTTAGCGTTTTTTAGGGTACGAGATCAGGACGCATTTATGCGATATGCAAGTATAAGTTTATCTCGTATGTTTATCTGGTAGAATGTTTATTCTAATTTCAGTTCATCAATTTTTGCTTCGATTGTTTAATTGATTTGAACGGCATGTCAACCCATCTGGAGTTACTTTATGATTACTCTTAAGATATCTACGTTCGTTTTACGAATATGTTTACATTTTTTGTCAAGTTGTTTCATAAAAGGTTCTTTATTTTTTGCATCCAGTTACATGATATCAAGTATTCCTTTCTAATACAAATAATTTCCACACACTCATATAATCTCAAGTATTTCTATTTAAGAAGGATTTTTTGTTTGAACACTGTTAAATGTTTTCACACATTCTTATCCAAATCTATGTTGAGATAAAACAAAGTCTCCTTTTGTTATAAAATGGATAGGAAAAGCCTATCATTTTAGCAAGTGCAGATTAGTCTAAAGATACATAAAAAACATTGTAAAAAACATGAAATGATAAAATATAATTGATAAAGAAAAACGAGTAAAACAGTGGGCAAATACAGTATCGGAGTCATAGTTTGATTGGCAAAGAGTTACCTCTGGGTAATCTTTGGTTTAGAAAATCACTAGACCAGGTGACGTTGTGAAAGTCGAATAATAAGTTATGAATGTTTAGCTTTTTGGGGTAGGACGCGTTTTTAAATTTAAAAGTTTTTTTTCTTAAAACTCAAAAAATCATTTATGTAGAATGTTTTTTGTTTTTTTTGTAGTTTGAAAAACAATATATTTCACAGTTATAAAAGTGTATAAACATAAAAATAACCTAGTGAGAGACAACCTCCAGAGAGAGAGAGAGAGAGAGAGAGAGAGGGGGGGGTACTACACCCCACATACAAAACCCACCCCTTCTCTCTCACGTCTCCTCTGTCCTTCCCTTACCTAATTATCTTTTAAATATGAAAGCAGAATGTAAATGCATTTATCCCAACCAATCTTTAAAAAATTTTCTAAAATATATTCAAACAAAATATTCAAGGCCTGTCGGTACACAAACCTTAGCTGACACTAAACACCACACACTGACATACAAGCTGACTATCAAATGTTATTCTAAGTCAATCGACTAATACCGTAAATATACCATTCCCCACATACTAAGCCCACCTCTATTTTTTGCATTCCTCCATAACACACACCAACCCTCCCTCTTTTCTCCTTTACCCAATTACCTTTTCAGTATGAAAGCAGAATGTACAAGCATTTCTCAATAATATTGAATATAAAATTTTGAAAAAGCTTCAGCCAAGGAATGAGGCGAAATATCAATTGAATTTAGTTGCTGTGTTGTTATATCCACTTTTTCATCTATTTTCAACCACATAATAATCTAAGTAGACCAGACTATGCAATAAATTTACCAAAAAAAGGTATAATTTAATCAAAGAACAGCGACAAATTACGAGGGAGAGTCAAATATTATCCACAATTTCGCCATAACAAATCTTTATTGTTGTAAAACTGCGTTCTGCGCATGCGTGCTTATAGTTGGCACCATTGTGGTCATGTGAGAGAATTTTGAGCGTGGTGGCGCCATTCCGATTTCTCGGTAAACATGGTTGCTCCACTAGCAGTATGCAACAAGAAAGTGAACCGATTTTTTCTGATTGGAAAGAGTTATAGGTGCATAAATTCATCGGAGGCTTTGGGCATTGGAGGCTTTGGGCATTAGAGGCTTTGGGCATTATACGAGGACAGTGCTATACCACGTAGAAATGTGTATGAGTGGATAGAGAATTTAAAAAGTGGACGTTCGAAGAAGGAGCAGGAATCCCCTCAACCTCCACCACTGATGAGAAGATTCACCAAGCTCCAGAGATTTTATGGTGAAGCGGCTTGTTCTCTAAAGTTTAGTCATGTTTCTGCCAATCAAATCATCCACGATCAGCTCGGCTTCCATAAAACAAGATTGTTGGTATTTTTTTAAATCTCCCTCATATTCATTTGTTTATTTATTTATTCAATTTCATAAAATGTTATTTTGCACTTTGTTGAAACAGTAGATTTTTGCTACTTCCAGGATTTGTCCAAGAAAGCACACAATATCCTTAAGTAGTTCCCACAAGCTTTTTCACGAAGCATTTCGTTATAATCCAAGTGGTGAAGCCATACAGTAGCACTGATACAGCTACTGTTTGGGGAAATTTCGATTTATCTTAGAGAGATCATATTTCCATATTGATGATATGTCTATCGCAGCCCATACCTACTCTATTTGTATATTAACATTGTTTTCTGTAGATGATATATTACTGCCTAGGTATGTGAATTGGTCTACTAATTTGAGAGGATTCTCATTCAGTGTGGAGATATATCTATATTGTTTTAACTGAGTTCACACAGAGACCAATACATACATTTTTCAATATATTTTTTTTAAATTACATATTACTTTTGGAGGCACCTTCTCATTTGAAATTCTCAAAACGCAATAAGTAGAAATACTAATATTCTTATCCACAGCTAATACAGTGAAAATATTTAAGAAAAAAGCAGCACGCTTGAATGTAGCTCACTTAATATACGTAATCACACTATAAGTGAAAAGGCAAACTGGCAAAAAAGGAATACAACAGTTTGCTTGACTGACAGAGAAAGGAAATCCACAGACAATTGCGTAAGGGACTAAAGTCTCGCCCTGCTTATATATTTTATATACACAAACCTGAATCTGTCCTAGAAAATAAGACGCTTATTTTCTGGCATTGAGTTACAAATGGATCACCTAATCCTGGCTTAATAATAATAATAATAATAATAATAATAATAATAATAATGATAATGATAATAATAATAATAATAATAAGAAGAAGAAGAAGAAGAACAAGAACAAGAACAAGAACAAGAACAAGAAGAACAAAAAGAACAAGAAGAAGAAGAAGAAGAAGAAGAACAACAACAACAACAACAACAACAACAAGACTGTAAACCATGTATTAAGCGAAACTAGCACAACGGAATACAAAGCTAGGCTCGACTGAGTTGGGAAGGTAATCCACTGGGAATTATGCAAAAAATTAGATTTTGACCATACAAGAAAATGGTATATGCATAAAGCAGAATCTGTTCTTAAGAATGAAACACATAAAATTATCTTGGACTTCGAGATAAAGACGCATCAGCCTATCTCAGCCAGGAGAACAGGCCTAGTGTCGATTAACAAAACAAAAGAGAGAGGAGAGAGAGGAGAGAGAGAGAGAGAGAGAGAGAGAGAGAGAGAGAGAGAGAGAGAGAGAGAGAACGTGCCATCCGGTGGATTATGCGGTTTCCAGCAGATCACAGGTGAAGCTGAAAGAAAACGAAAAGATGGAGAGATTGAAAAAGTTGTGGAATATGCGGGTGAAAGTGATACCAATTGTAGTTGGTGCACTTGGAACGGTCCCAAAAACCTTGAAAAAAAAAGACTGAAGGATCTGGAAATCAGAGGAAGAATTGAGACCATCTAGGCATTGCTAGAATACTCAGAGGAGTCCTGGAGACCTGGAGAGTCAAAAGGCGTAAAAAATAATAATAGTACGTACTGATAAAATTTATTGAATTTTAAACTTAGTTATCATTTAATTTTTTTTATTTTTTATATATAAAAAGAGTTTTTATTGTTATGTTTATGTCAGTGGAG
>CM042140.1:111191904-111206904 GCA_023376005.1 Doryteuthis pealeii
TTTAATGTCAAAGGATTCATGCAAGGAGATTTATTTGCGCCATATCTATTTATAATCTACCCACTACGAACGTCATTAGATCTAATGAGGGAAAAGGAAAGAATTGAATGATGCCCAACAGAAACTATCACGGATGCAGACTGCGTATATTATCTAAGGCTTCTCGCAAATACTTCTGTCCAAACCAAATCTGCTGAATAGCCTAGTGCATACAGCAAAAGGCGTTGGTGTCAGCGGGAACTCAGGTTCCAAGTGTTTTAAACAAGATAGAGCCATCGCCACATTAAAATGCAGACCCTTGAAATTCGTAGACTAGCCCACATACAGGTAGCAACATATCATCTGTTAAAGCAATGTTATTATACCTATAGGAACGGCGTTCGCATCTATTAGTAGATAGGAAATCTGATCTTCAGTCGGTAGAGCGTTCGGCTAGAAACCACAAGGTTCCTAGTTCGATACTGGCCATCGCCAACTCAGCATATGAGTAGCACAGTGATCTGTGCAGTAATGTTAGGAGCTGATGGTAGGTGTGGCGCTCCACCTCAAACACAAAAACAATCTCCTTGGTCTAGCGCTAGTGAAAAGGAGATATACTCCCTCACTGATTGGCTGATATCGACTTTAGGCCACCCCGACGACTTTACTTACGCATACCAATATCAGTACTACTGTATGGTTTCATCTGTTGAAATTGACAAAATGTTTTGAGAAAAAGCTTGATGGGTACTACAAAAGGATGATGTGTATTGTCTTGAAAGAAATCCTGAAAGCAGTACCTTCTAAAAACAACTTGTATACAACCAGTCACGTCGTAACACACAAATCATCCAAGTAAGACAAAGAAGACATGCAGTGCACTGGTGGAGAAATAAGGATGAACTCATTAGTGACGTTCGTTTGTGGACTCCTACAATTGGACAAACGAGTGTGGGCCGACCATTAAAATCATTGATGATAATATATATAGGGTGCTGGTTTAAACATTACATTCAAAAATATGCGCAAAAATGTAGAGATATATCATTAAAATAGATATTCTAACGGATACACAGAAAAATATATTTCCATTAATTTGGGGTTTGTGACATCGTGCCGTAATGTTTAGCAAGTTAGTCTCGTAATTCCCTTACTATTGAATAGGGAGTTCAGTCCTCGCTAGATGCCCTATACTTGCGAACTAGTGTCAAATACTACTGGATGCGAACTAGTAGTGTAAATAACTAGGGTGTCCTAGCGTGGGTTGATGGTTAGTAATCTAGTCTCAAAGATTCCTTACTACTGAACAGTGAGTTCGATCCTCACTGGATGCTCCAGGTTTGCGACCTTGTGTCAAATCCTATCCGAGGAGAAAAGGTTTGATAATTCACCAGAACATCTACACTAAGCGTAATGTCGAGTAAGTCAATCTTGTAGATACATTACAACTGAATTTCGAGTTCAATCCTCGCTGGATGCCCTCATACTTGCGATCTTGATGTATATCCTACCCGTAGTGGATGGGTTGGGTAAGTACTTACTTCCGCAAAGTGAAAGTAATCACACCTAATTTGTTCTAATAGCAAAGTATTTCTTGCAAAATGTATCGATCCGTTTCATACGAGAATTAAGGCGGAGTACAAAGTTATAAAGGAAGTATTTTGCATGTAAAATAATGTTCCTTCAGGCTGTTGCCAGGTAACCACTTTACAATCTATACGACGTTAGATATATATTTAGTGTCAACTACCTATAGATTTTTACCAGATCATTTCCATATTTATACTTAACGCTAACATCAAAATAATCTCTCTCTGTCTTTGCCTATTTTGTCTCTCTTTCTCCCCCCTCTCTATCTATATATCTATCTATCTTTGTCTCCCTTTCACATGCACATACTTAACACTCACATCCACAAGTTTATTTTTGTTTTCTCTAGTTTAACTATATCGCGCATTCCCTCTTTGTCAGTACACGAGGAAACAGCAGTATGTCCACCTGCAGCCCCATCTCACAAACCATTCGAGTGAGACGGACAAGGCATGCTGGACACCGCTGGAGAAGCAAGGACGAGCTCATCAGCGACGTTCTCCTGTGGAAGCCAACACACGGACCTACATTGGCCAACTATGCGAAGATGTTAGATGCTGCGCAGATGACCTCCCTGGGACAGATAGGAAGGGTTGGCGAGAGATTGTCATGGATATCCTGTGCTTATTGCGCGACATAATGATGATGATGATGATGATGATGATGATGATGATGATATACATACAGGGTGTTGGGGATAAATTTGACATACATATATTTGGTTATTTTTCTCCGTAGGTTGGAGCTATTGACTCACACTCCGTCGGTAGAGCGTTAGGCTAGAAACCACAAGGTTCCTAGTTCGATACCGGTCCCCGCCAACTCAGCGTATGAGTAGCACAAAGATCTGTGCAGTAAAGTAAGGAGCTGATGGTAGGTGTGGCGCTCCACCTCAGATGCTAAAACAATCTCCTTGGTCTAGCGCTATTGACTGGCTGATACCGACTTTAGGCCGCCCCGTCGACTTTTTCACTTTACGTATCATTTAAAAGCTTGGACCCTTCTTCATTCATATACGTGATAACAGATAGAATGGATGACTGGAACCCACGTGAATCATGGAAGAGAATAACTTGTATCATGATGATCTGCGCCGGCCATCAAAATAAGGAGATTATGGTTGCTGCCCAATGCTTCCTGAACACTGTAAAAACAACCAGGCTTGAACTGGAGAATTGCATTCTTATGAAACTGTCAAAATTATCCTGAACACCCTTATATATATATATATATATATATATATATATATATATATATATATATATATATATATATATATATTGGGGATGTTTCGTGTGGGTGTGTTTGGAAACCCATCAAATTTGGGATATCACGATCGAAGTAAATACACACACACACACACATACACACACACATACAGAGAGAGAGAGAGAGAGAGAGAGAGAGAGAGACCCACGCATGTAAACACACACACACACACGTATATATATATATATATATATATATATATATATATATATGATTCCGTGATTCCGAGGTGATCACACACATGTATATACGGGCGCTTGTCGTTAATAGTTACCATCGTATGTGATGAGCATAGTGACCAGGGTTCAAATCCAAGAAAAAACATAATGTAATTCCCAGGGAAAGGTAAGAATGCAACTATTTTCTCTCCAGCTAGTATAGTCGGACATGATAGGCTTTTGAAACTTGGCATTGCAACCGATCCAAAAGGAAAACACTGAATTCAAACCTATTAAACTCCGGTTATGAAATCGATCTTGTGTCGCATTTTGCTCGTACGGTGATGTCGGGTAAGTGCCCACTCAGATACACACCCACACCCTCACACACATATATATATATATATATATATATATATATGTTGTGTGTGTGTGTGTGTGTGTGTGTGTGTGTGTGAAGTTTATCCTTAGCTGGGCTTTTACTTACAGCTATCCAATCTAGGAACATAATGATCGAAATAACGTATATATATATATATATATATATATATATATATATATATATATATATATATACTAAGTACACAAGTATAAAAACTTATTTACTTCAGGATTTTTTTCACTAAAATCGATTAAAAAGTGCTCAATATAAAGAGCTAAATAGATGATTAAAATCGATTGGTTTAAAATATGGATCGTTTAAAATATACCGACTCGTTCGGTTGTATAACCCAACTATATATTCCATAACGATGACAGACAAAAAAAAAATACCCGAAGATTCGCGCTATTGCGAGAAACTCGAGTCGGTATATTTGAAACGATCCGTATTTTAAATCATTTGATTTTAATCGTATATATACCTATATATTATATATATATATATATATATATATATATATATATATATATATATATATATATATACAGATGCAGGGAGTGTGAGAGGAGAGCTAAAGGTCGATTTATTAACTTACCATAAGTATTCCAGATGAAAAGTATCTGCGGTTTTAATAAGTTGGTTGGTTAGTTTACGGCATATAAACCCGTTTGGGTTATTTAATGCTGTATCAATCATTTTGATAAACAAAGGACTCCTTTTTTTTATTTACAGTAACTGCTGTTGCATGTTGGGTCACCAAATTTGGTATTAAACTGTAGGCTGAGACTGTACAATTCAACGATTGCACCTCTGCATTGGCGTAAAATCCCCTCGACCAATGGGGCCTTTTGAGTGGCGACCTTTAATGCTTAAAAAGGGGAATCCTGATGACTGAGTAGTTCTGACATGCAACTCTACTTTGGCCTTTACTTAGACTAGATGGAGATGCCCCCAACGATTAATTGGCTGGCCACGACAAGCACTAGTACATATATGATCTATATAGCAAGCTCCTAAACCTTTTTATCTTATATGGGCTAAAATATGGTTACTGAGGGTTTTAGAGTCCTAGGTATGACGTTAAACTGCATCGAGTGATGTGCTTCTAAGAGTATATTCTATACGCTATACTCTATACCAGTCATGCCCATTACTCCTATGTCCACTCTGATCCGAAGTAATAGCACCTTAGGGTCTCATATATGGTTTAATCAGATTTACAACCGCTGTACAGATTACAATGAAGATGAGGACAATAGTCCGAATAATGCAGATAATACTAATCATCAAGCTTTCATCTCAAAAATTCAGAGAAATAGATTTAGATATGTAAATTTAAAGAAAGTGTTTTTTTTTAATTCATTTAAAAAAAAATTGAATGCCCAACAAGAATGAACGAACCAAAACGTCTTCGGCATAAAATAACCCATCTGTTGATGTGCCGTAAAATCCAACCAACTAGTTAAGCGCTGCTTAACTTTTGTGATCTAACGGGAATCGATGCTTTTAGTGTGACTTGACCGTAATCAAATTTTTGATAGGTATATATTTATATATTTATAATCTATGATTGTATATTCATGTGTGATTGTATTCTAGGTGCCATAGTTATGTTTCCCATTTCCGAATTGAAATAAAAACAAGTTTTAAAACCAATCAGATTGATAGATGATTACTCATAGTTTTATTCGGTTTGATCAAACGAGACGCTTGTGATGACTACATAAAATAACCAAAATACTTTACGCACAGAAGCATGCATTATTTCACAGTCCCATTATCTTAAACTACAACAAATATATAATCTTCGTTGTGCCTACATAAGCGATTTATCAGTGATAAGAATCATTGTTAATAAATGCAGGTCATAGGTCATCTCTTGTGATTAAAATTCATCGCCGAAATTTCTCTGTAGCATAATCAGAAAAAAACACAATTTTTCTAGACACACGCACGCACGCACGCACGCATACAAAGACAACACAATCGGTCCCTGGCTTTGTCTGTCTCTCAGTCTCTGTCTCTCCCTCTTTCTTTGGGGAGATCCCGTGGTGGATTTGCTAACGTGTTGGACTGCGAAATCGTTTGGAAGCGAGTTCGAATTCCTGTCGCGCTATTATGTCACTATTGGAGTAATAATCAAGGGAAAGTTGTGAACATATTCATCTCTGTTGCTATGAGTTAAATAGTAGGGCTACTGTTCTTCTACAAGGATGGTTTGGCATTAATTAACCAACAAAGGTTGATATGCATTTTACCAAAAAAAACCCCCTCTCTCTCTCTCTCTCTCTCTCTCTCTCTCTCTCCTCTCTCTCAGCGAAACATCTGCAGATAGATCAGACTCTCTCCAAAGGAGTGGTATGTCATTAGCCTGAACTGCATCCGCTGTGGAGCTCTTCGGAATTGGTATACCTCTTCATTGCCATTACTCCCAGCTCACTCTGATTGGGAGTGGTATTACTCTTTATGGTCAAGTGGATTTATCTGAATATAAAAAAAAACTAAGTTTGAATAAAAACTTTAAATATTGCTTTCTTGATTGAGTAGAAGGGTATGACAAAGTTAGAATGCTAGGAAAGAGGTCACGTGTCATTTAATTCCGGCGTAGGAATCAAGTGACCATGACGAAATAATATTTTAAAGGAACTGGTACTATTTAACTAAAGTCGTCCCGGATGCTTACCCTTATTTGCGCAATGCTATTTCTTTTATTTTTTTTTTTTGCCGGTTACCGCTGTAAAAATGCACATCCTTAGATATTTACTGTACAGTCATCCTTTCGTTTTATCGGCAAAGTAATTTATAAAGTTTTTTTTTAAATTTATTTCCAATGCACCCTCCCCGAAAAAATACAAATAAGAAATGAGACAACATAAACAAATTTAAACTTAGCGTCAGGGATAAGGTTGCTGCTAACCTTACCCCTAACTCCTACCCTAAACTTAACCCTAACCCCAATCTTAACACTACCCTACCCCTTGCACAAGTTTAGATTAATTTAAAAAAAGATATATATGAAAAAATCAATTGGGAAAAAATTGCACAAATTCAAATTTATTTAAATTGTCTCATTTCTTATATGCATTTCCTCCTGGGCTATTGTAAATCCAAATATTCTCTAAATTATTTTGCGTATAAAGAGCAAGAAAGATCGCACAGTGAATACTTAAGCAGTTGCATTTTTACGCCAGCAACAGGCATGTCATAGCATAAATAAGGACAGGAATCCGGAACGACACTAGTTTAATAGCACTAAACAGAGTCTTAATTACATTCTAAAAGTCAGTCAGTGGAAACAAAGCAGTTGTAGGTTTTACATATGGATAACCACGAAAGCCTTGTGGCTACTATGAAATGACGTGTTCTCTAATATGACAATTAATAATGTTACCCACGAATAAAGGGTTTGTTATTCGGAATATTGTCCCCATCTTCATTGTTACTTGTACAACGTTTCGGCCGATATGCCCTCCGGCCTTCTTCAGGTATTTCTTGTCGGACTCGGGAACCTTCTCGGACTCGGGAACCTTCTCGGACTTGGGAACCTTCTTTTCGAATTCGGGAATTTCTTGTCGTATTCGGGAGCCATCGCGGAACTTTGAAGGCCGGAGGGCATACCGGCCGAAACGTTGTACAAGTAATAATGAAGATGGGGACAATAGTCCGAATAACGGAGATAATACTAATCTTCAAGCCTTATCTCAAACATTCAAAGAAATACGAATAAAGGGGTTGGTTCTTTTAGGAAACCTATGCAGAGGTAAATGTGGGTGTTTAAAATGAAAAATGTACAATCCAGGACTAAGACACGAACTTTACCGAAACTATCTCATTGCTCACGGAACTGTCTTTTCAGGAATTAAGTACGTTCATCAATGAGTATTTAATTCATAATCAAGTCCATTAATACCTAAAACATAGAACATCGCTATTATATATATATATATATATATATATATATATATATATGTGTGTGTGTGTGTGTGTGTGTGTGTGTGTGTGTGTGTGTGTTTAAAGAAGTTTTATAACCGGGATTATTGATTTATATATAGTTTGTTTTACTATTTCTCTGAATGTTTGAGACGTTGCTTGATAATTTGGACTATTTGGATTATTCGGACTATTTTCCTCATCTATATTGTTATCTGTCCAATGTTGTATGGATATCAATATAGCAGAGGACAATAGTCCTAATAATCCAAATAGTTTGTTTTATTTCAATATATATTTAAAGTTATCTGCCGTGTAGTTTTTTACGACGAAATTATTTACAAACAAGAAATCGTCATATAAACTTGTCTCAGCTTAAATTTTAAGAACTCTAAACTAATCAGGAAAACTAAACCGGATGTAGTTTTGTTTATATTTATTTCAAATGCAAAAACTGTTTACAATTGTTATTTCTATGTGCAAACATCTTTTTTAAGTTTATATTTATTTTTAATTAAAAAAACTGTATACGGTTGTTTTTTTTTATTGTTACTGATGTTAATTTAAATAAATATATTGTAGATGAAAATATATCTACAATATATTTATTTAAATTGATTGTAGCGAAATAATAAATAGAAATATTTTGCTTATTGTTTAAACAATACAAATTCATAAATAAGTTTAATTTTATTCGGTATTAGATTCTTAAAATAGCGTTTTGGCTTTTATTAATATAATGTATATTTTGTTCTTAAAAATTAGATAAATAAAGTTATTCAATTAATGCTCACTTTAATAGATATGAAATTTATTAACTCTCTAACAAAATAAATTAAGGGTGTAACAACATATATTACATTTGTACATTGATTGTACAAACATTTTTTTACATAAGTTATATTTATCAAAAATATTTTTTAAAGAATTCATATTTCTACAGAATTGGCCGGAATAAAATTTAGCTTATTGATATTGAATTTTTTAACTCCCACCCACCTCAGGCAATATTTTTCAAAAAACATTTTATTTATTTTTATTTACACCACCCGGTGGGCATTTTCTTCTATTTTACTTGATATAAATAATTTGCACATAGTTATATGGTTTTAAGTGTACCTATCTAATATAAAAAATCTATACACAATTCTATGGTTTCTGAAAATTCTATTCCTATTAAATAACTATTTTAGTAAACTTAATATGCCATCAAGTATTCCTAATAAATAGTATTAATTTGCACAAATCTATATAGTTTCAAGCATTACCTTCCTCCTTCGTTTCTTGACATACAAGCTGTGTCAAAAAATATCGGGGCTTTTTTTTGTGTTTTTTTACACATCGTGTATTCTGAATAAAATACTGTTCCATTCATTTTTTTTCAGAATACAAGGTGTGTCAAAAAGTACTTTGTTTAAAGTTGTATTTACCATGACAGAAGTAAAGAACGAATGAAACATTATTTTTTTCAGAACACAAGGTGTGTCAAAAAGTACAAAAATCGATACTTTTTGACACACCTTGTAGATAATCTTTCTATGTCATCTCTCGAGGGTAATGCCTTTTTCCTATCTTCTCTTGTATTATTTTCTTTTCATGTTTTTGTTGTTATTTGTTGCAATAATCTATCTCTAATTGCACTTGTTTATCATCGTCATCATCATCATCATTGGCAATTCAGTCTCGAAAGACTGAATTGCAAATGATGAAGATGATGATGATGATGATAAAAAAGTGCAAAAAGAGATATATTATTGTTTATACATATCTATTTATTTGTTATGCCTATTTGGGCATCACCCGTTTTTTTTTTCTATCTTCTCCGTCAAACTATAAAACATAATCTTCGCACAGAACATATACAATTTTAATACAACTAGCAAATATATGCACCCTCCGGGTGCAAGTATTTAAGTTTTGATATAATAAAATATCATATTAAATTATAAAGGCTAATGAAACTGACTAAGAATGCAGATAAAAAGATCTGCAACAGAGGGGGTATAATCGAAAAATAGAACAACTTTGAAACTAACTATTCCATCATTTTCCATTACTCCCCTGTTTCATTGGTAAATTTTCATAATTTAACTATTTATTTAAAATAGGATGTAAAGGATAATATTACAGTTATTTCTTCTTGTAAATACATTACTTTTAAGATTTATCCACGAGATTTTTGTTTATATTTCTTAAGATAAAACCAAACAATTAAAAATCAATAATACCAAGCACATATTTATTAAAATAACATTTTAAATATCAATATGCAAATTAGCCTTCTCGTTCAAACTGTAAAGCGCTATTTTGTTGTATATATAAATACAATTGCATGTTATTAATACGTAGATATGATCAACAGTATTAATAATGTAAAACAATTTTATTAATAACTGAGGGTTTAAAAGAATGAAATCATGGATAATTTGACGTAAATAATTAAGGGAATTGTGACTTGAGTAGTAATATAGTTTCGGTTACAGACATAAAGACACACAATCTCCATTATAATAAGATATCTATAGACAGATCAAATTATTCTACGTAATTTATCTAGTATTTCCCAAAAATGCCCTCTTAAATTATTCTTGATTTAAATGTTGAAACATTAGATAACTTAAACGCTTAGAAATATTTCAACACATCGCGTGCACCAACGACTTACGAACTTACACCCTCCCACTTCATCCAATCCCCCCCCCAATTAAGAGAGTAGCGAAGAAAGATGAACATCAAGAGCAGGCCGAGAAATCAACACCTCTGACTCCTGCCAATACCAACCATCCAATCAAGTAGGGTTCGAATCGCGCACAAAGCTGTTGAGGCCTAATGGGCTGAAATGTACATACAGAGATCGACGTTTTCTCGCCTAATTCATTTAATTATAATTAATTAATTAACAAATTAGGTATGACTTTAATTAAGCACATAATCTCCCTACACACACACACACCACACACACACATATATATATATATATATATATATATATATATATATATATATATCGGGAGTAAGAGAGAGAATACGATCAAATTTTTTTTTAAGTGAGGAAAATGATTAATCAAATTTTACAAATCGCTGATAATTCGTAGAGTACAATGTTTGTTTTATTTAAGGAAATATTTTTCTCTTTGTTTTCATTTGAAATATCATTTCTTTTAATGTATTCCTAAACTTGAATGTTTTGAAATATATTTTTCTCAAAAACCTTTTGTATATATGACAAAAACTTAAATTCAATTGCTTGTTGCATCAATGTGATAAAAATAACTTTATTTTTTTACCCCTAAAAAAGTAACAATTTAAAGGAGCTAGATATTAAACTTCCTTATATATTTATGTCTGTCCGCTGGGACTGTATAATACGCCGACTGCTCCTCTGTTAAGGAGTAAGACCTCCTTCCAATTGGGCCACCTGTAAGCCTTGGATGGCGACCCGTGATGCTTATGGACGGAATCCTGGTGGCGGAGCAATCCATGACATTTTACACTCCACTTTGATCCTTACTTGGGCTATCTCGATCAAAAAGGCCCCCATCCCGATCAATAGTCTGGTACCGTCAAGCCATAGAACCTATATGATTATTATACCGACTGGATTGCTCTAGAAAACTACCATCCCTTTTTATCATAGATGTGCTAAAAGGTGGTTGCTGAGGGTCTTAGAGTCTCGGGTATGACTTTAACATGTCTCTTCTTGTGAGGTTCTCATTCAGGAGTTTTAGAAGTGTGGATTACCCCTGTATTGCCATTACTCCCAGGTCCACTTTGACCCCCGAGTGGTAGTACCTGTAAGAGTCCCACCTATGGGGTAAATGAATAAAAAATGAGTTTAAAAAAAACAGTAATAATGAATAAAATAAAACACCAACCAATAATATGAATAAAAAGAGCAGGGATCCAGCATTAAATCACTCAAGGGTTAACATGTTGTAAAGTCCATGTGTCTTTATTTATAGAAAAAAATTCTTGTAACATACTGATTCATTCGAAAGTGTTTGTTTGACGATAAACAAAGCTAAGTTTGACGATAAACAATTCTATATTTTTGTTGTTTACATGTTTGAAGCAATCATGATAGAAAATGTATTCGTTTGATGTAACAATAAATTCTAAGAATTAAATATTTACAACTGTCCGTATTACATTTGGGGGGATTATAATAGTGTTTTTTTATTTATTTATTTATTTATTTGTTCATTCATTCTAAAACTCTTTTTTACATACGACAAATTCAGTTCTTAATTCCTTGTTGGAGAATTTATCAGTTTAATTCATTTCCTTTAACCTCGAAAGTAACACAGCTAATAACTAAACATTACCTTATTTGTTGTTAGAAAATTTGTAATTGTAAACACATACAAATTGCATATTTAGAAATATTATATTATTTCACTTCTAACCAAATGAATAATTTTAAGATAGCAATAAAAAGATTGCGACAAATAAGATTTGATTTTTCGTTAAAATTTAGTATGAAAAAAAAACATACTTTTGCTGTCCAAAGCAAAATATATACTTTTGTTAACTCGCTGTAAAAAAATAATTCAATGGATAAAAACTAATACAAATTACATATTTATTTTATTTTCTTTCTAACCATATAAATATTTTAACGATTGGGCCATAAATAGGCGAGATATTCCGAGCTGAATGGCATAGACTGCCATTTTGTCAACTAAATTTGTGTACACTTAATTGCGGGTATCGCTATAATAGCAGCCAGCGTGGCTGTCTTTTTTTTTTAAATCGCTATGAAAAATAAGTAAATGGATAAAAACTCATATAAATTACATATGTAGAATGATTATTTTCTTTTCTTTCCAACCATATAGATATTTTTTTAAGATTGGACCATGAAAAGGCGATAGATTCCGAGATGAACAGCTTAGACTGCGAAATTTATTCACTAAAATTGAACTTCACTGTTGGTATCGCTGTAACAAAAAGCAGGCAGTGAACAATATTTTATTATCAGCAGGGCTGGTATACGGACAGTTCCGAAAATTGGGGTGATTTTGGTTTAATTAAGATTAATTATATCCCTTAATCAGTAAAAATAAGTAACCAAATTTGGCGTGTTTCTTAGTTAGAAGGATATTGATATGTTTCGAACCTGTTGGATTTATACATTGACACTTACATACCAAACTTCCTTTCATATATATACATATACATATACATTCTTTATACATATATATATATATATATATATATATATATATATATATATATATATATATATATATATATATACTACATAAATAGCTGATTCATTTGAATAAATACCTTACAGTAATGAATCCTATCAAGTGAGATAAGTAAATCTGCAGAGGATAAATCTTCCCATATATTTTCAAAACATTTTTTCATAATGTGATGACCCCGTTTTCACAGGAAGATTTTTTGCTTATCAAGAATCGACTATCTCTTTTAATCATATGTGTATGCGTGCATTTGTATTTGTATTCGTCTTAGTATGAGTGTACATAGACATATATGTGTATGTGTGTGGGATGAGTATGTGACACATATAAATATACATATACGTGAATACTAACACTCTTACATGTACCAATGTGCTGACACACGTACTTCCCACACACATACATACATCTGCCTATCTACACTCTCATACTAAGACGAATACAAATATAAATACACGCCTACACATACTTCGCACTCGACAGAGCTCTAAAACTGAAGCCTTACTATCGCATACAGTTTCGTGTCATACCCAGGACAACGCTTTTTGGGGGAGTTTAACTGCACTGTAGGGAATACAATAAGTGTATTCTCAGTCCACTGCGAAGAAAATATTTTATACTAGTTTTAAATAATGTTATATATGTGTATATAAAGTAGATATTTTGTATATGCGTGTATATGTGTCCGTGTGTGTTTTTTTAGAATTAAATGAGAAGGAAATGTTTATAAATGTTTATAAAATAATTATAAACAATTATAAATAATATTTATAAATGTTTATAAAATAATTAGTGATATTTAATGTTATTTATTAAAATATGATATTTGGGTTGGTTTGCTGAATGTCATATCAATCCTTGTGCTCCAGATATCTCTTCAAATATATATTTATTTACATGTTCATATATTTATTTATATGGGTCAAAATATATATTTTGTATACACATATATAACATTATTTAAAGCTATAATAAATATTTTCTTTGTGGCGGGTTGAGAATATACTTATTGTAATCCCTACAGAGCAGTTAGACCCCCCTAAAAATATTGTTTTTGTGGGTATGGTACTAACTGTATCCGGTTGTGAGGCTTCAGTTTTAGAGCTCTGTGGAGTGTAAAGTACCCGTTATTTGCTGTAACGCTCATACCTTTCCCGAAGTCTAATCATTTTTTATATATATGCTTTTTAAACGAATAGTGAATATTGGTTTTGTTTTATAAACGTCTAGGAATAATTTTCCTTAACTTCACTAGCAACAGAAAACACCCTCCGGGCGTCGTAAAAATTAATTTTTGAAAGACATTGCCTGAGAAGGTGGGAGTTAAAAATTCAATGTCAGACGGTTTTTATCATAAGTAAGAAAAATCCTCATATTTATTAAAGGAGTAAAAAAAAAAAACAAAAAAAAAACAATTTGAAATTAAAACTGAGCCTCGTCCCTCTCAAATAAAATGTTGCGTGCTTGTAATAATCAAAAAATTATTTTGAATATTTTCCACATCAATTTTCCACATATTTCAAACACGCAGTGACACAGAGATCTATATGCATACCTACTTATATGCACACTAACAACGGCTACCGGCGCCGCCTAGGTAGAGGGGGGTTTTTAAGTTAGTCCTCACAGATTCATTATTACTGAATCGTGAGTTGAATCCTCTTGGGATGCCCCATTTAAATCCCTATGTAAAAAAAATAGACCTTGCATTGATCCAGCTACTCTGAAAAGAAATGTTAATGTCTACTATCTAAAATATTAAATGAAAAAAAATCCATGCTGTTATCATTTAAATTTTATTTCTCAATTATCCTCACAAATATAAATCAAATCTCTATTATTTTTGCTCAAAAACCAAGCTCTGGCGATATTTAACGCGTATATATATAACAGGAAGCGCGTGGTGTAATGGTTAAAATCATGGGAAATGGACTCGTCGCCCCGAGTTCAAATCCTGGACGTGGTAATTGCATTTCACTTAGTGCTAATACCCTTGGGAAAGGTATGAATCCTACTCTCCCTCCAGCTATGGATAAATAGCAGGGCAGACTGGGCTCTTTAACCATGGCTAGGTAACCAGTCTAGGAGAAGGAAAACTCTGAATTCAAACCTGTTAAACTCCGCTTAAGAAATTGACCTTGTGTCGTATCCTGCTCGTGCGGAGGGGTTTGGTAAATATATATATATATATAACTTTTCCGTAAATTGTTTTATTTTCGAAGTTTCCTCCGGACATACATATACACCCAACTGCCCTTTATATATGTATAGATCGGTGCTTCAATACACGTACCCAATCACACACACATCTACACGAGCGTTTGCGCACACACCCAAGGTGGCACATATACACACGAGGTAACATAAAAATGCAAGGACATACACAGTCATGCAATATATAAATACATACACACACACACACACACACACACACATATATATATATATATATATATAATATATATATATGTGTATATATGTG
>CM042140.1:111211904-111225577 GCA_023376005.1 Doryteuthis pealeii
ACATTCCATAAATACATATTAAAAAAGATTAGTTAACATACTCTTTTTTTTTAGGAGAAATCCCAACTCCACCTTTCGACCTGTTCTAAATTTAATCATCTCACATGTAATTTCCCACGGCATTGTTTCACATTTGCTTTTGATGATAATAGGTCACCGTTCTTCACATGTGCCTTCTTTTTTTTTATTCACATGAAGTCTAAAGTTCAATTAGTTTATTAAATTCTGTTGAGTCAACCCATTTTTCTTTTGATATTTATTCAATGTGTGAAAACGATAGATAGATAGATAGACAGAGACAGAGACAGAGAGAGAGAGAAATGAATCAATCTTTGTTTTTAAACATTTTTCTTTTTCAGTGGCATTTCCAATATGTAAATTATTTCAAAGTAGTTGCCATTTTCTTCTTCTTCTTTCTTCTTCTTTCTTCTTCTTCTTCTTCTTCTTCTTCTTCTTCTTCTTGTGTATAAAAATATGCGTAAGAAATTGCATAGACATTTCATAAATAAACGACAATGGCTTTCCACCAAATGAAATCAGCCCATATATATATATATATATATATATATATATATTATATATATATATATTGGGAGAATATGTGCTTAATTGAAGTCGTACCTAATTTTGAAAGTTAATTAATTAATAATTAATTAATTAATTAGGCGGGCATACCTATTAAATTTAAGGCTAAACAAATCGAGAAAAATCAATCTCTGTATGTACATTTCGGTCTATTAGGCCTCATCAGCAGAGCTATAGATAGAAAGAACGCCTTGTGCGTGATTCGAAACCCGACTGTCAAGCTGACAGGTGAGCGTCTTACCCCTACACCAACCGGAACTTCTTAGATCTTTCGTTTTGCTTAGAAATAGGTTCCGATTCCTCTTATAGTGAGTTCTACACGACTGTCAAGGCCGAAATGTACATACAGAGATTGATTTTTCTCGATTTGTTTAGCCTTACATTTAATAGGTATGCCCGCCTAATTAATTAATTAATTAATTGATTATTAATTAACTAACTTTCAAAATTAGGTACGACTTCAATTAAGCACATATTCTCCCAAAAATTGTCGGCTAAAAAAAGCCATCTCGTAAACACATCGCTTGTGTATCCACTTCTCATACTGTCGTGTAGAAGTCACTATAAGAGGAATAGAAACCTACTTCTAAGCAAAACTAAAGATCTAAGAAGGTCCGGTTGGTGTAGGGGTAAGACGCTCGCCTGTCAGCTTGACAGTCGGGTTTCGAATCACGCACAAGGCGGTCTTTATCTATATATATATATATATATATATATAATATATATATATATATATACATTTTGGACGTTATAAACACGTGTTACGCGGGTTGTTAGAACGCCACGCAGATGAGAAACCCCTCCACATTAAAATTAAAAATCGTCTCCTCACACGTGCATCCTCATTCCATAAACATTTGATCAAATGCAAAAATATAGACAATAATTTCTCCATTAAAATAGAGACAATCATATGCAATGTTGGTAATCTCAGAATTAGAGAAGGTGTATTAATAGCTAAGTTACACCCTCGCATAAACAGTAGGTTAGAATTAAACACTGAATATATAATTAACATACACATTCCATAAATACATATTAAAAAAAAGAAATTGAAATTGATTGAACAACTGAAATCATATCTCATCCGCGTGGCGTTCTAACAACCCACATTGACGCGTGTTTATAACGTCCATATATATTATATATATATATATATATATATATATATATATGTATATATATATATATACAAGACCGCGTCCATTTCAAAAACAGTCTCGGAAGATGAAGATATTTCGAAATTAATTAGACATTGAACACTATTTTATACGCATTGTAATTCCCTTCAAAATATATATAATAATAATAAATAATTCTTGGTTTCAATCAGGTCATAAACTTTTCCCATGTTTGTTAAGTGATATTAATAAAAGTTCCCATTTCTTTATTTATATAAACATTCATAAAGAGAAAAAATAATTAAATTGAAACAGATATGTGAAACCGTCTCCCGTCTGGTACGACCTCTGACTTTTAATTGTCTCCACTCTAAGTTATAAATGCGTCTGACAGAAGAACAATGGAGAAATTTAAATTACTTCTTTCTGACGAGCAAAAAATTGTGGCAAGTTCAATTCTGTCAAAAAAAGAAAGAAAGATTTCCCCATGGAAATCATCACATGAGTATTCCACCCTCGTATAATACGCCGACTGCACCTCTGCAGAGAGGTAAAATCCCCCAATTTTTTACCGTGCGTAGTGAAAATAAAGAAAGAAAGAAATCGGGTCTTCCCGGCAACTGTGCGAAGAAACAGAGTCAGATAGGCAAGTTGATATACAGAGAAAATATTAGCAGGGAATATGTCAAAGGGAGAACAATAGAAATAGATAGATAGATCAATAGATAGAATGCGGAGAGAGAGAGAGAGAAGAGAGAGAGAGAGAGAGAGAGAGAGAGAGAGAGAAACAAAGTGAAAGAAAGAAAGAGAGAGAAAAGAAGAAAGAGAGCGACCTGTAATAATAAGGATAGAATCCTGGTAGCTGAGCAGTCCACTTTGGTCCTTAGGCTAGACGTGCGGTCCGAATTCCCCCTTTGATCAATCAGCTGATCAAGCTAAGCTTTATTGCCTATACGATTGTCCTGACCCCATTGCTTTTATGGCAAATCCCAAACTATTTATCATATATATATATATATATATATATATATATATATTCACTAACCCCTCTACACGAGCAGGATGTGACACAAGGTCAATTTATTAAGCGAAGTTAACAGGTTTGAATTCAGAGTTTCCTTCACCTAGACCGGTTGCCTAACCAAGGGTAAAGAGCCCAGTCTGCTCTACTATTTGCCCATAGCTGGAGGGAGAGTAGGATTCATATCTTTCGCAAGGGTATTAGCGCTAAGTGAAAAAACAGTTTTCACACATTCAGGATTTTAATTCGGGGCGACGAGACCATTTCTCATGACTTTAAGCATTACACACGCGCTTTATCATATATATATATATATATATATATATATATATATATACTAGAAGGTGATGAGTGAGGGCACTGGATATGACTTTAGACTGCATCTAATGCTGAATTTACAATAGTGGAGCTCTGGTGAGGGCGGAGCACCCCCTTCATCGCAATTTAATCCCAGGCCTACCGTGCCACGGAGTTGTATGACTTGTGATAGAACCTGTTATGGGCTCATCTCTGGGTTGAAAAGAAAAAAAAATGAGTTTAAAAATGAGTTTTAAATTGAATACACATCACGAATGAATAAATCAGAACGTCTTCGGCATTAAATATCCCAAGAAGGGTTGACATGCCGAAAAATCCAACCAACCAACCAACCGCATGATTAGCTTATTTTTTATTAGGTAAAAGTAGGAATATTTACTAAGAAATAAAATTTTAAAAAAAGAAAAAGCTTTTATTTACTAGACAAGTAATAAACTTATTTCTAGACCATATAAATAAATAGTCCGATCAGTGGTCATTGATTCGTCGATTGATTGATCTTAAAGGCATGTGAATCCGTGGAGAGTTATTTTATGCCTTGGAGTAAGGGAGTCTACTTCATTGTAGGTTTATATGTACATTTAATTTTTTAGATATTTCTTAAGAGTTTTTTTTAGCACAGTTTTATCGAATATAAATAATTTTTAAACAGAATTATTGAACCCATAGATGTGAGCATAACAGCTCTTATCTCACCAGGTTAGAATGCAAGTCACAATTCCCCTAGTTAGTTGACGTCCCATTCTCCGTGATATTCTTTTTATTTAAACCTCAATTATTAATAAAATTGTTTTACATTATTATTAACGTTGACCTTATTTACAGGTATTTGCATCTCATCCCACTTATTAACTTGTAAAGATCCAGGGCCAAAGCCACTGGACACCGGCGTTCGCCGGATTTACAGGTATTTGCCTCTCATCCCACTTATGAGTGTGTGACACAAGGACAGTTTTATGTGGGCCCACCCACAAGCCGAAGCTCATGGGTGGTAGGTGGAAAAAATTGCGTCGATCCCGTCGGCATTCCACCTCAAGGGGGGCGCCTCAGGCACTGGGCAATAAACCCAGACCTGATTATTATGACATATTAGTTACATGCAATTGTATTTATATACATAACAAACAAAGTGATTAACAGTGTAAATGGGAAGGCTAATTTGCATATTGATATCAAGAATTTGATTTTAATAAATATGTGCTTTGTATTATTGATTTCTAATTGTTTGGTTTTATCTTAATGAATATCAGAAAAATCTCGGGGACAAATCTTAAAAGAAATCCACTAACAAGAAAAAATAACTGTAATTTTATTCTATATTTCCTATTCTAACTAAATTGTTAAATTAGGAAAACTTAACAAAGAAAGACGCGAGTGATAGAAGAATAAGTTCCAGTTCTTCTATTTTTCGATTATATCCTCCTCTATTTCAAATCATTTTGTCTGCATTCTTATTTAGTTTCCAATTTAATATTTAGCCTTTCCAATTTAATATAATATTTTATTACATTAAAACTTGAATACTTGCACTCGGAGGGTGCATATATTTACTAGTTAATTTAATAAATAGTCTGATCAGGCGTCTTTGATTGACCGATTGATATCTTATGCCATGAAGAAAGAGAATCGAGTTTATTGTAAGTTTATATTTACATTTAAGTGTTTAGATATTTCTTAAGTTTTTTTAGCATAGTTTTATCTTAAACAGAATTATTGAATCCATAGTTGGGACCCTAACAGATGTTACATCTCCAGGTCAGAATGGAAGTAATGGTAATGATAGGGTGATATACAGTCTGCATAAGAGCAGAACTCGATCCCCAGCAACAGATGCAATTGTCGGATTCCTCTTCTGTAATTTTTCACTAAGTAGGACTGGGACAATCTAGTAGTGACCACCACAAGCGGAGATTTTAAGAGGTTTGAATTCAGTGTTTTTCTACTCCTAGACTGGTTACCTAACCAAGGTTAAAGAGCCCAGCATGCCCTACTATTACCCATAGCTTGAGGGAGAATAGTTGGATTTATACCTTTCCCAAGGGTATTAGCGCTATGTGAACTGTGGTCTCGTCTAGGATTTGAACTTGCGTCGACGAGTCTATTTCCTACGTCTATTCTCCAGTGTAATCTAAGCCCCTCCGATGGTGACAGAGATTTTTTAAAAGTGTGCCCTCGGAACGGTCCGTAAGGGTTTGGAAAAAGGCTGGAGGAATTGGAAATTCCGAAGAAGAATTGAGACCATACAGTCCACAGCATTGTTATGATCAACTAGAATATTCAGAAGTGTCCTGGGGACCTCGGGAGACATTTTTGTTTATATCTTAAAATCCTAATCCTATCAATTACTTTTAAAAGCAAAGAACTTCGGCCGCTGGACCAATAAACTAATTAACAACGTTGATCCCAGGGGGCTATCCTTCCGGTCAATACCTGTCCCATTGATTTAAAGGGGCAGAGTTGGGTTTATTGACCGGTGCCTGAGGCGCGCCCTTGCGGGGGAATGCCGATGGGATCAACGTATATTTTTGCACCTGTGAGCTTCGGCTCGAGGGTGGGCCCACATTAAAATGTCCTTGTGCCACACCTGCATAAGTGGGATGCAGGTCAAATACCTACTTTTAGTAGCCAATAAAAAAAAACTAAGCTTCCCGGAAATATTACACTTGTAGAATTTCCTAATCATTCTTGAACCAAAGATATAAAACAGAGAAAAAAAGAGAAACGGAAAAAGAAAGAAAAGATATCTTCATCCATAAAAGTAAAAGAAAACATCCTTAAGATATATAAACACATTAATGCAAGCATGATAATCCTATTCACAGCGAGGGGCAGTAGAGAGAGGGAGAGAGAGGGGGAAGGAGAAAGAGAGGAAGGGGTAGGAGGTACAGAGGTTTTTAATCTCACCATATGAAAATTATTAAACACCTTAGAAAATTTATGCATACACAACCATATAACACACACACACACATATATATATATATATATATGTATATATATATATATATTATATTTATATAATATATATATATATATATATATATATATATATATATATTGGGAGAATATGTGCTTAATTGAAGTCATACCTAATTTGAAAATTATTTAGTTGATAATTAATAAATTAGGCGAATATATCAGTTTAAATGTGAAGCGTAAACAAATCGAGAAAAAGTGTTTACGCTTCACATTTAAACTGATATATTCGCCTAATTCATTAATTATCAACTAATTAATTTTCAAATTAGGTATGACTTCAATTAAGCACATATTCTCCCCAAAATTGTGGGCAGAGCCATATCAAACAAACTGTTTGCTTACTATCATATATATGATAGTATATATGTAAGATTATTAAAACAATTTTATGAAATTAATAAATTCTAACAAACAAAAATATTGTATTCTAATAATTAGAAAGAGACAGACACAGACACAGACACACACACTCACACAGAGAGAGAGAGAGAGAGAGAGAGAGAGAGAGAGAGAGAGAGAGAGAGAGAGGGGTCACTCACAAGCATGCGTGCGAGCGTGTGTTTTAATAGCAAATAAAAAACTGGGCGTTCTTTATAGAGTTGATTTAAACAATTTTATGAAACCAATAAATTCTAATGAATAAAAACATAGAATTCTACTACTTTTAAAGAGAGAGTGGGAGAGTGAGAGAAACAGAGAGACACGGCGAGCGAGCGAGGGGGTGAGAGAGAGAGAGAGAGGGGTGGGAGGAGGAGAGGGAGAGAGAGAAAGCCCGAAAGAAAGAGACGGTCACTCACAAGCATGTGTGCGAGCGTATGTTTGCACCTGTGTTTATCCATTTCTAATTGTTTATTAATATTATATTTCTTTATTGAAATGAATATAAATAAACAATGAATGTTTTGAATCAGGCCATGAACATTTCACATGTTCGCTGGGAGATATTTGATGAAAGCTAAGTTCACATTTTCTATTGATACTAACATTTTGATCAACAAATTTATTAACTGTGAACCCTTTTATTTCAACAAATATCTAATGACCTTTGACTTCTAACTGTATTCAGGCTGCCTTATGAATTCTTACGAGTGAGGAACAATCATGGAGAGATTTAGATTACTGTGAAATTGAAAATTCCATTTAAACTGAATTTGAGTGTGCGGGTGTGCGTGTGTGTATATGTGCATGCATGCATGCGTGCGTGTGTGTGTGTGTGTGTGTGTGTGTGTGTGTGTGTGTGTGTTGTAGAATTCCACGATGTGGGTTTAGCCTGTATCAGCCGTTGAATTGCATATATGTGTGAATTCACATAGCGCTAATACATTTGGGAAAGGTGTGAATCCATGTATTCTCCCTTCAACTATCGGTAATGATAGAAGAGACTGGCCTCTTTAACCTTGTTTAGGCAACCAGTCTAAGAGAAGGAAAACTCTGAATTCAAACCTGTTAAATCTCCGCTTGGGGTGGTCACTACTAGAATAGCTTCAGTCCTACTTAGTAATATATTTCAATTTTTAAAAAAATGAATTAAAAAAAAAATCCTCGGGGATTGATATCAAGAGTAAGTCTCATTATCCGTGACTTTTTATCGATCTCGTAGACGAGGATATATCACAGTTACCCAGCTTATTAGTTGGGACTTCTACGATCACACACAGAGGTGCTTGGCTGGCATGCATGTGAGCACACCAGTATTTCGCGGGTGGTTTGTACTGGGATACCCACAGACGCAGAGGCCACCGCCACTAGAAGCATCTGCACATACACAGTTCTGGATTTGTAACCTTTAGTAATAGCACCGAACACTCACTTTCATATACTTCTTCCTTAAGTATTAACCAGTGGACCCATGGAGAGTAACTTGTGGGGTTGATGTGGAGAGTTTTCACGCACCATATTAATGGACCCTTTAATAGATCTGTGGGATCTCATCTTCAACTATCCGTTGTTGGCTCTGTCGCACGTTTAGCGTGTTTACAAAAAAAAAATGCAATCTTTCCACAACCAAAAAAAAAAAAAAAAAAAGGAAAAAAATTATTGAATGATTTGCAAAATCATGATGTAAAAATAATATTAAATGCTTCTAAAATCTTGAAAATTACAATATGCATTTACCCAACCTCTCTGCATAAGCAGGAAACGACACAAGATCAATATTTAAGCAGAGTTTAGCAGGTTTGAATCCAAGTTTCCCTTCTAGACAGATTAAAAGGTTAGAGAACCCAGTCTGCCCTACTATTTACTCCTAGCTGGTCACATGGCGTAACGGATATAGGGTTTGAGTTAGTACAGTACTAAGTGACAGTGATCTGTAGGTTGCAGGTTCAATATTGACCACAGGCGATAATAACATAGAATACTTAACATAGCATAAAAAATTTGCACCCGATCATGGTTAGCAGAATGAGAACAGTTTAACCCAGTGGATTGAATAAAGGATTCAGTTTGAAGTTCTGTTAAAGTCCCCCATTACGACATGAAGGCTCCTGAATTCGATCAAAACCTTCTCGAGGTCAACGAAAAGGTTCCGACAAGTAACACCTGAATAAGGCCGGAGGGTACATCAGCTGAAAACGCGTATATATAACAACCGTCAAAAATAAAAGTTATCGAGAATTATCTGAAAATTTCAGAAAAAATAGATAATAATTAATTGAAAATTACAATAAGACCATATAATAGTCTTCTGTTTGTTTGTTTATTTTGTTTATTTATTTTATTTTTTAGTGGGAGGTATACATATATCAGTATCGCGGGACAATTCATCTGGCCTTTGAGCTCAGCAAAAGCTTGGGTAAGGTTTTATGAAAGACTGACTGTTGCCTGTGCTCAACACTGATGTTGTCTAAGAGAGGGTGAAGTCGCAATACAACTGTAAAAATTAAAATTAATTAAACAAAAAGATGAATAGTAAATAAAAGAATTAAAATTAAATATCTTAGCTTTTTTCTGTTCTTTTGTTTTTGTTTGTTTTTTCACTCGGGATTTAATAACTCCTTTTGATGGCTTGGAATTTATTTAAAATTTTGTACATATTTTCAAAAACCTATTAAATAATTCAGACTAGTTTATTCATCTTGGTTGGTGTTATATTCGTAAATTTTCGGTCGTTGTATCCTTTAGTTTTCCTCGGGATCTTGCTGTATTTGGTAAACGATTTGCTAGATACATAGAAATAGAATGGCATAGATAAAAAAAACTTAAAAAAACAGAATCAGATAGATACATAACAATACATTAAGATTTGTGTATAACAATAGAATGAGATATATAGATAGAAAATAAATGAAAGGTATAGGTAGAAATAGAATGAAAATATATATATATAGAAAAAGAATGAGATAAATAATTAGAAATATATTAAGATATTGTATAACAATGGAATGAGATATATAGATAGAAAATAAATGAAGTTATAGGTAGAAATAGAATGATATAAATATATAGAAAAAGAATAGGATATATAGATAAATACAAATCGAATAATATAGATAGAAATAGAATGAGGTAGATAAATAAAAAGAAATAGAATGAGACTGATATATAGAAAGATACTGAGATATATACATAGAAATGAAATGAGATATAAATAGGAGATAGAAAGTGAATGACTTATGTAGATATAAATAGAATGGGATATATAGAGATTTCAAATCTCTACATATAATGGAAATCATGATAACAAAGTAAATCCAATAGAAATGTGAACATCTTTTAAACATCCTGTATTGTGAACTTAAGAACATAATAAGAATTATTTCACCATTATGTGCAAATCGAGCGGTATTCTTCGCGGAGAACCGTCCCGACCTCCTGCCTAAAAAAAAAGCTAGTCGGTGGCTGCTGAAAAAAAAACCCCAGCTACGATTGAAGTCCGTAGCCGGAAGCGGTGTCACTTGAAAAAGCAACAAAACAAAATAAAAAAAAAGAAACAACCAACCTAGGGCGTTTTTCCCGAAAACCCGACCCCAACCCTAACCCTAAACCCAAACCATAAATCCTTCAAGTTAAAATTAAGAGTTTTATTACAAAATCTGTGGGTTCTGCTTTTTCCGGGTCACCCTGTATACAGGGTGACCTAGAAAAAACAGAGGCCAAATTATTTATTTATTTTCCCATTAAACTAACTCTAAACCCCAACCCCAACCCTTTTTTTCAGAAGCCACCGGTTAATATTTTTTGTGGTAAGAGGCCGGGACGGTTCTCCGCGAAGAGTACCAATCGAGTTATCTAGGTTAAAGTATCGTGTATAAACCAATAATTGTACCAGTTTGAGTTAGTTTGACTGGCTTAGGCCTACAATATGGCTGGTATGGATTTTGAGAAACCTTTAAAGATTTATTCATATCGGCGGAGAAAGTAACGAGTGTCGTAATCGATAAAACAATATGGATGTTTTTATACAGAGAAACGGTAAACTAGTTGTTGATATTTATAGGAAGGAAACTGTGCCCAAAGAAGATTAAGCATAATCTAATTGAAACGCGCAGGTGGGAGCGGTTAATTAGGACAAGTTCGAGGCCAGAAAAGGGCGAAGGTCATATCTAACCATTACTATCAACCGAGAGTAAAAAAAGGCAAAGGAAAGGTAAAGTAATAACGGTGGGCTGGCAAAAAAAACGACCCCGTTGAAAAACAAATAAACAAACACAGATGTGATGAAAGTAAACTGAATCATTAAAATATGTTGCTATTAACCAGATATGTTGCTATTAACCAGATAAATTAAATAATTTGTGGTATAAATTATCTGATTAAACTGAGTAATCTTACATTTACTACATATGAATATATATATATATATATATATATATATATATAGATAGAGGAGAGAGAGAGAGAGAGAGAGAGAGAGATAGATATATAGATAAACATGTAAAATGGAAAGAAATCCGACGTTATGTAGATATTCAAAATATTTTAAAAAACTGCTATTCAGAGGATTGTTTTATTATATTTATTTATTCATATTACCTAACGCTAATACTGACAAAACCCCATTGGTGGTTTAATATACATTCACACACACACACACACACACACACACACACACACACATATATATAATTTATATATATATATATATATATATATATATATATATATATATATATATATATATACTAGGTATACCTAAAATTGACGTAAAATCCGTTTTTGACAAAATGAATTTAAACCCAAACAGTTAATAATTTACCAAAAATCAGGGAATTATCGGATTTAATGAAATTTTCAGTGTTGATTTATCAATGAATGAACTTTATAATAAATTATTTATTTTATTTCAAAACATTCTGATTTTATTCAGGTCACTTAATTTTGACCTCCCTTATTTTGGGGTCGTAATATTTGGGGGAGTTGGTCAGTTGTCTGTACTAATTTCAGTATAAATAAAGAAATAAAAGACCGAAGTTATGAATAGAAAAAAAAAGAATACGGTGGATTTTCTATGCGAAAATAAGTACCAAATATCGGAAAATAAAATGTTTAAAAAAAAATTTCTGAGCTGGTGCGCCACACCTACCGCCAGCTCCTTACTTTACCGCACATATCCCTATGCTACTCATACGCTGAGTTGGCGAGGGTTGGTATTGAACCAGAAACCTTCTGGTTCCTAGGAGGATGCTCTACCGACTGAGCTAAAAACCAACCCTGATGGGTGTGTTTGTGTGTGTGTGTATGTGTGTATATGTGTGTTTGTGTTTGCGTGTGGGGGGGGGGCGTGTGTGTGTATGTGGTTTGGAATATTCAGGAATAAAGAAAAATCGTTTATACAACGTATTTAGTTCTAAGTTAGGATAGCACACATATAGTGCTTGGTGACTGTCGGTTTCTTACCTAATTAATTACAAGTACAAGATCTTGATATTTCAAGGATTTCATGGTTTGGTGATCGTATAGACGAAAAATAAATCTAAAAACCTCCGCTGACTGTGTCTACGTGATCCTAACTTTGATCTTGCTACTTTCTTTCTCTCTAAAGACAGAGAGAGAGAGAGAGAGAGAAAGAAAGAGAGAGAGAGAGAGAGAGACGCACACACACATATAAACCTAGGTAGATATTATTAGACTCATATAGGTCCTTATAATAATGTTCTACTTAGTGTATTGAGCATATTTACATATATAACCTAGCAAACTAATATTGGCATGAAAATCTTAGCAACTAATCTTGGTCTGACAATCTTAGCAAACTAATCTTGTTATGATAATCTTAGCGAACTAATCTTGGTCTGACAATCTTAGCGAACGAATCTTGGTATAACAATCTTAACAAACTAATGTTGGTATGTCAATCTTAGCGAACTAATCTTGGTATGACAATCTTAACAAACTAATATTGGTATGTCAATCTTAGCGAACTAATCTTGGTATGACAATCTTAACAAACTAATCTTGGTATGACAATCTTAGCAGACTAATATTGGTATGACAATCTTAGCGAACTAATCTTAGCAGACTAATCTTGCTATGACAATCTTTCTAGCAGAAGAAAAAACCTTTGCATTCAAACCAAACTACATTTAAAGTTTGACCTTTGGCGGCATCCTACTTATGACGGAGGGCTTGAGTAAATACAAACTTAATTAATATCCTCAAATTTTGAGAGTACGTTAAAATAAATAAATAATAATTCTTTTCAATCAGGCCAAGAATTCTTCACGTGTTTATATTTCATACAAAGCTAAATTCACATTTTTCTATTCATAGTGAAAACATGCATAAATGGGACAGATAGGTGAAACCTTTTTGTCAAAGTCTGTCGCGAACTCTTTTATTTCTTTGTCCTGAGGCTCACTCACAAATTTCATACATGTATATCATATGGAGAGAGAGATAGATAGATAGAGAGAGAGGGGGTTATATGTATGGAGAGATAGAGAGGGGGGGTGGTTTGTTTTGTTTTACGGCATATCAACCTCAGTGGGTCATTTAATGCCGATAAATTTTTTAAATAAATCAATTCTTAATGGATAATACAATTTTTTTATAAATACATTTTTCTATTTAACCCATAGATGGGACCCTAACAGGTACTACCACTCCGGGTCAGAGTGGACCAGGGAGCAATGGTGATGAAGGGGTGCCCTACATTCCCCAAACCTCCAAAACTGGAACCTCACCATCAGATAGAGTTTAACGTCATTCCCAGGACAAGCAGACCCGCAACCACTGCCTTCTAGCACCCATATGATAAAAAGGGGGTGGGGCTTGCCATAAGGGCAATAGGGCTGGGAAAATCATATAGGTGCTAGGGCTCGACGTGACCAAGCCGATTAATCGGAGGGGGCCACTCCGACCGCCCGTCTAGCTCAAGACAGGGCCAAAGTGGAGTATTGCATGTCATGAACAGCTCATCCACCTGGGCTCTAACCTTAAGCATCACGGGTCGCCACCCACGGCCAACAGATGGCCCCATTGGGGGAGTCTTACCCCTCTGCAGAGGTAAAGTCGTCGGCGTTTTTGTCTAAACTTGGACTTTCTCTACCAGACAAGAGGAAATACTTTAAAAAGATTCAGGAGAAAGCTCTAACCGCATCAGCGTGTATATGGCAGTCCTATATTGTGACATCAAATATATAATATATATATATATATAAGCTTTAAAATTTTTAAATATACGTATATATATATTTAATCTCATCTGA
>CM042140.1:111225677-111260677 GCA_023376005.1 Doryteuthis pealeii
TGGATTGAGTCTGTTAATGCGGATTGAAAAGGTAGTTATTTTACCCAACCTCTTCGCATGTTCACTAGGTTGTAAGTATGGCGCATCTACCGAGAATCGAATTAATACAGTAGTAATGAAATCGCCGAAACTAGGCTTTGCAAAGCATTATACAGTGATGCGGACTGACTGAAATAGGTGAAAGCCTATGTTAGCTCACACCATGCGAAAAGGAAGGACTCCAACTTATTTTACTCCTGCTATGGATACATAGTAGAGGAGACTAACATCTTTTTTAACCTTCTGGTTACTGTATCTAATGTTCTATGTAAGTCATTGATTCTATAAAATACTCCGGGCTGAAATTAAAATTCTGGTTGAAAACAAATACAGAAAAAGAAAAGAAAAAGAAAAGAAAAACCATTGGAGATTAATAAGTTTTTATTTATTTATTTTTTTTCGTGGATATATTGTTAAATAAGACAGTACAAAATAAAAATCTAATAAAACGATATTACAGAATGAATAAATTCATTCTAAATATTTATGAAAAATATCCTGCACTTTAGATATAAATAAACATTTTGGATAAATATCAAACAATTACTGTAAAGATCAAAACATTTAGAAGAAACGGTCGAGTGAAACTTCAATATCTAGAAAAACAAATCACTGAAAGTGACACTCATAAATAGGCACCACAAGCATTTTTTTCAAAACAAAGGATACCTTTTTTATTTTTTTTTGCCGATGTAAAAAAATAATTTCTCAGAAAATATTAGCTGTTTTAGTTGTAGATTATCACCGCGTAAAAAGGCGATGATAACAAACAATATAACAAACCCTTTTACACGGGTATCTATTTGGTGATGATTAGCTGAGTTTTCCAATCAGGTTTTAATTTGCGTAGCCTTTCATATACAATCTGAATGACAGCTAAGTTTCTCCAATTGTCAAGGATAATAAATAATAAAATAATAATAATAAATAATAATAAGAAGAGAAGAAGAAGAGAAGAAGCAAGAAATTAATATTATTTCACTCATTTGTGCTTTTTCACATCAGAGTAAGCTGATGGTATTTCACTGGAGCCTGTTTGAAATCAGGCTCTAGATTATTATTATTCTTATTATTATTCTTCTTCTTCTTCATCTTATTATTATTATTATTATTCTTTTTCCTTGGTGGCAATTTTAAAAAAAATCCTGTCACCATTTTATGAGGAAATTACATACTTGACATTTGCGGTGGAAAACTGTATCATACAAATATATATATATATAATATATATATATATGTGTGTGTATATTGTATGTGTGTGTGTTGTTTGGGTTTTGTGGTTTGTTGTGTGTGTGTTGTGTGTAAGAGTTTGATCGCATTCAAAATCATGGGGGTAATATAAATCATTATGTACAAATATGATTGTTTAGTATCATTAAAGATGGAATAAATTCGAACGAGTTTTAAATGATCGGCAAATTATGATGTTTATTATGGTATTTTAATAAATAAAACTTTATTGTGGTATGCAAAGTTTCCAGCGAATGAGAAAAATCGGTTTGGAATGATTTTTTAAAATCATTTATTGACGTCCCCAATTTGGGTTGACTTCCAAATTATTCAAAAGTTTATATATATATATTTAAAGTAAAGGTCGTCGCGGCGGCCAAAGTCGGTATTCAGCCAGTCAGCGAGGAGTCTATCCCCTTTTCATTAGCTAGACCAAGGAGATTGTTTTTTGGCATCTGATGTTGGAGCGCCACACCTACCATCAGTTTCCTTACTACCGCGCACATATCCCTGTGTACTCATACGCTGAGTTGGTGAGACCGGTATCGAACTAGGAACCTTGTGGTTTCTAGCTGAAAACCTCGGCCCTATATATATATAATATATATATATATATTATATTTTATATATATAATATATATATATATATATTATTTCTAAAAACGCAATTAGTAAAAAAAAATGTATTAATACTGTTGGCCCTAATATTCAAGCTATAAACATGCAACTGTATTTATATGTACAAGATAGCGGTTTACAATGTTTAACGGAGGGCTAATTTTTATATTGATCTTAAAAAATGATTTTGATAAAATATGTGCTTGGCATCATTGATTTCTAATTATATCGGGGATAAATCTTTAAAAGAAATCCATACGTGAAGAAATAACTGAAAAATTTTATTCTTTTCTTCCAAGTTTAACTAAATAGTTAAATTAGGAAAATTTAGCAATGAAAGACAGGAGTGATGGAAAATGATGAAAAATGATGGAAGAGTTAGTTTCAAAAGTTGTTCTATTTTTCAATTATACCCCCTCTGTTTAAAATCATTTCATTTGTATTCTTATTTGGTTTCATTAATCTTTCTAATTAATATATTTCATTATATTAAAACTTAAATACTATACTAATTATATTCAAATAGCATTTTATCGTCAGAGCAAATGAATATTTTATGAAATGAAAATACTTGTGCATATTTTTGCTAGTATATATTAAACTTTATATATATATATATATATATATATATATATATAATATGTATGGTGTGTGTGTGTGTGTGTGTGTGTGTGTGTGTGCGTGTGTGTGTGTGTGTGTGTGCGCGTAGGTGTGTGTCAGACGTGTGGAATTCCAGCACCGTCTATGGTTCATTAATTGTGAAATTCTTTGCTGTTCTTTTTCATCCTTGCTCATCTCTTTACATATTATATATTATACTAAATTATACAATATATTGTAATATTCCTTTGCATTTGGTTACATGAGCACTGTAAATATTTTACAAATTATGAGATGGTTTGTGTTCAATTTTGATCACACATACACAGAAGACATTATTGGGCTAGAAGTTGTGTCTATGGGATGACATGAATGTCATTGGTTTCTCAAAGTAATTAACAATACGCACTTCGATGATTGTTCTTATAACAACTTGTGTAACAATAGAAAATGTCACCAGTTAATCCTATGAGGGAATTCCGATTAAAAACAGCAAACATGCGGTAACATATGCCACAAACGTGAGGCACGTTTATTGACAGAAAGGATTTAAATGTACAATCTTTCGCAATAATTTAGAACGAATGCTAGGCGCCTGAATAGAATATAATGATTAATAATAAATAAAAAAATTATCAATTACGTTGATTGAAAACTGTGCGCTTTCCTTTTCTGAAGAAACAATCAAAGACTTGTGTTGATTTTATTATGCCGAATACAGGATTCTGCTACGTTGAGACAATATTTTGTTCTTGCTCACATAATACTTTTTCTATCACAGATTTAAACATATCTTCAAAACATGAATACCAAAATAATTTAGTCGTCTATGGTTAATGATATTTCTTTTGGAACATAGTTTTTTCTCCACGTAATGTCCAAAGTTAAAATGAATACACATACTGACGAAAATGTTTGTTACTCATCATGTAAAAAAAAAACACCTATAATTTGATAGTTTGCTCTTTAGTCTTCAAGTAGTATTAATTGTTAGAGAAAATGAATATTTTTATGAAACGAAAAGAATTTCAGATGAATGAATAGAAGTGTATTCACACAATTAATAAATACTATTATAATTCAAGTAGCATTATCGCCTGAGCAAATGAAGACTCCTTATGAAACGAAACTAATTTCAAAATTAATGAATTAATGAATACCAGTGTATTCACATAATCAATAAATACTAATGTATCCCTATCATCAATTTCTCTTTCAAAAGAAGTATCTTCACTCAAAAAATACAAGCCCTGTCATGAGTCCAAATCCAGCAATGGAAAATAATACAGGAATCACAGAGATTTTTTTCGCAAAGTTCTCGACCAATAATTTCAATAAAGGTTACATAGAGAAAAGTGCCGTTGCAAGACTGTTAAGAATGGCTGAAGAGAGGTCGCGAGTTGCTTCATGTCCTTTTATTCTGCCAATTAGAATACCAATTGTCATTCCGATGGGCAGATGCAAGCAAGAGAAACATTAGCATAAAAGATCTTTTTATTGACCAGACCGTATACTCAAAAATTTGCAGACCTAAGGTGAAACCGATGAGTATCTTGTGAATAATGACTGCTGTAAAGAGCGAATAAAAGCTTGGAGACGTCTGTCTGGAGGCCAAGACTGAGTCCATCAAAAAATTGTGTGAAGGGAAAGAGCTAGAAAAGCAAAACAGATCGGACCAGCTATTTCTTCTGAATCTCCATTTATTAACGCCTTGGTGACACGGGTCGGAATCTCCATCTATATTGTCCTCAATATACGAACATGTATCTCTGTCGGCTTGAATAGACTTCGTGCAATTTCTTTCGACTTGTTCATCATCAACAAACCTGTTGCCGATAGCCCCATATTGAGATTCCGCGTTTATATTCGAGCCTTTTTTTAGAACAAGGTTGATTCTGTAATCCATTATCTATGACATCTTCGTTCGACTGCTTTTCTGCAGAGTGTTTTTCGAAAGATGTTTGCCGCAATTATCTCAGTGATCAGCACAAGAAAAAATCCAATAAACGACGAAAAATTCAGTGGCCGGAAAATTCTTGCCGTATGATAATGTCGACATAAAGCTGTCCATTGCGTTCTTTCACCTCAGGTAGCAATGCATAAAACATACTCCAAGGAAGACACCTCCACTGAACATGTTCAGGCAAGGAATATAAACTTGACTTTCTTCTCCAGTTAGTGTTGTTCTCTTGTTTTCGAAATGATTGGAGCATGAACCACGGAGCTATGCCCGCAAGTGATGTGGTAATTAAAGATGGAGAACAAGACGAGGCATTTGTGGAATATTAGCGACATTATTCTTGTATGTGACAGTTGTGGATTTTAATTGAAGAGTTCGGTTATTCAATGATTAGGTTCGTCTTCCCAAAAGGTTCAGTCAAAATTTATTGAGTGTAATACGAATCCAAAGTTGCACCATTAAATATCTTTCCTTCACAATGTGAAAATATGTTATCGCCGGGTTTTCTGAAAAGAATAAAAAATTATTGGTGAATATACCAGGACAAATATTGAAATAGAGTATATATCTCGGACGTATTGACAAGGTAAACAAACGTGTGGGGTATGAATATCAAATCTAATCACATTGGATGAAATTGACTGTTTTGTGAACATTTAGATTGAAATATTAAATTCGTCAATATGACAAACTATATAATCGGTACACGTGTATGAATCAGAATTTCATCAATAATACGAGGGTGAGTTAAAAAAGTAAATGCCATTTTGTTTAGGACAAGTATAATTACCAACACAGGAAACATGTATCATACATCAAAATATTAAATTATTAAATTATTATATCATATTGAATTATTTCCAAAATATGGCCTTTTAGATACAATAGATGTACGAGAGTGAGTTTGAAAAAGTAATGCCATTTGTTTAGAACAATTATATTTACCAACACAGGAACATGTATCATACATCAAATCAAGCTGGTCCTCTGTGGATCACATCCCTACTTCTTCACATAATCACCCTTTCTCTCAATAAAACAGTGTTCCACATTCGAATGAGAGCTTGTGTCCCTTCTCCGTAAAATTCTATTGGCCGTTCTTTGAGCCATTTCTTAAACTACAAATTTCACTTCGTCACTGGAATAATGTCTGCCTATCAAAATCTTTTTCCATGGAGCCGAAGAGAGGCAAACATTATTCCAGTGACGAGGAAGTGAAATCTACAGTGAAGAAGTAGCTCAAAGAACATTCAATAGAATTTTATGGGACTGGGATACATGTTCTCATTTTAAGGTGGAACATTGCTAGTTAGAGAAACAGTGACTATGGTGAGAAGAAGGGATGTGATCCTCAATGGATCAGCTTGATTCTGATGTATGATACATTTTCCTGTTAGTAATCATACCTGTCCTAAAATAAAATGGCATTACTTTTTTTTACTCACCCTTGTACATCCATTGCATGTAAATAACGCTATGTTATGAATATTTTAATATTTATTAGAAGTTTAACAAACACGTTAAAGCGGAAAAAATTAAAGAAGATTTTGGATGTTTTCCAAATAACTGAGGCAGAACTTAATAAAATTACATTTAGTAAATGATTGCCTGTGATTGTATAAACGAAATTTCCATGGCTTGCTGGTGCTGCCGAAATAGGTCATTTTTCTTCAGTTTTTCATTTGGGGAATATCTGTGCCTGGTGTACAATGTATGGAGTTTTATGTAAATCCAAGAAAAAAGGTTTTTTCTATTGACACACTGTTTGCTGATGAGGTCCACTTGACTCATCACGGGAGCAACTTCCCCGAAGTACGAATTAGCTACTGTTCCTCAATGTTTATTATTCAGACCTAGTGCCGTAAGGGTGTGTATCGTCATTTACATTTCATGTGTGGCCAGAGACATCAGATTTAAACGTAATTCTTATTTACAGTTTCTTGCGTTCTTCAATTCATTTTAAGTTTATTTTCGCAAAGATTTGCTTGCGTCCGGCTTTCAGAGAAAATGTAAATGGGATATGGAAATATTCCAAATCTTTACAAGGTTATTACGTTTTTGATTTGAAATATTTTCGGTCAGGATGTTTATTTTTTCTCCTATTGAATAATTTAGAACTTGCGAGGTTATCTTGGTGCAATTTTATGCGCTTTCTTAGCATGGGTGTAGAATCACGCTTTTCCCACGCATCGCAATGCATTTAGTAATTAAAGGTCTTGTTTTTGTTTTTAGCGAATTGATCAGCTGGTATAAACAGTAAGATAGATTTTTAAAGAAATGCCGTAGGATGGTTGGAGATAGGTTGCTATGGCTATCCGGTTGCACGTAAGTTTCTGTTTTAGAATGTATATATGAGTAGTAAGTTCTACATTGTTATTTTATGATATTTCAGGAAATATTTTGCTGGATTTTTCTATTTCGAAAAATAGATATATTTTGGTGTCACTTTAAAACATGATTATAAAAATTATTTTTTAATGGAATAGTCGTAAAAAATGTATTTATAAAATTTCTAAACCTTCTAGATAGGGGGTTCCCGACCAGGGGTTCATCATTCCAGGGGGTGCGTGAAGCGTCCGTTCAAATTTTTAGATTAATTGTTTTCTTTTGTAATCAATATTATTCATTATTTTCGTTTCTTTATTTCAGATTATTATCATTACTTTCATCATGTCGAAGAACATATCATATATTATATTAGATTTAGAGAGTGAAATATATACGACCTTTGATAAATCTGTAATATGGATTCACATTTTCTTTTTAACAAAAGTATAAATTGTTGGGGTGCGAGGTCAGAGCAAAACTCTTTTAAGAGTGCAGGAATAGAATAAGGTTGGAAACCACTGTTCTAGATCAATAATGTATAACATTTTTGGAAACCATATGTGCATATTTTACAGGAAGAATCATAAAGAAATGTCTGTCTGTAGCACACTGCGCTATTATCTCGGATCCACTAAGATGCTGTAACTTGTACAGCTTCTAGTTGCTTTCGTTACACCTGGGTATCATTATGTCAACTTTGTGCTGATGGTGTTACTCTAGCACTTTAATGACTTATTTAATGTAGCTTTCGCATTTCCCAGGTGGATGAGCAGTTCATGACATGCAATACTCCACTTTGGCCCTAGCTTGGGCTAGACGGGCGGTCAGAGAGGCCCCCTCGATCAATCGGCTGGTCACGTCAAGCCCTAGCACCTATATGATTTTCCCAACCCTATTACCCTTACGGCAAGCCCCAACCCCTTTTTATCATATGGGTGCTAGAAGGCGGTGGCTGCGGTCTACATGTCCTGGGAATGACGTTAAACTCTATCTGATGGTGAGGTTCCAGTTTGGAGGTTTGGGGAATGTGGGCACCCCTTCATCACCATTGCTCCCTGGTTCACTCTGACCCGGAGTGGTAGTACCTGTTAGGGTCCCATCTATGGGTTAAATAGAAAAAATGTATTTATAAAAAAATTGTATTATCCATTAAGAATTGATTTATTTTCAAAACTTTTATCGGCATTAAATGACCCACTGAGGTTGATATGCTGTAAAACAAAACAAACCAAACCAATTTCGCCATTTATTCTACAAAAAAGGATCGTCATGGTCCATGAGATTTGGGGCGTACAAGGCCAATTTCTTTGAAAAAAATGAGGAGTCACCTATGACCAGGGGCACAGAAAACTTATGATCCACAATCTATGTATATAGAGTATTTTGTAATTATTTAAAATGAATTATTATATTTATCATTTATATAAAATGTTAAATAAATCTAAGTCATTTTGTTAACATACATAGTTTTTATTGTATTTTATGAAATCTGATCTATGCAAAATTTCTTAAAATTCAAAACTCCTTAGATTAAGATAATTTTCTCCGACTTGTCATTCAATATTTCTTTACTTTCTGTAATTGTATATTTTCTGTAAATGATACATTTAATTGTATTTTACTTGTTTGTTATTCATCCATTCATTCAGAGTAAATGCTCTGATATCCTTACGTTAGCTACATAGTTTAATTACGAAAAAAGTTGTCATGTACATGGCAATACAAAGGGGGATTATCAAATAATTTTTATGAAGATTTATCGATTATAAACAATAAAAAAGGGAATCATAGAACTAATCAAAATACAATCTTTAATTTCTCTGAATTTCTTAAATGAGGCCTGATAATTTGGATTATTTGGATTATTCGGAAAATGGTAATCTTCAAATTGTTCCTCGTAAATTCCTACCATAGAATAAACTGAACCCTCATTTATGTCCGTGTTTTTTGCAATAAATGTTTATTTTTCTTGCACCCGTTATTTACAATACTAAATATATTTTATTTATCTATTTTAATATTCACTTCAATTTGTATATTCTAAAAGTTTTTTATTTTTGAGAATGGTTAGTTTTAAAGTGGGGGTTCGTTTTACACTTCATCTTTTTACTCGTAAATTCCTACCATAAAATTAGGCTTGCCTCAGATAATGCCGAAGCCTAATTTTATGGTAGGAATTTACGAGTAGAAATATGAAGATTACCTTTTGCTGTAGTTATTTCTTTTATTTTCTTTGTTTTTTGGCTTTGGTACTCTAAAATAAAAACGTCAGATTTTAATCATCGTCGACGAAAAAACAAAATTGCGGTCACAAAAGGAGGATCCAATTTATGCCTAAATTGTAAAACGAGCCCCCACTTTAAAACTAACCATTCTCACAAAATAATAACTTCTAGAATATACACATTGAAGTGAATATTAAAATAAATAAATAAAATATATTTAGTATTGTAAATAACGGATGCAAGAAAAATAAAAATATTTATTGCAAAAACTCGGACATAAAAATTAGGGTTCTATTTTATGGTAGGAATTTACGAGGAACAAGGTAAGGATTACCCGGAAAATTGTCATCATCTATATTGTTATATGTACAACGTTTCGCCGAGGTGCGCTCCGTCCTTCTTCGAAACGTTGTACAGATAACAATATAGATGAAGACAATAGTTCGAATAATCCAATTACATACAACATTTGATATTCCTACTTCCTTTGATGTATTAAGTTGACGGACGCAGTGAGAGGAAGAAGAGGAGATGAAAATTAAGTTGTAATAGGGTCCACAAAGAAGTAGCATTGGATTGAAGGAGTCTGCCCCCACCCACCCCAAAAAAAGGGGTTAAAAAACACTGAACCATATCACATATGTACTATCTTGAAATGACCTATTAACAGTCGTATAATTTGCTTGTATTTTTCCCAGGAAATATATACATGGTTTAGTCGACGTGTGTACTTCACATAAGGCAAAAAGTTTAGATAACAGATTTTTATCGACATAGGAATTATGGATTTCGTGAATATCATGATGACGATGCTAATAATATTGATTTCCTATTTACATACGTACATTACGTAAAACCTTGAAATAATTTCTAATTTCAAATACATTTCATCTTATTATAATGGAGATTGTGTGTCAGTCTGTCCGTAACCGAAAGTATATCAGTACCCAAGTCACAATTTCCTTTGTTATTTACGTCACATTCTCCATTATTTTATTTTCATTTAAACCTCAATTAATAATAATAAAATTGTTTTACATTGTGAATACTGTCGGCCTTATCTACTAACTAATAAAATGCAAGTGTATTTATATATACAATAAAATAGCAGTTTACAGTATTAACGGGAAGGCTAATTTTCATATTGATCTTTAAAAATTTGATTTTAATAAATATGTGTTTGGTATTATTGATTTCTAATTGTTTGGTTTTATTTTAATAAATATGAACAAAAATCTTTGAGATAAATCTTAAAAGAAACCATTAACAAGAAAAAAGAACTGCAATTTTATTTTTTGCTCCCTAATTTAACAAAATAGTTAAATCAGGAAAATTATCAATGAAAGGCGGTAGTGACGGAAAATGATGGAAGAGTTACCGTATTTGACGGTATATAGGACGCACTTTTTTTTACAAAATTTTGGCTCAAAATATTGCCCTGCAACGTATACATCGTAGGTGAAGTTTGGACTCCCGTAGGCCTAGGCTAATCTTCTCTATGATGCTCACTAACCCAGCTTACGCTCAGTACTTTTACCTACCCTAAACCCCATGCATCCTTATTTTAGCTATGTTTCTGATTGTGTAATGCACAGCTAGACTGTTTTTAACAATATATGCTTAAATACACTAAAAACTTTTTTTCCTAAATCTAACCTGCTGAATGGGGGTGCGTCTTATATCCCGTGCGTCTTATATGCCGTCAAATACGGTAGTTTCAAAGTTGTTTTAATTTTCGATGATACCCCTCTGTTTAAAATAATTTTATTTGCATTCTTATTTAGTTTCATTAGTTTTTCGAATTTAATATATTTCATTACATTAAGAATTAAATACTTGCACCCGGAGGGTGCATATTTTTGTTAGTAGGAATAATTTAATAATTGTAATAAAATTGATTGATTGATTTTAAATGCATGTCAACTCGTCAAAAATTGGCAAATACTAATAAATTCACAAATAATTGTTGAGTTAACATTAATGAAATTTATATAATTAAAAAGAGGAATTAGAGAAAATTATAAAGAATATTCTCTTAAATTTTGTGAATTAATTTTTATACCCACTTACCTCGTATCACATTAACTATCAGAGTAAGACAAGCAAGAGTAAGACACGAGTGTTTGTTGATCACAAAAACTTACATTCACTGTTGTGTGCGAACACTAAATGCCGTCTAGAGGACATACCAAGAGGGATGGCCGATAAAAACGGGTTGTGTGTGTGTGTGTGAGAGAGAGAGAGAGAGGGGGAGAGAATGATAGATAGATAGATAGATAGATAGATAGATAGATAGATAGATAAGAGAGTAAAGGGAATCTGTGCGGTTAGTACGTCTTGATGATTTGGCATTGAAAATCTACCCTTTGATAATTTTTACAAATGTAAATGAGATAGATAGATAGATAGATAGAGTGAAGAGAGAAAGAGAGAGAGAGAGAGAGAGAGAGAGAGAGAGAGAGAGAGAGAGTAAAGAAAATCCTTGCTGTTAGCATGCTGTGATGTGAAAATGTACCATTTGATAATTTCTATCAATATAAATGAGATAGATAGATAGAGTGAAAGAGAGAGGGAGGGGAGAGAGGGAAAGAGAGAGAGTAAAGGGAATCCTTGCTGTTAGCATGCTGTGATGCGAAAATTTACCCTTTGATAATTTTTACAAATGTAAATGAAATAGATAGACAGATAGAGTGAAGAAGAGAGAGAGAAAGAGAGAGAGAGAGAGAGAGAGAGAGAGAGAGAAAGAGAGTAAAGGGAATCCTTGCTGTTAGCATGCTGTGATGTGAAAATGTACTATCTGATAATTTTTACAAATGTAAATGAGATAGATAGAAAGATAGATAGATAGATAGATAGATAGAGAGATAGAGAGAGAGAGAGAGAGAGAGAGAGAGAGAGAGAGAGAGCAAAGGGAATCCTTACTGTTAGCATGCTGTGATGTGAAAATGTACTTGATTTAATTTTTACAAATGTAAATGAGATAGATAGAAGATAGAGTGAAAGAGAGAGAGAGAGAGAGAGAGAGAGAGAGAGAGAGAGAGAGAGAGAGAGAGAGAGGAGAGCAAAGGGAATCCTTACTGTTAGCATGCTGTGATGTGAAAATGTACTATTTGATAATTTTTACCAATGTAAATGAGATAGATAGAAAGATAGAGTGAAAGAGAGAGAGAGAGAGAGAGAGAGAGAGAGAGAGAGAGAGAGAGAGAGAGAGAGAGAGAGTAAAGGGAATCCTTACTGTTAGCATTGCTGTGATGTGAAAATGTACTATTTGATAATTTTTTACAATGTAAATGGGATAGATAGAAAGATAGAGTGAAAGAGAGAGAGAGAGAGAGAGAGAGAGAGAGAGAGAGAGAGAGAGAGAGAGAGAGAGAGAGGAGTAAAGGGAATCCTTGCTGTTAGCATGCTGTGATGTGAAAATGTACCATTTGATAATTTTTACAAATGTAAATACGAATTCCAAAACTCATTAACATTTTTTATAATCTAAGGAAATGAGATTTATATTTGATTTTCTACAAATTTACTTTTTAACGATATAGATTTTTAGGGAAATATGTATAATGCATTATTTGCGATTGTATATATATATATATATATAAAAACATTACTTACCTCGTTTGCGTGTAATGATTTTAACTGACAATGCAGTTTATCAATATGTGTTTTATCCACTGTATCTTGAGTTTTTCGAAGAATTTCTTTCTCGTCGGTCGCACACAGAGTGATTAAATACCGAGAATCAACTTTAAGTGACTTAATGAAGTGACAAACCTGGCAGACCAGCCTATTTATATAAAACAATAACACATATTTATTATAAGATCGAAGGTCAGCGAGCGAATGTAAACAGATACTAACGAAATAAATATGCTGTATCATTCAATATAAAGAGAGAGAGAGATAGAGAGAGAAGGAGGGTGAGAGGGGAAGAGAAAGAGAAAGAAAGAGAGAAAAAGAAGGTTGAAAGAGAGAAAAAGTGGAAACATCTGTATATAAGTATAGAGTTATAAAAAAAGAAAGAAAGAAAAGAGGGTGAAAGGTAATAAATAGTATTGTTTCGTGGATTTCGAAAGAAAGGCAAAAGAGACAATAGGACACAAAGTCTGATATACTGAAAGAAACGATTTTTGACATGAGAGAGAGAAAGAGAAAAGAGAAGAGAGAGAGAGAAGAGAGAGAGAGAGAGAGAGAGAGAGAGAGAGAGAGAGAGGCCAGGAAATTTGATATTCTGAATTATATATATATATATATATATATATATGAGAGAGAGAGGGGAGAGAGAGAGAGAGAGAGAGAGAGAGAGAAAGAGATTGAGATGGAGAATGATAGAAAGATAAAGGGAGAGGGAAATTAACGAAAGAGAGAGGGGGAGAGAAAGAAATATTTGAAAAAAAAGGACAAAAAGAGAAAAAAAAAGAGACGTTGGTTGAGTGAACGGAGGTATGTGTGAGTATGTGGGGGTGGGGGTGTTTTTTGTTTTAGTTTTGTGTATGTGTTTCTATGTGTATGCGTCGGTGTGTGTATTCCTCTGTGTATGTGTATGTGTATGTGTATGTGTGTGTGTGTGTGTATGTTTGTGTGTTGTTGTGTGTCTGTCAGTCTCTCTGTCTTTATTTATATGTTGGTGCGTGCCTACCAACCTGCATAGGTGTCATTACAGGCGTCCATTTGAATTCCCTTCCACGTCTTTGTATTTAAATAAGCTTATTTTGAACATTAATTTTACACAGTTGTTAAGAAGATGATATATTGGGATATTTAAAATTGTAAAAAAAAAAAAAATAATTAAAAAAAATAGAAAAAAATGCTTATCAAATTGTGGACACAATATACACGAACAAAATTTAGAAACGCGCGATTATATCGAAGTACGTGTTCTTGGCCAAACAGCTCAGTTAGTGTCGATTCGAGTAAACAGCATTCAACTCGTTAAATAGGCTAATGAAGAAGTTTATATTTCTTTTCGGAAGGATAAAGAGTGGTGTCCTGCAGGTGGGTTAAATGATTATTATTCCGGGTAGCCAGCTGTTGCACATTCTACATTGTCAGATATCAGTAAGTGGGTAAATGTTAAATCGTTTTTGAAAAAGCAGGAACTATAGGTTATTTTGATTCATCGTCGGCTTCAGATGATACAAACTGTTAATACTGTATATAGCTTGTAAATAGGTAAACCCCTGCAGTGGTATGCAGAGGATCGATTGAAGACAGCGCTGGTCCCGGGAAGAAAATAGAGAAATACAAGCATCCCCAGAATTACCCAATTATTACGTTTATTTATTGAATGTCTATGTAGCCATTGTAGCAATGTCTGTGTAATCTTATTATAATGAAGATTGTGAGTTTTTCTATCTGTAACCGAAACTATATTACTACTCAAGTCACAATTCCCTAAGTTATTTGCGTCACATTCTCCATGATTATCATTATATCTTAAACCTCAATTATTAATAAAATTGTTTTACATTATTAATACTGTTGACCATATCTACATACTGATAACATTCAATTGTATTTATATACAACAAAACAGCGGTTTACAATCTGAACGGAAAGGCTAATTTGCATATTGATATTAAAATTTGATTTTAATAAATATGTGTTTAGTATTATTGATTTCTAATTGTTTGGTTTTATTTTAATGAATATGAGCAAAAATCTCTTCAATAAATCTTAAAAGAAATCCATTAACAAGAAGAAATAACTGTAATTTTATTCTTTACTTCCTATTTTAACTAAATAGCTAAATTAGAAAAAATTAGAAGTGATGGACGAGTAAGTTTCAGTTGTTCTATGTTTCAAATCTTTTTATCTGCATTCTTATTTAGTTTCATTAGCCTTTCTAATTTGATATAATATTTTATTACATTAAAACTTAAATACTTGCACCCGGAGGTGCATATATTTGCTAGTTTTAATAAAAGACTTCCGAGTTCGACAAGATGGTTCCCGAGTTCGACAAGATGGTTCCTGAGTTCGACAAAAAAAAAAACAAAAAAAAAAAACAGCTGACGAAGGTAGGATGGCAGATCGACCAAAAAATTGTGAATAACAATAATGATGAGAACAATAACCCCAAAAATGTAAAAATAATACAAATGTCGGTTAGACAATGAGAAATCACATCACTTACAAAACACCTACAGTTTGAAAGAAAATCTGATTCTTATTGTCTAAAATATCAATAATAATTATTAAATCATCAATTATTGATCCTCGCTGGATATCCCTAACTTGCGAATTTTTATCATATCCTACCCATGGTGAACGGGATGGGTAAATAACTTCTTGGTTCGATAATTTGTCAGTTAAAAGAATTCTTATCTCTAGGTCAATAATTGTCCGGTCAAATTAGCTAGTGCTAAACATAATTAATTTTTGTTCTAAGAAAAACGTCCTTATATTACAAAAATTCAAATGCATAGTTAACAAAAAATGTAATCGTTTTTACAAAGAAGCTAAGAATGAAAATTTCCCAACAAGTATAAAAGGAAAGAATTAATTCAATTATTACGTTTATTTATTGAATGTCTATGTAGCCATTGTAGCAATGTCTGTGGTAATTTTAATAAAAGACTTCTTTGTAAAAAAACGATTACATTTTTTGTTAACTATGCATTTTGAATTTTTGTAATATAAGGACGGTTTTTCTTTAGAACAAAAATAATTATGTTTAGCACTAGCTAATTTGACCGGACAATTATTGACCTAGAGATAAAGAATTCTTTTAACTGACAAAATTATCGAACCAAGAAGTTATTACCCATCCCGTTCACCATGGGTAGGATATGATAAAAATTCGCAAGTAGGGATATCCAGCGAGGATCAATAATTGATGATTTAATAATTATTATTGATATTTTAGACAATAAGAATCAGATTTTCTTTCAAACTGTAGGTGTTTTGTAAGTGATGTGATTTCTCATTGTCTAACCGACATTTGTTATTATTTTTACATTTTGGGGTTATTGTTTCTCATCATTATTGTTATTCACAATTTTTTGGTCGATCTGCCATCCTACCTTCGTCAGCTGTTTTTTTTTGTTGTTTTTTTTTTTGTTTCGAACTCAGGAACCATCTTGTCGAACTCGGAACCATCTTGTCGAACTCGGAAGTCTTTTATTAAAACTAGCAAATATATGCACCCTCCGGTGCAAGTATTTTAAGTTTTAATGTAATAAAATATTTATATCAAAATTAGAAAGCTAATTGAAACTAAATAAGAATGCAGATAAAAAGATTTGAAACATAGAACACTGAAACTTACTCGTCCATCACTTCTAATTTTTTCTAATTTAGCTATTAGTTAAAATAGGAAGTAAGAAATAAAATTACAGTTATTTCTTCTTGTTAATGGATTTCTTTAAGATTTATGAAAGAGATTTTTGCTCATATTCATTAAAATTAAAACCAAAACAATTAGAAATCAAATAATACTAAACACAATATTATTAAAATCAAATTTTAATATCAATATGCAAATTAGCTTCCGTTCAGATTGTAAACCGCTGTTTTGTTGTATATAAATACAATTGAATGTTATCAGTATGTAGATATGGTCAACAGTATTAATAATGTAAAACAATTTTATTAATAATTGAGGTTTAAATATAATGATAATCATGGAGAATGTGACGCAAATAACTTAGGGAATGTGACTTGAGTAGTAATATAGTTTCGGTTACAGATAGAAAAACTCACAATCTTCATTATAATAAGATTACACAGACATTGCTACAATGGCTACATAGACATTCAATAAATAAAACGTAATAATTGGGTAATTCTGGGGATGCTTGTTATTTCTCTATTTTCTTCCCGGGGACCAGCGCTGTCTTCAATCGATCCTCTGCATTACCACTGCAGGGGTTTACCTATTTACAAGCTATATACAGTATTAACAGTTTGTATCATCTGAAGCGACGATGAATCAAAATAACTATAGTTCCTGCTTTTTCAAAAACGATTTAACATTTACCCACTTACTGATACTGACAATGTAGAATGTGCAACAGCTGGCTACCCGGAATAATAATCATTTAACCCACCTGCAGGACACCACTCTTATCCTTCCGAAAAGAAATATAAACTTCTTCATTAGCCTATTAACGAGTTGAATGCTGTTTACTCGAATCGACCACTAACTGAGCTGTTTGGCCAAGAACACGTACTTCGATATAATCGCGCGTTTCTAAATTTTTTGTTCGTGTATATTGTGTCCACAATTTGATAAGCATTTTTTTTTCTATTTTTTTTAATTATTTTTTTTTTTTTACAATTTTAAATATCCCAATATATCATCTTCTTTAACAACTGTGTAAAATTAATGTTCAAAATAAGCTTATCTAAATACAAAGACGTGGAAGGAATTCAAATGGACGCCTGTAATGACACCTATGCAGGTTGGTAGGCACGCACCAACATATAATAAAGACAGAGAGACTGACAGACACACAACAACACACAAAACATACACACACACACACACATACACATACACATACACATACACAGAGGAATACACACACCGACGCATACACATAGAAACACATACACAAACACTAAAACAAACACCAACACCCCCACCCCACATACTCACACATACCTCCGTTCACTCAACCAACGTCTCTTTTTTTTCTCTTTTTTCCTTTTTTTTCAAATATTTCTTTCTCTCCCCTCTCTCTTTCGTTAATTTCCCTCTCCCTTTATCTTTCTATCATTCTCCATCTCAATCTCTTTTCTCTCTCTCTCTCTCTCTCTCTCTCTCCCTCTCTCTCTCTCATATTATATATATATATATATATATAATTCAGAATATCAAATTTTCCTGGCCTCTCTCTCTCTCTCTCTCTCTCTCTCTCTCTCTCTCTCTCTCTCTCTCTCTCTCTCTTTTCTCTTTCTCTCTCTCATGTCAAAATCGTTTCTTTCAGTATATCAGACTTTGTGTCCTATTGTCTCTTTTGCCTTTCTTTCGAAATCCACGAAACAATACTATTTATTACCTTTCACCCTCTTTTCTTTCTTTCTTTTTTTATAACTCTATACTTATATACAGATGTTTCCACTTTTTCTCTCTTTCAACCTTCTTTTTCTCTCTTTCTTCTCTTTCTCTTCCCCTCTCACCCTCCTTCTCTCTCTATCTCTCTCTCTCTTTATATTGAATGATACAGCATATTTATTTCGTTAGTATCTGTTTACATTCGCTCGCTGACCTTCGATCTTATAATAAAATATGTGTTATTGTTTTATATAAATAGGCTGGTCTGCCAGGTTTGTCACTTCATTAAGTCACTTAAAGTTGATTCTCGTATTTAATCACTCTGTGTGCGACCGACGAGAAAGAAATTCTTCGAAAAAACTCAAGATACAGTGGATAAAACACATATTGATAAACTGCATTGTCAGTTAAAATCATTACACGCAAACGAGGTAAGTAATGTTTTTATATATATATATATATATACAATCGCAAATAATGCATTATACATATTTCCCTAAAAATCTATATCGTTAAAAAGTAAATTTGTAGAAAATCAAATATAAATCTCATTTCCTTAGATTATAAAAAATGTTAATGAGTTTTGGAATTCGTATTTACATTTGTAAAAATTATCAAATGGTACATTTTCACATCACAGCATGCTAACAGCAAGGATTCCCTTTACTCTCTCTCTCTCTCTCTCTCTCTCTCTCTCTCTCTCTCTCTCTCTCTCTCTCTCTCTCTCTTTCACTCTCTTTCTATCTATCCCATTTACATTTTGGTAAAAAATTATCAAATAGTACATTTTCACATCACAGCATGCTAACAGTAAGGATTCCCTTTACTCTCTCTCTCTCTCTCTCTCTCCTCTCTCTCTCTTCTCTCTCTCTCTCTCTCTCTCTCTCTCTTTCACTCTATCTTTCTATCTATCTCATTTACATTCGTAAAAATTATCAAATAGTACATTTTCACATCACAGCATGCTAACAGTAAGGATTCCCTTTGCTCTCTCTCTCTCTCTCTCTCTCTCTCTCTCTCTCTTCTCTCTCTCTCTCTCTCTCTCTCTCTTTCACTCTATCTGTCTATCTATCTCATTTACATTTGTAAAAATTATCAAATAGTACATTTTCACATCACAGCATGCTAACAGTAAGGATTCCCTTTGCTCTCTCTCTCTCTCTCTCTCTCTCTCTCTCTCTCTCTCTATCTATCTATCTATCTATCTATCTATCATCTTTCTATCTATCTCATTTACATTTGTAAAAATTATCAAATAGTACATTTTCACATCACAGCATGCTAACAGCAAGGATTCCCTTTACCCTCTCTTTCTCTCTCTCTCTCTCTCTCTCTCTCTCTCTCTTCTCTCTCTCTCTTTCACTCTATCTGTCTATCTATTTCATTTACATTTGTAAAAATTATCAAAGGGTAAATTTTCGCATCACAGCATGCTAAACAGCAAGGATTCCCTTTACTCTCTCTCTTTCCCTCTCTCCCTCCCTCTCTCTTTCACTCTATCTATCTATCTCATTTATATTGATAGAAATTATCAAATGGTACATTTTCACATCACAGCATGCTAACAGCAAGGATTTTCTTTCTCTCTCTCTTCTCTCTCTCTCTCTCTCTCTCTCTCTCTCCTCTCTCTCCCTCTCTCTTTCACTCTATCTATCTATCTATCTATCTCATTTACATTTGTAAAAATTATCAAAGGGTAGATTTTCAATGCCAAATCATCAAGACGTACTAACCGCACAGATTCCCTTTACTCTCTTTATCTATCTATCTATCTATCTATCTATCTATCTATCTATCTATCATTCTCTCCCCCCTCTCTCTCTCTCTCTCACACACACACACACAACCCGTTTTTTATCGGCCATCCCTCTTGGTATGTCCTCTAGACGGCATTTAGTGTTCGCACACAACAGTGAATGTAAGTTTTTGTGATCAACAAACACTCGTGTCTTACTCTTGCTTGTCTTACTCTGATAGTTAATGTGATACGAGGTAAGTGGGTATAAAAATTAATTTACAAAATTTAAGAGAATATTCTTTATAATTTTCTCTAATTCCTCTTTTTAATTATATAAATTTCATTAATGTTAACTCAACAATTATTTGTGAATTTATTAGTATTTGCCAATTTTTGACGAGTTGACATGCATTTAAAATCAATCAATCAATTTTATTACAATTATTAAATTATTCCTACTAACAAAAATATGCACCCTCCGGGTGCAAGTATTTAATTCTTAATGTAATGAAATATATTAAATTCGAAAAACTAATGAAACTAAATAAGAATGCAAATAAAATTATTTTAAACAGAGGGTATCATCGAAAATTAAAACAACTTTGAAACTACCGTATTTGACGGCATATAAGACGCACGGGCATATAAGACGCACCCCCATTTCAGCAGGTTAGATTTAGGAAAAAAAGTTTTTAGTGTATTTAAGCATATATTGTTAAAAACAGTCTAGCTGTGCATTACACAATCAGAAACATAGCTAAAATAAGGATGCATGGGGTTTAGGGTAGGTAAAAGTACTGAGCGTAAGCTGGGTTAGTGAGCATCATAGAGAAGATTAGCCTAGGCCTACGGGAGTCACAAACTTCACCTACGATGTATACGTTGCAGGGCAATATTTGAGCGCAAAATTTTGTAAAAAAAAGTGCGTCCTATATTGCCGTCAAATACGGTAACTCTTCCATCATTTTTCCGTCACTACCGCCTTTCATTGATACATTTTCCTGATTTAACTATTTTGTTAAATTAGGAGCAAAAAATAAAATTGCAGTTCTTTTTCTTGTTAATGGTTTCTTTTAAGATTTATCTCAAAGATTTTTGTTCATATTTATTAAAATAAAACCAAACAATTAGAAATCAATAATACCAAACACATATTTATTAAAATCAAATTTTTAAAGATCAATATGAAAATTAGCCTTCCCGTTAATACTGTAAACTGCTATTTTATTGTATATATAAATACACTTGCATTTTATTAGTTAGTAGATAAGGCCGACAGTATTCACAATGTAAAACAATTTTATTATTATTAATTGAGGTTTAAATGAAAATAAAATAATGGAGAATGATACGTAAATAACAAAGGAAATTGTGACTTGGGTACTGATATACTTTCGGTTACGGACAGACTGACACACAATCTCCATTATAATAAGATGAATGTATTTTGAAATTAGAAATTATTTCAAGGTTTTACGTAATGTACGTATGTAAATAGGAAATCAATATTATTAGCATCGTCATCATGATATTCACGAAATCCATAATTCCTATGTCGATAAAATCTGTTATCTAAACTTTTTGCTTATGTGAAGTACACACGTCGACTAAACCATGTATAATTATTTCCTGGGAAAAATACAAGCAAATTATACGACTGTTAATAGGTCATTTCAAGATAGTACACATGTGATATGGTTCAGTGTTTTTTAACCCCTTTTTTTGGGGTGGGTGGGGGCAGACTCCTTCAATCCAATGCTACTTCTTTGTGGACCCTATTACAACTTAATTTTCATCTCCTCTTCTTCCTCTCACTGCGTCCGTCAACTTAATATATCAAAGGAAGTAGGAATATCAAATGTTGTATGTAATTGGATTATTCGAACTATTGTCTTCATCTATATTGTTATCTGTACAACGTTTCGAAGAAGGACGGAGCGCACCTCGCCGAAACGTTGTACATATAACAATATAGATGATGACAATTTTCCGGGTAATCCTTACCTTGTTCCTCGTAAATTCCTACCATAAAATAAACTGAACCCTAATTTTATGTCCGAGTTTTTGCAATAAATGTTTTATTTTTCTTGCATCCGTTATTTTACAATACTAAATATATTTTATTTATTTATTTTAATATTCACTTCAATGTGTATATTCTAGAAGTTATTATTTTGTGAGAATGGTTAGTTTTAAAGTGGGGGCTCGTTTTACAATTTAGGCATAAATTGGATCCTCTTTTTGTGACCGCAATTTTGTTTTTTCGTCGACGATGATTAAAATCTGACGTTTTTATTTTAGAGTACCAAAGCCACAAAACAAAGAAAATAAAAGAAATAACTACAACAAAAGGTAATCTTCATATTTCTACTCGTAAATTCCTACCATAAAATTAGGCTTCGGCATTATCTGAGCCAAGCCTAATTTTATGGTAGGAATTTACGAGTAAAAAGATGAAGTGTAAAACGAACCCCCACTTTAAAACTAACCATTCTCACAAAATAAAAACTTTTAGAATATACACATTGAAGTGAATATTAAAATAGATAAATAAAATATATTTAGTATTGTAAAATAACGGGTGCAAGAAAAATAAAACATTTATTGCAAAAACACGGACATAAAATGAGGGTTCAGTTTATTCTATGGTAGGAATTTACGAGGAACAATTTGAAGATTACCATTTTCCGAATAATCCAAATAATCCAAATTATCAGGCCTCATTTAAGAAATTCAGAGAAATTAAAGATTGTATTTTGATTAGTTCTATGATTCCCTTTTTTATTGTTTATAATCGATAAATCTTCATAAAAATTATTTGATAATCCCCCTTTGTATTGCCATGTACATGCCAACTTTTTTCGTAATTAAACTATGTAGCTAACGTAAGGATATCAGAGCATTTACTCTGAATGAATGGATGAATAACAAACAAGTAAAATACAATTAAATGTATCATTTACAGAAAATATACAATTACAGAAAGTAAAGAAATATTGAATGACAAGTCGGAGAAAATTATCTTAATCTAAGGAGTTTTGAATTTTAAGAAATTTTGCATAGATCAGATTTCATAAAATACAATAAAAACTATGTATGTTAACAAAATGACTTAGATTTATTTAACATTTTATATAAATGATAAATATAATAATTCATTTTAAATAATTACAAAATACTCTATATACATAGATTGTGGATCATAAGTTTTCTGTGCCCCTGGTCATAGGTGACTCCTCATTTTTTCAAAGAAATTGGCCTTGTACGCCCCCAAATCTCATGGACCATGACGATCCTTTTTGTAGAATAAATGGCGAAATTGGTTTGGTTTGTTTTGTTTTACAGCATATCAACCTCAGTGGGTCATTTAATGCCGATAAAGTTTTGAAATAAATCAATTCTTAATGGATAATACAATTTTTTTATAAATACATTTTTCTATTTAACCCATAGATGGGACCCTAACAGGTACTACCACTCCGGGTCAGAGTGGACCAGGAGAGCAATGGTGATGAAGGGGTGCTCCACATTCCCCAAACCTCCAAAACTGGAACCTCACCATCAGATAGAGTTTAACGTCATTCCCAGGACATGTAGACCCGCAGCCACCGCCTTCTAGCACCCATATGATAAAAAGGGGTTGGGGCTTGCCGTAAGGGTAATAGGGTTGGGAAAATCATATAGGTGCTAGGGCTTGACGTGACCAGCCGATTGATCGGAGGGGGCCTCTCTGACCGCCCGTCTAGCCCAAGCTAGGGCCAAAGTGGAGTATTGCATGTCATGAACTGCTCATCCACCTGGGAAATGGCGAAAGCTACATTAAATAAGTCATTAAAGTGCTAGAGTAACACCATCAGCACAAAGTTGACATAATGATACCCAGGTGTAACGAAAGCAACTAGAAGCTGTACAAGTTACAGCATCTTAGTGGATCCGAGATAATAGCGCAGTGTGCTACAGACAGACATTTCTTTATGATTCTTCCTGTAAAAATATGCACATATGGTTTCCAGAAATGTTATACATTATTGATCTAGAACAGTGGTTTCCAACCTTATTCTATTCCTGCACTCTTAAAAGAGTTTTGCTCTGACCTCGCACCCCAACAATTTATACTTTTGTTAAAAAGAAAATGTGAATCCATATTACAGATTTATCAAAGGTCGTATATATTTCACTCTCTAAATCTAATATAATATATGATATGTTCTTCGACATGATGAAGGGTAATGATAATAATCTGAAATAAAGAAACGAAAATATGAATAATATTGATTACAAAAGAAAACAATTAATCTAAATTTGAACGGACGCTTCACGCACCCCTGGAATGATGAACCCCTGGTCGGGAACCCCCTATCTAGAAGGTTTAGAAATTTATAAATACATTTTTACGACTATTCCATTAAAAAATAATTTTTATAATCATGTTTTAAAGTGACACCAAAATATATCTATTTTTCGAAATAGAAAAATCCAGCAAAATATTTCCTGGAAATATCATAAAAATAACAATGTAGAACTTACTACTCATATATACATTCTAAAACAGAAACTTACGTGCAACCCGGATAGCCATAGCAACCTATCTCCAACCATCCCTACGGCATTTCTTTAAAAATCTATCATTACTGTTTATACCAGCTGATCAATTCGCTAAAAACAAAAACAAGACCTTTAATTACTAAATGCATTGCGATGCGTGGGAAAAGCAGTGATTCTACACCCATGCTAAGAAAGCGCATAAAATTGCACCAAGATAACCTCGCAAGTTCTAAATTATTCAATAGGAGAAAAAATAAACATCCTGACCGAAAATATTTCAAATCAAAAACGTAATAACCTTGTAAAGATTTGGAATATTTCCATATCCCATTTACATTTTCTCTGAAAGCCGGACGCAAGCAAATCTTTGCGAAAATAAACTTAAAATGAATTGAAGAACGCAAGAAACTGTAATAAGAATTACGTTTAAATCTGATGTCTCTGGCCACACATGAAATGTAAATGACGGATACACACCCTTACGGCACTAGGTCTGAATAATAAACATTGAGGAACAGTAGCTAATTCGATACTTCGGGGAAGTTGCTCCCGTGATGAGTCAAGTGGACCTCATCAGCAAACAGTGTGTCAATAGAAAAAACCTTTGTTCTTGGATTTACATAAAACTCCATACATTGTACACCAGGCACAGATATTCCCCAAATGAAAAAACTGAAGAAAAATGACCTATTTCGGCAGCACCAGCAAGCCATGGAAATTTCGTTTATACAATCACAGGCAATCATTTACTAAATGTAATTTTATTAAGTTCTGCCTCAGTTATTTGGAAAACATCCAAAATCTTCTTTAATTTTTTCCGCTTTAACGTGTTTGTTAAACTTCTAATAAATATTAAAATATTCATAACATAGCGTTATTTACATGCAATGGATGTACAAGGGTGAGTAAAAAAAGTAATGCCATTTTATTTAGGACAGGTATGATTACTAACACAGGAAAATGTATCATACATCAGAATCAAGCTGATCCATTGAGGATCACATCCCTTCTTCTCACCATAGTCACTGTTTCTCTAACTAGCAATGTTCCACCTTAAAATGAGAACATGTATCCCAGTCCCATAAAATTCTATTGAATGTTCTTTGAGCTACTTCTTCACTGTAGATTTCACTTCCTCGTCACTGGAATAATGTTTGCCTCTCTTCGGCTCCATGGAAAAAGATTTGATAGGCAGACATTATTCCAGTGACGAAGTGAAATTTGTAGTTAAGAAATGGCTCAAAGAACGGCCAATAGAATTTTACGGAGAAGGGACACAAGCTCTCATTCGAATGTGGAACACTGTTATTGAGAGAAAGGGTGATTATGTGAAGAAGTAGGGATGTGATCCACAGAGGACCAGCTTGATTTTGATGTATGATACATGTTCCTGTGTTGGTAAATATAATTGTTCTAAACAAAATGGCATTACTTTTTCACTCACTCTCGTACATCTATTGTATCTAAAAGGCCATATTTTGGAAATAATTCAATATGATATAATAATTTAATAATTTAATATTTTGATGTATGATACATGTTCCTGTGTTGGTAATTATACTTGTCCTAAACAAAATGGCATTACTTTTTTACTCACCCTCGTATTATTGATGAAATTCTGACTCATACACGTGTACCGATTATATAGTTTGTCATATTGACGAATTTAATATTTCAATCTAAATGTTCACAAAACAGTCAATTTCATCCAATGTGATTAGATTTGATATTCATACCCCACACGTTTGTTTACCTTTGTCAATACGTCCGAGATATATACTCTATTTCAATATTTGTCCTGGTATATTCACCAAATAATATTTTTTATTCTTTCAGAAAACCCGGCGATAACATATTTCACATTGTGAAGGAAGATATTTAATGGTGCACTTTGGATTCGTATTACACTCAATAAATTTTGAACTGAACCTTTTGGGAAGACGAACCTAATCATTGAATAACCGAACTCTTCAATTAAAATCCACAACTGTCACATACAAGAATAATGTCGCTAATATTCCACAAATGCCTCGTCTTGTTCTCCATCTTAATTACCACATCACTTGCGGGCATAGCTCCGTGGTTCATGCTCCAATCATTTCGAAAACAAGAGAACAACACTAACTGGAGAAGAAAAGTCAAGTTTATATTCACTTGCCTGAACATGTTCAGTGGAGGTGTCTTCCTTGGAGTATGTTTTATGCATTTGCTACCTGAGGTGAAAGAACGCATGGACAGCTTTATGTCGACATTATCATACGGCAAGAATTTTCCGGCCACTGAATTTTTCGTCGTTATTGGATTTTTTCTTGTGCTGATCACTGAGATAATTGCGGCAAAACATCTTTCGAAACAACACTCTGCAGAAAAGCAGTCGAACGAAGATGTCATAGATAATGGATTACAGAATCAACCTTGTTCTAAAAAAGGCTCGAATATAAACGCGGAATCTCAATATGGGGCTATCGGCAACAGGTTTGTTGATGATGAACAAGTCGAAAGAAATTGCACGAAGTCTATTCAAGCCGACAGAGATACATGTTCGTATATTGAGGACAATATAGATGGAGATTCCGACCCGTGTCACCAGGCGTTAATAAATGGAGATTCAGAAGAAATAGCTGTCCGATCTGTTTTGCTTTTCTTAGCTCTTTCCCTTCACACAATTTTTGATGGACTCAGTCTTGGCCTCCAGACAGACGTCTCCAAGCTTTATTCGCTCTTTACAGCAGTCATTATTCACAAGATACTCATCGGTTTCACCTTAGGTCTGCAAATTTTTGAGTATACGGTCTGGTCAATAAAAAGATCTTTTATGCTAATGTTTCTCTTTGCTTGCATCTCGCCCATCGGAATGACAATTGGTATTCTAATTGGCAGAATAAAAGGACATGAAGCAACTCGCGACCTCTCTTCAGCCATTCTTAACAGTCTTGCAACCGGCACTTTTCTCTATGTAACCTTTATTGAAATTATTGGTCGAGAACTTGCGAAAAAAATCTCTGTGATTCCTGTATTATTTTCCATTGCTGGATTTGGACTCATGACAGGGCTTGTATTTTTTGAGTGAAGATATCTTTTGAAAGAGAAATTGATGATAGGGATACATTAGTATTTATTGATTATGTGAATACACTGGTATTCATTAATTCATTAATTTGAAATTAGTTTCGTTTCATAAGAGTCTTCATTTGCTCAGGCGATAAATGCTACTTGAATATAATAGTATTTATTAATTGTGTGAATACACTTCTATTCATTAATCTGAAATTCTTTTCGTTTCATAAAAATATTCATTTTCTCTAACAATTAATACTACTTGAAGACTAAAGAGCAAACTATCAAATTATAGGTGTTTTTTTTTTACATGATGAGTAACAAACATTTTCGTCAGTATGTGTATTCATTTTACTTTGGACTTACGTGGAGAAACTATGTTCCAAAAGAAATATCATTAACCATAGACGACTAAATTATTTTGGTATTCATGTTTATGAAGATATGTTAAATCTGTGATAGAAAAAGTATTATGTGAGCAAGAACAAAATATTGTCTCAACGTAGCAGAATCTGTATTCGGCATAATAAAATCAACACAAGTCTTTGATTGTTTCTTCAGAAAGGAAAGCGCACAGTTTTCATCAACGTATTGATAATATTTTATTATTAGAGCATTCGTTCTAAATTATTGCAGAAAGATTGTACATTTAAATCCTTTCTGTCAATAAACGTGCTCACGTTTGTGGCATATGTTACCTGCACTGTTATGCTGTTTTTAATCGGAATTCCCTCATAGGATTAACTGGTGACATTTTCTATTGTTACACAAGTGTTATAAGACAATCATCGAAGTGCGTATGTTAATTACTTTGAGAAACCATGACATTCATGTCATCCCATAGACACACTTCTAGCCCAATAATGTCTTCTGTGTATGTGTGATCAAAATTGAACACAAACCATCTCATAATTTGTAAAATATTTACAGTGCTCAATGTAACCAAATGCAAAGGAATATTACAATATATTGTATAATTTAGTATAATATATAATATGTAAAAGAGATGAGCAAGGATGAAAAAGAACAGCAAAAATTTCACAATTAATGAACCATAGACGTGCTGGAATTCCACACGTCTGACACACACCTACGCGCACACACACACACACACACGCACACACACACACACACACACACACACCACACACACACACATATATATATATATATTATATATATATATATATATATATAAAGTTTATATATACTAGCAAAAATATGCACAAGTATTTTCATTTCATAAAAGTATTCATTTGCTCTGACGATAAATGCTATTTGAATATATTAGTATAGTATTTAAGTTTTAATATAATGAAATATATAAATTAGAAAGATTAATGAAACCAAATAAGAATACAAATGAAATGATTTTAAACAGAGGGGGTATAATTGAAAAATAGAACAACTTTGAAACTAACTCTTCCATCATTTTTCATCATTTTCCATCACTCCTGTCTTTCATTGCTAAATTTTCCTAATTTAACTATTTAGTTAAACTTGGAAGAAAAGAATAAAATTACAGTTATTTCTTCACGTTAATGGATTTCTTTTAAGATTTATGCCTGATATACAATTAGAAATCAATGATGCCAAGCACATATTTATCAAAATCATTTTTTAAGATCAATATAAAAATTAGCCCTCCGGTTAACATTGTAAACCGCTATCTTGTACATATAAATACAGTTGCATGTTATTAGCTTGAATATTAGGCCAACAGTATTAATACATTTTTTTATTACTAATTGCGTTTTAGAATAATATATATATATATATATATATATATATATAAATATATATATATATATATATATATAGGGCCGGGTTTCAGCTAGAAACCACAAGGTTCCTAGTTCGATACCGGTCTTCACCAACTCAGCGTATGAGTACACAGGGATATGTGCGGTAAAGTAAGGAACTGATGGTAGGTGTGGCGCTCCACATCAGATGCCAAAAAACAATCTCCTTGGTCTAGCTAATGAAAAGGGGATAGACTCCCTCGCTGACTGGCTGATACCGACTTTAGGCCGCCGCGACGACCTTACTTTAAATATATATATAAACTTTTGAATAATTTGGAAGTCAACCCAAATTGGGGGACGTCAATAAATGATTTTAAAAAATCATTCCAACCGATTTTTCTCATTCGCTGGAAACTTTTGCATACACATAAAGTTTTATTTATTAAAATACCATAATAAACATCATAATTTGCCGATCATTAAAACTCGTTCGAATTTATTCCATCTTTAATGATACTAACAATCATATTTTGTACATAATGATTTATATTACCCCCATGATTTTGAATGCGATCAAACTCTTACACACACACACACACACACAAACACACACACACACACACACACACACACACACACACATATATATATATATATATATATATATATATATTTGTATGATACAGTTTTCCACCGCAAATGTCAAGTATGTAATTCCTCATAAAAATGGTGACAGGATTTTTAAAAAAATTGCCACCAGGAAAAGAAATAATAATAATAATAATAATAATAATAATAATAATAATAATAATAATAATAATAATCTGGAGACCTGATTTCAAACAGGCTCCAGTGAAATACCATCAGCTTACGCTGATGTGAAAAACACAAATGGAGTGAAATAATATTAATTCTTCTTCTTCTTCTTCTTCTTCTTCTTCTTATTATTATTATTATTATTATTATTATTATTATTATCCTTGACAATTGGAGAAACTAGCTGTCATTCAGATTGTATATGAAAGGCTACCAATTAAACCTGATTGGAAAACTCATTAATAATCCCAAAATAGATACCCGTGTAAAGGGTTTGTTATAATTGTTTGTTATCATCGCCTTTTTTACCGGTGAATAATCTACAACTAAAACAGCTAATATTTCTGAGAAATTATTTTTTTACATCGACAAAAAAAAAAAAAAAAGTATCCTTTGTTTTGAAAAAATGCTTGTGGTGCACTTATTTATGAGTGTCACTTTCAGTGATTTGTTTTTCTAGTATTAAGTTCACTCGACCGATTTCTTCTAAAATGTTTTGATCTTTCACAGTATTGTTTTGATATTTATCCAAAATGTTTATTTCATATCTAAAGTGCAGGATATTTTTCATAAATATTTAGAATGAATTTATTCATTCTTAATATCGTTTTATAGATTTTATTTTGTAACTGTTTATTTAAAATATAGTCACGAAAAAAATAAATAAATAAAAACTTATTAAATCTCCAATGGTTGTTTTCTTTTTCTTTTTCTTTTCTTTTTCTGTGTTTGTTTTCAGAATTCAATTTCAGACGAGTATTTTATAGAATCAATGACTTACATAGAACATTAGATACATAACCAGAAGGTTAAAAACAGATTTTAGTTCCTCTACTATGTATCCATAGCAGGAGTAAAAATAGTTGGAGTCCTTCTTTTCACAATGGTGTGACTAACATAGCTTTCACTATTTCAGTCGTCCCATCACTGTATAATGCTTTGCAAGCTAGTTTCGCGGATTCATTACTACTGAATATTAAGTTCGATTCTCGGTAGATGCGCCATACTTACAACCTAGTGACACATCGAAGAGGTTGGGTAAATAACTACCTTTTTCCAATCGCATTAACACTATGTGAAATTCAAAAAGTTCCTCATTCAGGATTTGAACTCGAGCAGCAGGAATGACAAAAGGTCACAAATTTGAAACATCCAGCGACGATAATCTTATGCTTAACAACATAACAATGACACATCATGGGAAATCCTTATGAATAGTTTTACTGTTGATCAAATAAGATGGCGAATAACTTTTGAAGATCTCATTCAAATAATGACGTAATTGCTTTTGCAAGCCTATCAAACCGAGATGCGTTAGAGAAGCGTCGCGATCATTAAAAAAATCAAATGAATTCATATCAAAACTCATGAAAATTTAAGACAAATAATGACCGAGAAACATTTCTCGTTTTTGATAGTTACATTTGAGATCAATGTTTTTGTTTGAGCGTAAACCATTGTTGTTATTATGAATTTATCATTAACCAGCTGCTATCCGTTAGACATAGCCTGTGGCCTTCTCTCTGATCAATGAAAATAGACAACAAAACAGACGTGACATTAATGCCAGAACAGTGAAATTTCACTCCCACTTGATTAATACTATTTCCAACCAAGTTCAATATATTTCCTTTGTTTTTTCTTTTAAGGTGCCAACAAAGTTGTGAAATGAATTCATTCTTAATGGATACTCAATGTTCTCTATAAACATATTTTTCTATTTTCACATAGATGGGATCCTAAGTGGTACTACCACTCCGGGTCAAAGTGAACCTGGGAGCAATGGTGATCTGGAACCTTACCAGCAGTTAGAGTTTAACGTCATACCCAGGACATGAAGAACCCCAGTCACCGCCATTTAACACCCATATGATAAAAAGGGTTAATGTTTGGCATAAGGGAAATAGGCGAGGACAAATATATATGCCAGGACTTGACATGCCAGTCGATTGATCGGAGGGTATCTCCGACCGCACGTCTAGCTTAAGTAAGGGCCAATGTGGAGTCTTGCATGTCATTGATTGCTCATTAACCAGGATTCCGTCATGAAGCATTACGGGCCACCACCCACAGCCAATAGCTGGCCTCCATTCGTGGGTGCTTTTACCCTTTACAGAGATGCAGTCGGTAAATTCTAAAGCCTCAGCAGACAGGGCTAAGTTCGATATACAACAAATTTTAATTTATGATGGATTGTGGGGATTTTTGTCCCCAGAAAAGCACTGTTTAAACCCTATGTTTTGTAAGAGAATAAACCGTACTTCGAACGCAGTGAGGAGATGGGTACTGCTTTTGAAGAAGGAGACAAACGACTTTTTATAGAACAAAATGTTTACTTTACATGTAAAACATAAAACAAATATCAAACAGGGGTATCAATATGTATAAAATGAAACAACCAAACGAGTTTTAAAGAATCTTCATAGAGTTCAATGTGTTTGGTTGGTAAAATATAGTTTAAGGAGAATTGAATGTAGTTAAAGGGTTGGTTGCAGATAAAAAAAGCCTGCTGAACTTAGCTGAAATCCGCGAGTTCTGTTCCTCGTAACCTGTTGAGCCATACATAATGGGTTTTACGTGTGCGTTTGTCGCTCCAGTTTCTACAAGGTGAGGGTTGCGATTCGTCGCCGTCTGGGGCTTTTTACGATACGGAACAAGTGTAGCTAACCAAAGCTAGAGGCAAAAAGAGGCCGAATTCTTCGAAGACCCCTCTTTTATAGTGGGCATCATGTGACCCTAAAAGCTTATAGGGAATATAAAATGATGAGATGAAGAGAAATAAAAAGAGGATACAATAAAACCTCCACTATATCAATCGGGTTTTTGCATGAAACGAATCTGACGTCATTCTAAAAAACACGTTTTCCTCCCAGATCAACGATGATAAGCGGGGATAAATATGCATAGTAATTAGGTTGGTGACCAATTAGGGACAACGGGTAATCTAAGTAGCCTTATCGACTGTGGATTACAAGGAGATTATGATACGCAGGATCCCATGTCATATAGGAGTGAGGGAAATGAAAGAGCAGACCCCGCAGCTAAATCAGCTCTAGATTTGATCCCCGACAATTTCAAGATACCATATACTGATTTGAAACCTAAAATCAATAAATAGCTTCATAAAAAATGGCAACAACACTGGAATAACAACATCCAAAACAAACTCTTCCTAATCAAACCCACTTTGTGAGACTGGAGACCAACTTTAAGGAAATCTAGAAAGGAACAAGTCATTTGTGTCCCGATTACCCATTGGTCATACAAGACTAACGCACACCAATAACTCAAACAAGAACAACAACCACTATGTGGAACATGTCAAACACCTTTGACAGTTAAACACTTGTTCATGGAATGCAGGTTACTTGCTCACATCAGAAACCGTTAATTTAAAGCAAACAATAGGAAACATATGTTTGAAAATGACAACATGGAGGATGTTCTCTCTTTTTTTAGAGAAATAAAATTATACCATAGAATATAGACATGACACAAATCAATACCATACAACATAATTCCCAATAATACTAACACATTTTAAAAACCAATCACCAAAAAGTATGAATATAAATACACGATATGTATAACTTCCTAACCGTTAGGCATAACATAACCCAAGACGGGTTGATATGCCGTTAAATTCAATAAACAAAAAAACTAGTTTAAAGTGTACTATATTCTAAGAACTCGGAACGAACTTGATTGTTACTTGTAAAGTCTGACAAAAATACATATTTTTTTATTAACCTAGAATGTCGAATACGACAAAAAAGACTGGTTATGAAATATTTTTATCTCTAATGATTGAAGAGCTAATGATTATTCTTATTATTTATAACGTGTTTTACTTCATCCTAATTTTTTTGATGTTTTTACTTTCTATTTCAGCAACTCGCTTGACTGTTAATATTGAACAATGATGTATCCTTGTGGCACTAGGTCCACACCATCATCATCATGTCGTGCTGTTAGCACGAATATCCATGACAATCTCTCTCCATCCGTCCCTATCACTCATCATTCTCGGGAGGTCCTCTATGCAGCATCCTGAATCCGCACAGAGCTGGTCAATGTACTTATTTGTTGGTCGGCCCACACTGGCGTGCCCATGCGCTAGCTTCAACAGGAGGACGTCGCTTATGAGTTCATCCTTGCTTCTCCTGCAGTGCCATGTGTCTTGTCCGTCTTACTCGGATGGTTTGGGTGATATGTGGCAGGTGGCCGTATAGCTGTTAAATTCGGTAGAACAATTTAGATACTTAGGCAGTAACATCTCCTCCAGAGAAAACGATGTTAGAGCACGTATAGGAAAGGCATGGTCCGCTATAAATAAATTATCGGTCATATGGAAATCCAATCTCACAGACAAGTTAAAGAGACAGTTCTTCCAGGCCGTTGTCGTGTCAGTACTGCTGTATGGCTTCAGCAGCTGGACCCTAACGAAACGACTATAGAATAAACTAGATGGGAGCTGCACAAGAAGGCTGCGTGGGATCCTGAACAAGACGTGGAAACAACACCCCACGAGAGGTCCACATACTATGTGTTAATCTTTGGCAATGAGGAATCAGTGTGAGACTTTGTGCACAAAGTAGGTGTGAATCTTCCGCAACGAGGAATCAGAGTGACACTACGTCTATATAAAGTCGTCGGGGTGGCATAAAGTCGGTATCAGTCATCGAGGGAGTCTATCCCCTTTTCACTAGCGCTAGTCCAAGAATATTGTTTTTGCATCTGAGGTGGAGCACCATACCTACCATCAGCTGCTTACCTTACCCCACAGATCCCTGTGCTACTCACACTACTACGAGTCCATTTTCTACGACTCTAACCCGCGCGCTTTATATGAATTATTTTGATTTTCCGTTGTTCTCATCTTTATTGTAAAATATACATGCACAACCTTTCGGCCAACCCACTCTCCTGTTTTGTTCAGGTGTCTTTTCTTTTAATCTATTGTGGAAGACTGTCTCCACTATGGTACAAGTGTCAAAACTTTGTCTATCCGAGCATAGCAAATTATTTCCCTAGTTGAATTATTGATATGCTCAGACAGACGAGGAACACCTGAGGAAGGCCGGAGGGTACAACGGTC
>CM042140.1:111265677-111280677 GCA_023376005.1 Doryteuthis pealeii
TTGTGAATCTTGCATCAACTAACCATTGTGAACTGTTTCACTGGTAAGTCACCTTTACCACAAATACCATATATATATATATATATATATATATATATATATATATATATATATGTGTGTGTGTGTGTGTGTGTGTGTAACTGTTTTTATATGTCCTTCAAAAATGGTGGTTATGTTTAATGATGATTTGTCTTTTTAATATTAACATCTGTCCACAAATTATGTGATTTAACTGTATGTTAAAGTCATTAAAACCCAGGCTATAACCATAAACAACTACAACAATAAAAAATAAACACGTAAGGCTAACTCTCAATTTTGATGAAGTAAAAATAGACATGGGATTTTACTGAATTAAAATATAATTGTTATTTATGTATTTTGTCGTAGTCTGCTCTGGTGTATTTATTCTTAGGAAGAATACCTGGTAACATCTGTGACTGGAGCACTGATATTTGTCAACCCTTTGGTTTGGTATAATCACAATATACTACCCATGAAAAGTATGACTTATAAATTCAAATCAACGCGGGGCTCAGATTTCTAATTTGGGCTCCATGGTCGCCAATGCTTCTTAATGACCTACACGAGGGGGCAGGTTGGCATCCTTCGAATGTTGGCTGCTCTAATTTTACGTAAACAAACAACGACCAACAAACGTAAACAAACAACACTGCATCTGAGAAGCACCAGTGGAAAAATGGAGGAGAGAAGACAATAAAAATGTAAATTAATCCACTATTAAAAGTAACCCAACAAAAAGAGATTATAGGAAAATGATGATAGAAATGTGAAATGAAGCTGCTAATTTCAACACAACATGCCAAAAATATTCAGACCATGCAAGAATTATCTTAAAGAATGTCCGGTTTTCTGATCTCGGAATAATTGAAATCTATGTTCAGGTAAGTCGGCACACTGACAATCAAAACATCGCGGAACCCAGCATTACTGCATTAATCTTAACACTGGAAGAAATAAATGGTACAGACATAATAAAACAAATCAAAACTGAAAAGAAGGATACATTGAAATCAATAAAAAATTAAAACTGGGAAAAATTAAACGTTGAAAACTTAAAGAAAGGTAAATAAAATATTACATAAAATTCGAGGAGACAACATCACCTACAGTCTCAAAGGCGAAAAGTGCTCTAGTTTTTAAAATCCGTCGGATATAAAAGATGGCTCAATAATTTTTACGTAATGATTAAGATAAAATCACAAAAAGAGTATAGTTAATTTTCGCACATAGGTTTCTTGGTTTCATAATGAATTAATTAAATTTTAAATACGTATAAAAACTACGTGGCTCCGAAATAAACAGTAGACAATGAGATTACTGATTTTATCTACCATTTTATAATCAGCCAATCAGAAGCGCGTTTACGAAGTAAATAAATACATGCAGTGCAGACGGCAAAACAAAAAATCATTTACTAAACAAAAAAAGGGGTGGTGTTCGGATACAAAGTATAATTTTCGATTAAAATATGAACACGATTTTTAGAATATGTCGATAAATAGAAGAATTTGGAAGGTCCTCAAGCCTTAATTGCCAAAAGGTCTCCGACGAACTTTGTTTTTAGACTAAAAAAAAAAATAGTTTAAATTATTAAACTATTAAAATGTTCATTATTTCCTATCTAGTTTAAAAATTATGAAAAATCAAAATATTTCAAAATTTCCTTCTGAATTCAAATTTATTTGGTGAAATAAAAAAGCTAAATAGGTTAAACCAAATTTAGAAAAAAAAAAAAAGAAATAATAGTATCTCGCATACATGTGACAACAAGTCCCACTTCTTAAAAACGTAAATGTTTATTGTTCAAATTATCTATCTCCAAGAATTGCTTACACACATATGAATATACGCACACATACATACAAATACACACACACCTATATATATATATATATATATATGTATATACATATAGATATACAAACATATGTATGTATATACAAATACATATATATGTAAATATATACATGCATATACATCTATATTAATAAAAGGAAGTTTGGTATGTACGTGTTGAATTATAACTCACAACCGAGAAGTCATTCAGATTTGAAATCTTGCATACAACTTAATAGGATTATAACTAAGAAACGCACAAAATTTGTTTTTTGATTTTGAATAATTAAGCGATTTAATTCAATAATTAAATTTAAAAAAAAAATACCGTATACACACCCGTCCACTTCACCCTACCTACGTCGATATGAGTTTAGTTTTGAACTTCCCAGACTGCCGACCGAGTATGAAGAAAAATACAATTGTTCATTTCTGAAAAAAAATACCGACCCCACACAAACACCCAACCCCACCCCATCGCCCGTCAGTACAAATCGGGCTATGAAGTAGTGGTAAGACAGCCGACTAACTGTAATAAAAAAGACAGTTCTAAATTTTTTTAAAAATCCACCCCATTCGTCAGGACAAGCTTTGAACTTGCATTATCAAGACCCTAATAGCATTTACCTTTCTTTCTATGACCATATGCATAGAACAGAACTACCTTATAAATAAATAAAAACTCGTCTTTTTTATACAGTAGTATAAAAAAAGACGATTTTTTGTTTATTTATAAAACAACTCCACTCTAAGCATATGGTCATAGAAAGGCAAATATGTATTTTTATTAAGTGTCAACAATTCAAGCACCAATGTTCACTTTAAAAACAAATTGTAATTAATAAAATCGATTATATAAGGTCACATTTTTGTTTAAGTCAAAAAGTAATAACATAATTAGCATCAGTAAAAAAGCAAAATGATATTACATATGTAATTAATTTTTTATACATTTTAAACATTATATTCATTGTTTTTAAACATAATTTTTTTAAACTGCTTTTTTTATCTATTTAACTAATAGATGGGACCTGGAGTGGTCGTACTTGGTGGGCCTAACAAGTACTACCACTCCGGGTCAATGTGGCCTGGGAGTAATGGTAATGAAGATTCAGTTTTACCATAAGAGCAATACGGTAGCGACAATCATATAGGTGCTAGGGCTTGATATAACCAGCCGATTGATTGAAGAGACCACTCCGAACGCACGTATAGCCCAAGTAACGGCGCATACTATGGACTGCTCTGCAAACATCACGGGTCGTCACCTACGGTCAACAGATGGCCCAATTGGAAAGAGGTTTTACTCAGCAAGGAGTGCTGTCGGCATATCGTACAGCCTCAACCGATAGAGCTAAATAAATGAGGAGACATGTTTAACACTTAGCTCCTTTTAATTGTTACTTTTTAGGGGTAAAAAAGAAAATAAATTAAATTAATATTTTTATCATTTTAATGTAACAAGCAATTAAGAAAACCAAGCAATTAGGAACTGAATTTAAGATTTTGTCATATGTACAAAACAGTTTTTGAAAAATAGAATTATATTCCAAACACTCAAAAGTTAGGGATTACATTTTTTTTAAATTCTATAAATCATTTTCCTCTTATTCTCCATCTTACCCAAACGAAATGATGGATAAATACTTGGATCTTGCTAGAGAACTAGAAAAAAAGATGGGAACATAAGAGCGAATGTGATACCAGGTGTTGTTGGTGCCTTTGAAAATGTCCCTAAAGGTTTTGAAAACAAAATGGAGGAATTTGAAATCAAAGGAAGAATTGAGATTATGTAAACAGTATTGTTATTATCGACTAAAATGCTCAGAAGAGTTGAGGAAACCTTAGAAGACTTTCTGTCACTCATATTCCAATAAATGATCAATAACTAATGTTGGTGAAAAAATTCACAAGAAGTCAAATAATAACGAGAACGTGATCTTTTTGAATTCGAAATATCTGGAAAACAGTGTATAGTAGTTGTGTGATTTAGCCTGTAAACTTATACTAGTGTAGTAGGTCGTGTGTTATATATTTTTATATATATGTTGTACACATCCCACTAGCATCAAATATGATTCAACAAAATGGAGAAATAACGAAGTCGTATTTAAATAAACAACCTGTATTAGAATAAAGTTACAAAATGTAGTACCGGATACCGGGCAAAGTCCTTTTCATTGTTCTTGCTTTAAAAGTTCATATTTTGTCATTTCACTTTCCGATTATGGAGCTAACTTGTTTGCGTGACAATTACTTGTCTGTCATCCTCAAAACTGAAATTCTCCTCCTTTTCCTAGAATTGCCGCTTCTTACCTTTTGGCGCTCGATTTGAATTCAGCGTCTGTTAGTTCCGTTATTACATTTTTGGAATTCTTACTCCCCCTTTTTAAACAATGGTAACCGTCATTTTATCAACCATTACACTAAAATTACATGAATACGGTATCCAAACGTCTAAAAGTTGGAAAATTTTATGCTGCAGTTATCCTACCGACCGTGTAAATTTCCCTGTATTACCAAGCAGTGTTTTTTTTTTATACTGTTTAGATATGGAGTAAACATGCAGAAGTATATGCATTGTATTAGCTTTGTCACATTGGAGTGAAAACGAATGAAAGACAACCAACAATTACCTCACATAGTCTCGAATGAATTTACAGATTCTAGAATATCTTACCAATAATCATTTACCAACGAATTGGAAATATTTAACTGCAATGCTGTTTGTATTTTTTTTAAATAACACTAGGGAGTTATAAATAATCTAGACATATAACTTCTGAAAAAAAATAAGAATAGGTGATCGATATAATTTGTTCTTCAGATAATAGAATATTTTGTAATGTATAATAAGTTTATCGAGAAGGAATTTTCCTGTATACTAAGGAAATAAACTTCGCATAATTTTATATAAACTTATTTGCCAGTAATTTTCTCAACTCGATTTTTTTCTTGTATATTAGATAATGACATGGATTTTGGTGGTGGGGATAAATATCTGCAAATCTGCGAAATAAATAGAGATTTACAGGCGGTGGATTTACTAGTGTGTATTTATAAATCTCTTTAGAACAGAACAAGAATTGCTGGATCATGTAGACTAATTGGCCGATATCGTGTGCCTTACAAATGTCTGATTGAGTACGATGTAAGCCTCTGGAGATGTGTCGTTCACATAATACTTTTTCAAAATGCTATTTTCTGATTTTTTTTAATTAGGCTTGATGATTTGTCCTCATCTTTATTGATATCTGTACAACGTTTCGGCCGATGTGCCTCCGGCCTTCTTGTCAGACTCGGGAACAAGAAGGTTCCTGATTACGACAAGAAGGTCCCCGAGTTTGAAGAGGTTCCCAAGTTTGAAGAGAAGGTTCCCGAGTTCGATAAGTTTCCCGAGTCCGACGAGAAACACCAGAAGAAGGCCGGGGACACATCGGCCGAAACGTTGTACAGATAAAAATAAAGATTAAGACAATAGTCTAAATAATCTAAATGATAAAAAAATTTCAAAATATGCATAAATGAAAGGTGATTTGGATATGACCGAAAAGATATTGATATTTTCTTCATCGTTTACAATGCATATAATCCGATTTTCACAGAAGAAAAAAATATTTTTAACGAATTATTTTATAAAAAACCGGATGAAAGAACGAAAAAAAAAAAGCTGTAGCAAAATATTCCAAAGTTTGTAAAACTATATAATTAATTTAACTAAATTTTCCAAATGTGAATATGATAGAATGCAGGCTTAGTCATAGGCAATATTTACAAAACGGAGAAGCACTTTAAACATAGAACTTAATTTCCCGCTCAAATTCACAAACCTCATATAATCGCAATCTATTTATTGACCCCCAAACCGACTCTTCCCATTAAAGATAATTAAATGGTCTAAGGTACGTTTACATTCATTGTTTATGTATCCGTTTCTTATATATATTGTTATAGACATTGGTTAATGAGATAGTCTTTTAATTCAACATCTATTTGAAGGTGAATGAAAATTAAATTTGGTTACAAGGGTAAACTTACGTAAAAAGCCCTGTAGTAAGTAAATCGGTGCAGTGACCTGTTGTCAGTATCAGCCAGGAGAACGTGGGAGTCTACACGCTTTTAACTAGCGCTTGTTTTTACAGATGTGTAGCGCCGCACCTACCGTCAGCTCCCCACTTTACCGCACATATCATTTTTTTAAAAAATCAATAAGTGGGACTGAGCCTATTCTAGTAGTGACCACCCCAAGCTGATTCGAATCCAGATATTTCCTTTTCCTAAAGGCGTTGCCTAGCCATGGTTAAAGAAGACAGTCTGTCCTACTATTTACCCATAGCTGGAGAGAGAGTAGTTGGATTCTGTATGAATCATACAGGGTATTAGCGCTATGTGAACTGTAGCTTCGTCCAGGATTTGAACTCGGGTCGACAAATCCATTAGATCAGTTGACGAGGATCGGTATCGAACCCGGAATTTTGCATTTGCTTATCGGATGCTCGACCAACTGAGCTAACGTCCTGTATTAGTTTTTAAAAATCATTTTCAGCATTTGATATAGTTGGTAAGGCGATGAGAGACATTGGTATTGGAGTGATTTGGGCTATAATTATTTGACTACTTTTTTTTTCTAGTTAAGATAGTATGCTGGGTATTTAAAAATGTAAAGAGTTTTACACCAGATGTTTATTTGTTAATTAGACCATGTCTTGAAAAACGACAGCATTATTTCATTAGAAAATGTTATCGTCAGATAAGTCAAGTATTTACGAAGAAGATAGTATAATATAGGAATACCCAAAAATCGTCTGCTACTGTTTTTTAAAAACGAATTAAAATTAATTAAATCTGTTATTTAAGGTCAAACTTTTGTCTAAATAGATAAGAAGTACCATAAGTGAATATCAATAAAAAAGCAAAATAATATTACACATTTCATTAATTTTCAATACATTTGAAACGATTTTTGGGGAATTCCAATCGCGTTCGGCCATAAACGCTTTTTATAAATGGCGTGTTTACAAAGTTAATGTAACATTAGCGATTGCAAAAGAATTACCAAAAATCAGGGAATTATCCGATTTTAAGGAAATTTTCAGTATATATTTATCAATTAATGTATTTTATAATGCATCAGTTATTTTATTTCAAAACTTTAAGTATTTTTTTGCTATGAAAAATTGATATATAAAATTAATTTAAAATATAAATATTCTGATGTTAAGTTAAAATGTTATATTCTTAGATTCTAGAAATAAATTCTATTTAATGCAAACCTTATTTTAGTCAAACAAAGTATAGGTTTTGAAGAAAAACTCAATTGAAAATGTAGCCCCCCCACCATTTTTAAGCAGAAAAAATATCGATGTATATTTTTTCTTTAATAAGATACTAGCCAATTAAATAATTATCGAAATGAGTAAAAAGAGATCTTCAAAACATTTTTTTATTTTTTTATTTTACATTTTATTTTCGGATTTTCGGTACTTATTTTCTCATAGAATAATACCCTTAAATGTTTTTGTTTTTTTCTATTCACAACTTCGGTCTTTTATCTTTTTATTTCTACTGTAATTAGTATCAAACGCTGACCACCTTGCCGAAATTTTCCGCCCCCAAAATAACCCCCCCTATTTGGGGGGCGGAAAATCTCGGCGAGTTGGTCAAAATTAAGTGACCTGACAAAAATCAGAAAGTTTTGAAATAGAATAAATAATGCATTAGAAAGTTCATTCATTGATAAATCAACACTGAACATCCGATAATTCCCTGATTTTCGGAAAATTATTTTCTGTAGAGTGGGGCTAAATTTATTTTGTCAAAAATGGATTTTAGGTCAATTTTGGGTATACCTAGTATAATAGCAAGAGAGAGGTTGATAAAGTGGTTAATCGAGCGACAAATTGCATTGTTGATAAAACAAAACAAAAAAAAACAACGAAAATAATTAATGGTATAAGGATTGCCTTTATATATATATATATATATATATATATATTGTTTTGTTCACTTCCTTTCTTTATGAAAGATTTCCACACAAAAATATACAGAAACAAAATATTTAACAAGAATCTTAAAACTAGCCTAACAATCTAAGGGAAGCAACTGTGTATTTTCTAAGTCAGCAAAAGTTATTTCTCTTGAAACACTTTTATATGTATGTCCTTGGAATATTTTTAGCGTTGAGATAAAAAAAGATAATTAAATATTCCCCAATTTTTCAAAATGAATTCGACAATGAATTATATAATAATAAATTATGACAATAATCATTAGTTTTTTTTTGTTGTGTAAACATTAAAAATAACAAATGATGATTTAAAAGGCGTAATCGCTTTTCAAAAGTTCAATTTACGTCACTTCACTTTTACAAAAAGCTTATTTAGTATCGTTTTTATCTGTATTGGAAATGGCGTAAACAAAGTATTTACTATTAATTTATATTGTAAAAAAGAGCGTTCCAACAGAGAAAAAAATTGAACTTCTTATGTCATTTAAAGAAAGTTTGTTTACGAATGTCAGGTTATCAACTTTGTCAAAAGAAGAAACTATTCACACCGGGTAAACCAGGCATTTTCATATTTATTTTTTTAAATTAACTATTGTTATTTGAGTAAGAATGAACTCGTCGTATTTTAATCTAAAACCAGTTAACAATCATAGAATATGGTGAGGCGCTGGATCTGATTATCTAGGTATACCCAAAATTGGCCAAAAATCCGTTTTGACAGAAAATAATTTACCAAAAATCAGGGAATTATCGGATTTTGCTGAAATTTTCAGTGTTGATTTATCAATGAATGACCTTTATAATGCATTATTTATTCTATTTCAAAACTTTCTCATTTTTTCAGGTCACTTAATTTTGACCCCCCTTATTTTGGGGTTTAAAATCTCGGTGAGTTGTTCCTTGTTTGATACTAATTACAGTAGAAATAAAAAGGTAAAAGACCGACGTTGTAAATAGGAAAAAAAAAAAATTAATTGGAATAATAAGTACCGTAAATCGGAAAATAAAATGTAAAAAAAAAAAATTAATAATTTTTTGGTAATTTTTTGACTCATTTCGATAATTATTTAATTGGCTATTATCTCATAAAAGAAAAAAAATATACATCGATATTTTTCTGCTTCAAAAAAAAGGTGGGGGGGGGCTCCATTTTTTAATAGAGTTTTTCTTCAAAACGTCTACTTTGTTTGACTAAAATAAGGTTTGCATTAAATAGATATATATTTCTAGAATCTAAAAATATAACATTTTCAAATTAAGTATCAGAATATTTTTATTTTAAATGAATTGTATATATTAATTTTTCATAGCAAAAATATTTAATTAAAGTTTTGAAATCAAATAACTAATGCATTATAAAATCCATTAATTGATAAATCAATACTGAAAATTTCATTAAAATCGGATAATTCCCTGTTTTGTTTTTTTTTTGTTTGCTTTTTTTTTTTTTTTGGCAATCACGACTGTTACATTAAATTTGTAAATAAGCCATTACAAACCATTTATAAGAGCCAAAATGGCCGAACGGATCGAAATTGACAAAAAAATCGTTTTAAATGTATTAAAAATAAATTGCATATGTAATGATATTTTTCGTTTTTTAATGATGGTCATTATGTTACTACTTATCGTTTTGGAGAAAAGTTTAACCTTAAATAATAGATTTAATTAATTTCAATTCGTTTTTTAAAAAACTGTAGCAGACGATTTTTGGGTATAGCTACATTATATTGAGGTATCTAGACTTACGAGGGTACCAATTTATGAGTTTTTCGAGTTACGAACAGTCACCCGGTTGATTAATTGCTTTTGTGTTATATGCACAAATTTAAAGTACGGGTGAGCTTAAGATACGCTTATGATGTTAATAAGTTCACCAAAGACATTTAACTTTTCAAATTTATTAGGGCAAAGAAAAATATTATTTATAAAAAAATAAAACATATTGCCGTACATAATTCGGCTGATTTCTGATTTAGGTCGGAAAATTAAAACGGAAAATTTTTTGGTGGTCCCCAATGACAGTTTAACTACAGTCTATGAATTAACATTTTGCGAATTGGGTTACGGTTTTAGGGGATTAAGGTTGTTTTTAATTGCGTCTTGCTTTAAAAAAATAAACAACAAAGACCCAAATTACTATACATTTAATGGTGAAAAATATTTTTTAAACTAAGTTTAATTGAAATTATACATTGCAATACTAACACAAATAACTGTCTCAATAATAGATTCAATAATTAATTTCAATGGTTAATCAAATGTATAGTAATTTGAGTTTTTTGTTGTTAATTTTTTAAAGCAATACGTAATTAAAATCAACCTTAATCCCCTAAAACCGTAACCCAATTCGCAAAATGATAATTCATAGACTGTCATTGGGGACCACTAAAAAACTCTCCGTTTTAATTTTCCGACCTAAATCAGAAGATAACCCATAATTCATTACATTCTATTTTATTATGTCTTTATACGATACAGTGTTACTTTTCTTATTTAAAAACCGTAAAAAAATAGGGTGGGGTTTTTTTTGTGAGGGGACCCGAGTCGGATTAATGACATTTGTGTTTATTTCAACGAGGAAATTGATTTGATATATGAGGTAATTGAGTCAGGAGCGGAACGAATTAAACTCGTAAATCCAGGTACCACTGCATTTAAATATGAGACGTGTTGATTCGTGACCATGGCTAATGAGTTATATCCCATTGAGTGCCCTAAACTAAATTAAGATGAACTATGATGCCAATAAATATCAATTGCCACTATAATCAACTGTTCAGAGAGCAAAGGGCAAAAAAATGTCGATTGCGAAGTTTTATAAACAAGATGAGAGAGAGAGAGAGAGAGAGAGAGAGAAAGAGAGAAAGAGAGAGAGAAGAGAGAGAGAGAGGGGGGCAGTAAGAGAAAACGAGAGACCGGAGAGAAAAAGGTTATAATCTCTTTTTTTGTTTTAAATTAGACGATGCGTAATTCAAAACAATATGAAGCGATAACAATAAGCTTACGTATTTTAAATGACGTTTGATTTGAATGGAAAATAATTGAGATTTATTAAATGCGTTATCCTCATTTGAAAAAAACAACTTTTAAAAGGTAAAAAAAACATATTGATTGCGTTGACTACAAATTGTTGACGATAACAGTAATTGTTTATTTATTTTTTTACTACAAATAAATATGATGATATTTAAACATTAAACTTTGTCCTCGGGGAAAAAAAACAATGTGATTCCTTCATCTGGTTTCGGAATTGAACAGAATTGCAAATAGCGAAATGGAAGACATTTCGTCAACACCCTTACCCCCCACCCCACCCAAAAAAAAAACAAAAAAAACAACGTGCTTTCCATTATTCCCGTAAAGTTAAATGGCTCACCTGCCGATATTTATATAATCAAAGTCATTGATTATTATCCTTGGCCTAAAGTCGGTATCAGCCAGACAGCGAGGGAGTCTATCCTCCTTTCGCTAGCGCTAGACCAAGGAAATTGCTTTGACGTCTGAGGTCTGGCCCCACTTCTACAATCAGCTCCACACTTTACTGCACATATCCCTGTGCTACTCATATGCTGTGTTGGCGAGGGCCGGGACCGAACCCGGAACCTTGTGGTTCCTAGTCGGACGCTCTACTGACTGAGCTTGTTTCTTTAACCCTTTGCTTACTTTAAACCGCACACAGTGGCTCTCCCAACACTGCGATATCACACCCAAGCAAATTACAAAAACTGATGGTTACTTCATTATAATTGAGCAGAAAGACTTGGATTACTAGAATAATATGACTTTATTTGAATAGAATGTGTTCTGAGATGAATAGACAGTGAACTTTAAAATACCCCATCATAAAAGTAAGAAATACCAAGAAAATTTGGTACAGCCGTGGGGTAAATTTGGTCGGCAAAGAGTTAAAAATATTACCTAGATGCATTTAATTTTGACATAGTTCTCATGACCCCCCCCCCAAAAAAAAAAACGTTCTGTCGGTTTGACTTTTTCGCCTGCAGAGGGGTAACCCCACCCTAAAAGGGGTGTCCTCTGCTGGCACTCAACTACATCCATCTGATGGTGAGGTTTCAGCTGTGGAGAACTAGGAAGTGTGCAGTACCCTTTCATTGCCATTACTTTCAGGTCCGCTCTGTTTTGGCTTAGCATACGATTAATGTAACACTTACATGGGAGTGTCCTGTATATGAAATTAATCTGCATCTGATGTTCTGGAAATATATAGGTATGGAGTTACTCCTTTATTACCATTACAATTAGATCCACTCTGACCCGGATTGGTAGTAAAAATAATTAATTTCAATGGTTAATTAAATGTATAGTAATTTGAGTTTTTTGTTGTTAATTTTTTAAGCAATACGTCTATGGGTCAAGTAAATCAGTTTAAGAATATTACGTATTTAATTGGGCTGTGTACAAAAAAAAACTATCTTACGAAAGAAATGAACAAAAAATGTAAATATGAATATACAATTAACGCGATTCCCTATAATTTAGGCCTAAAATAACCTTTAAATGTGTTTTGAGGCCATTAAAATCAATCAATCAATCATAAACATTATAACTAAGATCATTTACTTATAGACAGGCCTAAAAAGCTTAACTTATAATAACACAATGCCAGAACTATATGAAACCAGGTTCAAATCAAACTCACTAAGAGTGACCAGCTAACCTAGCTTCTTTACCTCGGTTGCTAATGCAATATTTATTCCGGCCTGGTGAAATGTTTCAACTGGAATGACATCAGTGCCAAGGCAGATAACGGAGTGAAAGGTTGTGTGCTGCTTTGTAGAGGTAAGTTCTAAAGGAATTCCATATACTGAAAAAAAATGTTGTAGCTACAAATCAGCCAAAATATTTATGGGATTTTAATTGAATAAAGATAAATATAAAACAAATAAATTTAAAAAAATAAAAAAAACCGAATAATGAAACAGAATAACTTATAAAAAATAAAACAAAAAAACCAAGAAAACCTTAGATACACACAAACACACACACACACACACACACATATATATATATATATATATATATATATATATATATATATATATATATACATATATATATATATATCTGTGTGTGTGTGTGTGTGTGTGTGTGTGTGTGTGTGTATCGCATGTATGCCAGAATATGCAACATCTTTTGGATTTCCGCTTGAGTATTTACACTACTCATTATCGAGTATTCAGACATACGCAGTGATTTTTATACACATAAATAATCACGTTATAATGATTCCCTATAGGCAATTCAAAATTCATGCTTACATCTCTTTTTTTTTTCATTACTGGTTGTATCCTAACTAAAATTATTGATATTACAAATTTTTAGCATATCTATTATACTGTAGTATACACTATGAGTCAACTGATTTCTTCCATCAGACACACGTGCACTTGTTTGTGTTCCCACAACCCCTCCATAGATGAGCTGTGATACATGGTCCATTTTTTCAGCGGCTGGCATTGGTATGAATTCAGAGTTTTTTCTCCTACTAGTTCGGTTGTTGTATAAAAGGACCCAGTCTACCTTACTATCTACCTATAGCTGGATGGAGAAGAGATGAATGAATGTCTTCTATATGACCATTTGTATGAAGTGCAACGCAAACAGCTTCGTCCAGAATTTGAACACGGATCGCGGTATCCTGAGTGGATAACCGTTATGACACACTTGCGTGCATGGGTTTTTGCGTATAAAGGGACAGAGAGACTAACTCTCTTTTTTTTCTCTCCCTCTATCTCTCTCTCTCACACACACATATAGACACACACACACACATACACACACATATAAGCACACACACACACACACACACACACACATATATATATATATATATATATATATATATATATATATATTGAGAGTGAGGGGGAATAGGTGTAAGGCTGTAGACATTTGTATATATATCTTTTGTTTGCTCGGGAATAAATATGTGTGTACTTTTATAAGAGATATGAGTAGCACAGGGATCTGTGCGGTAAAGTTAGGAGCTGACGGTAGGTGTAGCGCTCCACCGCAGACTCAAAGACAATCTCCTTGGTCTAGTGCTAGTGAAATGGGGATAGACTCCCACGCTGTCTGGCTGATACCGACTTTAGGCCAACCCGATGACTTTACTTACTTTATAAGAGAGTAAAATAAAAAGAGTATTACTGTGTGCATGTGTAAGTATATGTGTGTGCATGCACATGTGTGTATGAGTGTGTGTGGGGGGGGAGTTTTTAAAAGGCAAAGAGTTCGTGTAAGCCACTGTGCGTAAGAAAGATATTTTGTACATGAGTTAGAATTGGATACACTCGTACACTATGCAAGTGAGTAAAAGCGAGAGAATGTGTGTGGTCGTCAGTATTCTTACATAACAGAGAACTTGGTTTATGTTATTGTGCATGTGCTTGTGGGGGTTTAGGTCGTAGGTTATCTTTTCACATATCTCATTGCACATGTCATGCGAGAAATGTCTAATATTATTGAAATGTTACACGCTGATGTTTCCAACAATGTCACATTTGAATGGATAGAAATGTTTTCTCCATCTTCTACCGCTTACAAAAACCGACATTTGGACTACCCTAACACTTAATTCCAAATATACTTATATTTTTTATATGTTGGGCTGATTCATTTTTTGCTTGTTATAATAGCGCGAATGAAAAATAAACAAAAAATGTATGGCTATATTCAACATAGTCTAAAGTTGTATTTGTCTTCGGTATGACATTAAACTGCATCTTCATAGTTAGGTTTCAATTCTGTAGCCCTGGGGTGTGGAGCATCCCTTCATTACGGCATTACTCCCAGACCCACTATGTCCGGAGTGGTAATAACTTTGAGAGTCAAACCTATTGGTTAAATAGAAAAAATGAGATTAAAACATTGTGTTGAAAAAAATGAGCTTAGATAAAAACATTTTAAATACCCATCAAGAATGAAAACTGAGAAGACGTGACACATCTAAACACGGTGTCTGTGGATGACTAATATATACTCCCAACTGATAGAACACTCTAAAAGGAATTAAATGGATACGAGCTCTCTGGTGACATTCACACACACACACACACACACACACGCGCATATATATATATATATATATATATATATATATATATAAT
>CM042140.1:111285677-111298177 GCA_023376005.1 Doryteuthis pealeii
TTTTCTCTTATTATTTCACTGTTTGTTTTGCTGGCTAATACTTGAACTTAAGAATCTTGAGATATTTTCAGCTATCTTCAGGACTAGTAAATAATACGAAATGACAAAGAGAACGTTTTACTCTTTAATTACAATGTTATCTTTTATTAGGACGAACACAACTGGTAATCTGTTTTAAGTTCTTCGCGCTAAACGTTTAAAGCAATTTATTTAAGAATTATAACAACCGAGATATATTAATTGATTTATTTAACGATGACAACATTAATATCTATTTTTGTGCTTGAATTACATTCAATGTACATATTTCTTTAAACATGTTATAATATTTATGTCTTTATTAAACAATACCACGTGACCCCTCTCTCAGTTGAGGTTATAGAATCTGCTTTGGCAGTCTGTCATCCTCAAGTCTGTTCAAGTGGCTTGCCCATCTCAGCTTGCAAAGGACAAGGATGTCGTACATGCCAGGGAGTACAGTTCTCTCCAGGAGGGTCCTGTTGGAAACATGCTGCCATCATTTGACATTTAATATCCTGCGGAAGTGCCGCCTCATGTAGACATGTAGCATGTGGGCATCCGCTTACTATACCATCCAGTTTTTGCACCATACAGGTGTCTATACTGTAACTGTCTATATTAATTGATTAATTTAAGTTATTAAAATCTAGTTTCGATTGCAGTCATATTAACATCTATTTTTGTTTTGTTTTACAGCATATCAACCTGGGTGGGTCATTTAATGCTGATAAAGTTTTCAAATAAATTAATTCTTAGTGGATACTCAATATTTTTTATAAACACATTTTGCTATTAAACCCATTGATAGAACCCTAACAGGTACTACCACTCCGGGTCAGAGTGGACCTGGTAGCAATGGTGATGAAGGGGTGTTCCACATTCCCCAAACCTCCAGAACTGGAACATCATCATCAGATAGAGTTAAACGTAATTCCCAGGTCATGACGACCCTCAAGCACCGCCTTATATCATCCATATGATAAAAATGGTTTGGGGCTTGTTATAATAGCAATAGGGTTGGGGCAATCATATAGGTGCTAGGGCTTGACATGACCAGCTGATTTATAGGAGCGGTCTCTCCGACCGCCCGTCTAGCCTAAGTAAGGATCTACGTGGAGTGTTGTATGCCATGGACTGCTCATCCACCAGTATTCCGTCCTTAATTACTAAATTAGGAATTAAGTGTTAGGATAGTCCAAATGTCGGTTTTTGTAAACGGTAGAAGATGGAGAAAACATTTCTATCCATTCAAATGTGACATTGTTGGAAACATCAGCGTGTAACATTTCAATAATATTAGACATTTCTCGGATGATATGTGCAAGGAGATATGTGAAATTTAGGAATACATGTAAAAAGATGATATTTTAAATGTAAACAAAAAGAAAAATATTTCCTGAAATAAACAAACATTGTACTATAAATTATCGGCGATCTTTAAAATTTGATTAATTATATTCTCTCTCTTACTTCCGTTTTCTCTTTCTCACTCCCTCTCAGGCTTTCCTAATTTATTTTATAGTCCGGTCATGGACCGGCTACTTTTGCCAGTATATATATATATATATATATATATATATATATATATAAGAACTAACAGCGGAGGACAGGATGCCCCAAAAAGCGGTTCAAAGACCATATTAAGACGACGCTGAAGAGATGCACTATCACAACCTCAAGCCTTGAATATCTGATCTCCAATAAACAGGGTTGGCGAGAAGCGTGCTACTCAGGAGCTTAGCTGCTCAATATGGAGATTAACAGAGCTGCAGGACCACCTAATTTAGATGGGAATTTCCCTTGCAATGTGTGTGACCGCCTCTGCAAGTCCAGAATTGGATTATCAAGACGCCAGAGAGTCCACAACTCTTGAATGGCTGGTGCCATAATTTCACAAACTTAAATTTGTTTTCCAGCTTTGTTTATCAATTTAATGTTTAGAAAGAATCAAGACCAGACTCTCTCAATTTTCCGCCGCCATAATGTCTGTTTATTGAAAAAAAGATTTACAAAAAAGATTTGCCACTGGGTCTAAAATGGTATTTTCCGTTTGTTTATTTAAAGAGAAAATGGTAACAGATTTAGTTTATCTATCACTCTCTGGTATTAAATTAAATTTTTTTCCAGTTAACACATTTCATTGAGCCTCACCCTTTTTTTTACTGAGGTCACTGAATATATTACATCTTTACAGAACAAATGATTGGCTTGTTTCGTCGTTAGCTATTGGGTTTTAGCACAAGGATACAATAGGAATGAACACAGCGATTATCAAATTCATCAGAGATGCACAAATTTAGCATGGTTTCCGAAAGAATGGTATTCACCTAACACCACACGTATGCGGGTATGACACAAGGTCCACTAATATGGGACCACCCACGAGCCAAAGCTCATGGGATGGTGGAAAAATGCGTCGAACCCGTCGGCAATTCCCCCTCAAGGGGGTGCCTCAGTCACTGGGCAATAAACCCAACACTGCTCCTTTAAATCAAGCGGGCAAGTGTTGCCAGGGGGATAGGCCCCTAGGATTATGCCGTTAATTAACAAGACTTGTCTAGTGGCTTAAACCAGCAGACCCGCGCCTGGAAGGCCGGGTTGTTAGTTCGTTTTCGAAAGAAGGTACCCTTAAATTAAATTTCAAATCTTGGTTTTGTCTAACCCAGAATGAATATAAAGACGAATCTATTGAGGATCGAACGCTTTTAACTATCGAATAATGTCGGTGGTGGATTAGGAAGGCACTGTTCTGCGGCATTTGGTCCACATAATTCGAATTTAGGTTGACAGTCGAAGGACATCTGTACTTTACATGGTCTGCATTTTCATTTTTGAGTTCATGTGTACATTTGAATAGAAGAAATACAAAGCCGTTAAGATAAGAAGTGCTTTCAAATTGACTAAAAGCTTTTCTCTTATTCACAGTGGATTTCTTAATCTTTCACTAAAATTAGAAAGAATTAATAAAAATAAAAATAGGCAAAAAGAGAAAGGTTCATTTAGGGGCGCGTGGTGTAATGGTCATCGCTATAGAAAATGGATTCTCCGACCTGAGTTCAAATCCTGGATGCATCTCACATAGTGCTAATATATTTGGGAAATGTATGCATCCAACTATTCTCCCTTCAACTATTAATAGGGCAGACTGAGCTCTTTAACCCTGTTTTGGCAAACGGTCGAGAAAGAAAAACTCTGAATCCAAACCTCTTCAACTCTGCTTAAGATATTGACCTTGTGTCATATCTTAGTCGTGTGGAAGGTTGGTAAATATATAAATATGTTTATTTCAATTTAAAGTAAAGAAGATGTACTTTTTCCACAAAATTAAATTCTCTCCCTGGATATCACAGAGGAGGCATTATGATTAGTATGCGATACTCATAAATAATGTGTTTCCAGATCAGGAATTGTATCGCAATTTAAAGCAGCGCTTCTTAAACTTTTCTTCGTTGTGGGTATTTTTTAACTTTTAAAGGAATCATACTAATTAGAGGCACATGACACAGTATAAATAAAACAGAATAAGAGTCGGCGGAGTGGCATATTGTCGATACCAGCCAAACAGCGAGGGATTACGATAACGCTAGACCAGTGATGTTGTTTTGCTCAGATGGAGCGCTTTACCTACCATCAGCTCTCTAGTACATCTACAGATTACCCAATCGAAATTTGGCTATTCCTTGGCGAATGCACTACCAACGTTCTCGGCGCGACCAAGAGAGAATATCAAAGCAACAGTAAAATTGGCGGAGTGTCTTTTATTGGTATCAGCCGGTCAGCGAGAGAATCTATTCCCTAGTCACTAGCGCTAGATCAGGGAGGTTGTTTTTGCTGAGGTGGGGCGCCACACCTACCGTTAGCTCCACAAATTACCGTACAGACCAGATTACCCAAACCGTGTTAGTGATGCACTTATTTGGTGAGTGACACTATTGAACCCGGAACCTTGTGAGCGGGTGCTCCACTGAGCTAAACCCCATGCAAATACATGCTATTCCATATATTCATTCCTAAGTTAAACACTGTTGGCACATCCTTTGTCAGTATTTAAATCTTAAAAGGAAATGACTATAACCAAAAATAATTACTTGCTTCTTACACAATTACTGAACAGGAATGCATGGATATGATTGGTTTCTTTCCTATTTCAGGACTGTGATATTATTTGATGTTTGATCGTTGATATGACACATGATTTGAATATCTAATTATCAAGGTAGACCTTCACTCTCCACTGAATATTTGGAACATCGCAATTTTCTGTTGAAAGAATTTAACCCATGCCACATTAATCAGTGATTATTTCTCTGAATTTTTGAGATGAGGCTTGATGATTATTATTATCTGCGTTATTCGGACTATTGTCCTCATCTTCAGTGTTATCTGAACAACGTTCAGACTCGGGACCATTCTCGGACTCGGGAACCTTCTTTTTGGACTCGGGAACCTTCTTGTCGGGAGCCATCACGGAACTTTGAATCCAACCCTTTATTCAGCCCACGGGGGTATCCTGTTCTCATTCCGCTAACCATAGCTGAGGTAGGAGTTGTGTTAATTATTTTTCTATGTTACGGCCGCCACTCAGGATTGAACCCGGAATCCAGAGATAACTGTAACCATAGCTGGGGTAGAGGCGTTAAACTGTGTTAATTATTATTCTATGTTACTGTTGCCCTTGATCAGGATTGAACAAAAATATAAGATAACGGTTACTTAAAACTGTCTTAACCTAACTCCTTTATCCACTAGGCAATGTGTCTAATTGGACTATCCAGTGTGAATTTTTGGAAATTATAAACCTAATGTCTTGTTTTGGCTAGAATATCTACCTATTGACTTATGTGTGATTTTTTTTACCTAGACTCATATTGGGTGTTCTTTTAAAAATCTGATCTAGCCTTTTTAATTATGGGTTCCCATTTTGTATTCATTTCTATGATTGGTCTACTTAACGTTGTACAAATAACAATGAAGATGAAGACAATAGTCCGAATAACGCAGATAATAGTAATCAGTGATTAGTTATTAACTATACATTTGTTTTTATCTAAATGAAAAACTAGTATAAAAGTGTTTTCAATTCTCAGAACTGATAGTTTTCTCGCTCTTCAATACTTCTGATGGTATGTCATCACTCCCGGTTGCCTCCCTATTAGCGAGGCGGTCGATGGCTTTACTGAGTTCTTCCACGATTGTTGGTGTGTCTAGTTCCTCCATGCCTGGTAGATCTGTGATGGCATTTAGGGCATTGTCCGTCACAACGTTTTGGGTTTTATATAGCTCTAGGTAGTGCTCAACCAAACGTTGTAGCTGCTTCCCTTGGTCAGTGATGACCTCTCCCATCTTAATCTTGAGTGATGCAGTTTTTATGATGGGTGGACCGGTCACTTTTTTGATGCCCTCGTACAGAACTGATAGGGGATATAACAGTCATTACTTTCCATGATTAAGTAGCAATTAAAACACATGATTTCCTTATTTTCATTTAACGGTCAAGCCATGTTCAGAGTATTGGTTCCCGCTTGATCACCGTAGTTGAGCAGCGATGGGCTTGTTCAGTATCTGATTGGGGTGACCATTCAAGCAACATTATGTAGTTGTAGCAATATGACCCTTGTGAGCTAGAACTGCTAATGGAAGGAGGAGGAATATAAATAACAAAGGCTTAAAAAATAGTGATGACCCAAAAGAGGAGAGCGATGGTTTTGACCGTAGCGTGACCCCGAACGAAGAATTGAGGGGCAAGCGGAAGTCGGGTGTTGACCGGAAGTCGGGTGTTGACCGGAAGTCACGTGGTGACGTGGGGGAAGGAAGAAAGGCTTCGTCCTCTTTTTGCCGGCGTCCGTCGTGGGGGACAGACCTCATTAGAGCCCAGTAATCTAGTAGTGCTCTCTCTCTCTCGTTCTCTCTGCCTCCCTTCCTCCTGGTAGAAGCCACTAGACGAGCACGTTAATAAAGGCTGGGAGTTGTGACGACATGTTTCTCGTGTTATGATTTTTTATCGGAGTTTTAGTACCAAGAAAGAAAAGAGACTACGGTGCTTGTATCGTTTTAGTACCGGGAGTATTACAACGTAACATATATCGTTTGGTGCCCGTTGACCTCGGAGTTCAGGCACGGACTCATAAGGAACCAGTTTACCACGACAACGAGGGGATACGAAAAAAGAAAGACATCGGCCGTAATTGTAACAGAAACTAACGTAAACGAAAGAAAGAGCGAGTCAAACAAAACAAAGAAAAAGGACCCACGTGTGACGAAAAAAAAAGGGAGTGACCTGTTGAGAAACGAGAGAGAAAGAAAAAAAAAACAGAAGAAGAAAAAGAAAGAGCAACAACAGCGAGCATTTGAAGAGAAAAAGGGCTTAAAAAAGAAAAAAAAAAAAAAAAAAAAAAAAAAAAGACCCACCTTGAAAAAAGAAAAAGGAGCAACCTTTTAAAATCTTATTAAAGGAATGAACGACAACAACGAGTCAACAGACAATTGAGAACTAAAAAAAAAAAAAAAAAACGGACCCACGTGTGAAGAAAACAAAAAGAATTTAAAAAAAAAAAAAAGGAGCCACGTGTGAAGAAAACAAAAAGATTTAAAGAAGAAGAAAAGGACTTATAAAAGAAGGAGGAGAGAAACCCACGTGGAGAAAAAAAAATATACGTCCACGTGTGAATTTAAAAAAAAAAAAAAGAAAGACGGAATTTAATGAACATTAAAGAAAAAAGAAAGAACTTTTTTAAAAAAAAAAAAAGGAAAAATATACGTAGAAGTGACAAGGTAGGTGATATTTTTTTTTTCCTCTTGTTCTGCAAATTGTGTATTTTGTTTTGTTATTACTGTTATTGGTATCATTCGTATTGGTGCAAGTTTTCTCTTATCTGGTGACTGAAATTGTTTATGCGAAATGGAGTCTCAGACCATTAAAGAGTTCTTACAGAATCTCACCGCAGGCTTGGTTGATGCATTAATTCTGTAACGAGTGCCTTAAAAAGTGTTGAAAAGGGTTGGATAGGGCCTATCAAAGAACTCTTTTAGAGGATAGATTAAGAACAAGTAACAATAGAAAAAGATTTAACAGAAGAGTAGAAACGTACCTACAGTGAGGAATTGCAATGTGCATCCTCAGATAGGTAATAGAGAGACTGGACGTTGTTGGGGTGTAATAGCAAGTATCACCTCATTAGAAATTGTCCCGTAAAATTAATAAAAAAGTGGATGCACCTACCCCTAAAGCACATCCAACAAATTAAAAATAGAGACAAGCATGGGATAGCCCTCAAAAATCAGCACCACGCTTTGTCTATGAATTGGCAAAACTAAGGAGGGCACACAGTCCATTCTACGTCCTCGGAACATATTCAGATAATAAAGATAAATATACAGCTATTAAGAGAGAAAACTCCGATAAGGACACTAATTACTTCACATAGTATGTGGATACCGAGGGTAAAAATCACACGGTGAAGGTGATAGGAACAATGAACAACTATGTCCCAATAGAAAAAAGAAAAAGAAAGAGAAATTGAACAGACAGGTGGACGTTAATAATAATAAAAATATTTTGGAGTAATGGCTAAAATGGAAAGCCACAAAATAACCCAACAGTGAATAGCATCACAAAAATTCCCCTAAAACAGTAAGGGCTAAGGTAAATACCACACCGTCAGATAGTGACTACAGAGAAATAAAAGAATATGTTCCCCAATGGAAAGGAAAATAGCTATGCTTAGAGCTGCAATGGAAGAAAGCATTAAAAACGCTGGAGTACAAATGATTATGGTAGTAGCAGCGAGCTCACCGGGTCAACCAGTACTGCCCACAAGGAAACATGAATACACCACCAAACAGCGACTATGAAAGATAGCTTTAAAGGCCTGTGGTTCAAGTGTTTGTTCACACAGCAGATACCTTCCAGAAAAACCTAGTTTTGGCGCTCGAAATAAATTAGAGATAGATGAATGAAAGAAAAAAAAAAAGAAAAAGAAAAGGATGAGAAAATGAGTAAATGAAAATACGAATTACACGGAATATGAGATGGAATAATGACGGAAAAAAAAAAAAAGATAAATAAAAAAACTGAAAGGGATTAAAATGAATAGATACAAAAAGAAAGGAATAATAGAGAAAAGAATTATTGACCAGCTGAAGAAGGCGACGATAACGCCGTTGCTTGAAAAAAAGCTATAAATCAGTATAGGTCTGCAATTGATAAGAATGAAAAAATAAATGAGTAATTTTTTTTTTTAATTCAAATTGGAGAGAGTATTTCCTAAAAAAAAAATGAAAAAATAAAAAAGGAAAAAAAAAAAAAAAAAAAAACAAATAAGTAAGTAAGGTCAGAGCACAATTGTGGAACAAGGAGGAGAATATCACCTGCTTAATGATTTGTAAATGTTTTTTTACTTTAATATATATGTGTTTTTGTATTATGTTAAATTGAATGCTCGTGTGGCTTATCGGAGAGAGGAAGGTCTATATCGGATAGAAGGAAAAAAAAAAAAAATCTAATGAATAATTACGCATATTCTTGAAAAAAAAGAGATACTTTTGAAAATTTTTACGGGTAAAAATTTTAGAATGATGGTAAGGGAGGAATTGTAGCAATATGACCCTTGTGAGCTAGAACTGCTAATGGAAGGAGGAGGAATAAAATAACAAAGGCTTAAAAAATAGATGACCCAAAAGAGGAGAGCGATGGTTTGACCGTAGCGTGACCCCGAACGAAGAATTGAGGGGCAAGCGGAAGTCGGGTGTTGACCGGGTGAGTCACGTGGTGACGTGGGGAAGGAAGAAAGGCTTCGTCCTCTTTTTGCCGGCGTCCGTCGTGGGGGACAGACCTCATTAGAGCCAGTAATCTAGTAGTGCTCTCTCTCTCTCGTTCTCTCTGCCTCCCTTCCTCCCTGGTAGAAGCCACTAGACGAGCACGTTAATAAAGGCTGGGAGTTGTGACGACATGTTTCTCGTGTTATGATTTTTTATCGGAGTTTTAGTACCAAGAAAGAAAAGAGACTACGGTGCTTGTATCGTTTTAGTACCGGGAGTATTACAACGTAACAGTAGTGTCATTAACATAATATCAAAATGACTTGCTTCTGTATTAGATAACCCGAAAAGGGTTGATATGAAATCTTACCTTTCACTTTGAAAACTAACCAGTATCCTGATAAGCAACATTATGTTGTTGCCATGTGTTCCATTTAGATTCAAACATACAAGGTGTGTCCAAAAAGTATCGGGAATTTTTTGTACTTTTTGACACGCCTCATATTCTGAAAAAAAATTACGTTCCGTTCATTCTTTATTTCTATCTTGGTAAATACAGCCTGAAACTTGGTACTTTTTGGACAAACCTTGTATTCTTAAAAAAATTAATATTCCATTTATTCTTCATTTCTATCTTGGTAAATAGCTCCAATCTTGATATTTTTGAGACAACTTCTATATCGATAGATAACTGCATGGCTTTAGGATCAATATCATCTGCAATAAAGTATATACAAGGAATATTACGAGGCAGCTGTTTTAAAAATGATCCCACAGTGGCCAATAATCGTGTTAAGATACACAGATGGCACATTCATTCTCTGGCCTCACTAAGAAGAGGTACAATACCCATTGGGCCATGTGATGTACATAACACTTTAAATACAGTTCACATTGGAAAATAATACCGAAATAAACGTGTACTTAGTAAGAACTCCATTCAAGACATCCGTATATTGTGATATACCGAACTTCGATTTGCACCATCCATGCTGCAGAAAAATATTTGAATTGTACATTTATTTGAGAAAGTCTTTTCAAATTGTGATACTATAAGGTTCACATACCCCATGTGATCACTAATAGGTCCTGGCACGGGACCCACTGTGAACGTATGAGGAATGTGACCCTATATGCCTCGTATACGTACCCCACTGATACTATGTTGTCCATAGAACCAAATGTGATACGTGTCACATACGCACTGGTGAGAGGAGTATTCTTTGGTAAGACATTTCTTTAGAGAGAGAGAGAGACTTATTATAAAAGAGATTAGAGAGAGATTAGACTTACTTACAGAGCTTCTACCATGTCCGCCGGCTTCTTCTGATTGGGTTTCTCACTAAGGTCGATTTGGTCAAAATAAAAGGAATTTCAAAATACAAGACATCCATTTTGGGACTTGATCAAGTAATTATTTATTTTAATTTCATCCATTATGCACGGAGAAAATCAGGGCCTTAGCCCATCTTCACCCGTCGCCGACCAGGCTCAAGCTTCCGTCTTCCTCGTCGACGATCAGACTCAAAACTCCTTACTAACTTTTAACTATCACCTACCACTCTTCCTTTCTCCCTTCGCCACGTCAACATTCCAATCATCCAATCAAATCTATCCACGCGTATTCGCTGAATCAGCATTTAAACTTTTCCGCTGGTCATAAATTTTTTCCTTATAAAGCACTCATTCCAACATAATGGTTATTCGTCATAGTGTTACAAAATATTCTAGACTTTTCCCCATAAATGTCGTTAATTGTTGCGTCTGCTTAAGAAAGGGAATCTGCTATCATTTTTTATCAACACTTTATCAGCCACGGTATGAACTAGAATATATCAAAGGGTTCTTTTTTTTTTATTTCTGATCCAGTTTGCATATTGGTGACCATAGAATAAGGATCCGACAATTGCATTATTAAAAAAAAATCAAATTAAGTTGAAAGAAAAAGTTTATGATAATTGACAATTGTTTTTCTTTTCAAACTTACCAACTTTACACACACACACACACACACACACACACACACACACACACACACACACACAAACACTCATATATAATTACTATCAGTTGATTAAAAAATAGAATTGTAACTAACTAATGAGCACTATAAAAAGTAAATAAAGTGCCAATATCTAAATGATAGAGCAATTATAATTCTTAAATAATAAAACCATTTTTTTTTCTTTTACTCTTTTAAGTTTCATGCCTTATAATGATGATTAGGCAACCAGTCAAATTTTGATTCCTTTCCTCATTATCTCAATGACATTGAAAATTAAGAGTAGAGCAAAAAATAGTTTGTGTTTTTATGATTTGATAATCAAAAATTTCCCTTGTAAAAAGCAGCAGATAAACTTGAAATAAGAATGAATATTCCAAATAGCCAGTTTTCTACAAAATATCAAATTGTTTGGAAAATAATGACCAATTTTTCATTTTAAATATGAAATAAAATTGGTCCTTATTTTCCAAGAAACTGTCAAATCTATTTTAAGAATGTTTGTAAATTTGTCTCGCATCATCATCATCATCATCATCATCATCATCATCATCAATACCCAGTCTTTAATTCACTATCCATTTGTGTATTGATCAATAAATCATCCTATTAAAGAAATCTTGCCATTATTCTAAAAGAAAAAAGTCACTTAAAATAATCAAACCTATTAAAATTCCCATAAAAAGTAGCCTCTAGCTTGACTACGACATCGCAGTTATAGAGTTCAAACTCCAATAAAAGAACGTCCGTTCTTTATAGATTTCTGAAAACATTAATGACCATTTGGAATGTTATCCTTCCGCTCAACGTCTTATTCGATTGATCAAACTCAAGTCATGAGCAACTCATCGTGCTGGGCATATGTGGTCCCCGTGCGCCTCTACACGTATTCCAAACACGACACGACGAAGAAGATGGATAATGATTACCGCTGTGTCATGATTAAGAGTCACTTAATGGTGCCAAATTTGCCGTGTTGAACCTGACTTGTGCTTATAAAGAATTGAAAAGAAGCCAAAAGCAACGGTTGCACATCAAGGCGATGACACTGATGTTACTAGAAGAAAACTTTATGATCATCACTCTCACTCCCTAAATTTTTATTAGATATATCATTATTATTACTAGAAGCGGCTACCAGCGTCACCTGGGTTTTTTTTTTTTCAAAGTCTCACAGCTCCATTATTGCTGAATCGTGAGTTGGATGGTGGCAGGAAGCTGCAAAAATCCCCACGTAAAAAAGATATTGCGTTGATCGAGCCACTCGAAAAAAAAAAAATCAATGTTTATTCTTATAACTAGCAACAGAAAACGTCCTCCGGGCGCCGTAAAAAATCAATTTTTGAAAGACATTGCCTGAGAGGGTGGGAGTTAAAAATTCAATGTCAGAGGATTTGTATCATAAGTAATACAAATCCTCATATTTATTAAAGGAGTAAAAAAATAAATGAATAAAATAATTTGAAATGAAAACTGAGCCCCGTCCCTCTCAAATAAAATGTTGCGTGCATGTAATAATCAAACAATTATTTTCAATATTTTCCACATCAATTTTCCACAAAATCGTAGGTATTTATTCATTTGTAAACTTTTTAGTTAACTTCTTGTCACTGTAAAAAAAAGGGGGGGGGTAAAAAACAATTTTCAAAATTGCTTACTCAAATGTTGGGTGTATATAGCATAAGAATATTGTGACGTAAGCTGTGACGTAGAGCTATGA
>CM042140.1:111303177-111340677 GCA_023376005.1 Doryteuthis pealeii
CAGATTTTGGATTTCGCAACGATTCTCTCTTCCACTTGTAAACCTGTCGTGATGTTAGTCCGCCTCCTTCACAGATACGCTCTGTGTAGTTTTAAGAGTAGATCTTTGATTTATTAGAATATTAGCCCAGGGATTCGCAACAGTCATGCTGAGACTAGCTCGGTACTTAAATCTAATAAGAAACTTGGAATATTCATAAATAAAAGTTAGTCATTGAATATGTGCATTGAACACGTTTTAGAGGGCGTCGTCAGTGATGTCAAAACCTGGTTCCCCGGGGAGTTTCGGGTCTTATAACATCAGACTCCCCTCTCCAGGCGGATCCTATCAGAGAAGATTGAACTCTGATCCACCCTCCTAAGGTGTGAGTGTAGGTAACATTCTTTAGCGAGGTTTAACAGGTTTGAATTCAGTTTTTCTTCTCTTAGACTGGTTACCTAATGAAGGTAAATAACTCAATTCTGTCCTATTATTTCCTTATTAATAGAGGAAGAATACATGGATTCACAACTTTCATCGGGGTATTAGCCCAATGTGAAATGCCAACGGGTTCCTCTAGAATTTGAACTCTCCTATTTCCCAGGACAATAACCATTACCCGACGCGTAGAAAAGCGTGGTGTAATGGTTAAAGTCATAGGAAATGGACTTGTCGCCCCGAGTTCAAATTCTGGACGTGGTAATTGCATTTCACTTAGCGCTAATACCATTGGGAAAGGTATGAATTCTATTCTCCCTCCAGCTATGGGTAAATAGTAGGGTAGACTGGGCTCTTTAATCATGGTTAGGCAACCGGTCTAGGAGAAGGAAAACTCAGAATTCAAACCTGTTAAACTCCGCTTAAGAAATTGACCTTGTGTCACATCCTGCTCTTGCGGAGGAGTTGGTAAATATATATTACCCGACGCGCCTCACACACAAACACACGCACACACACGCACGCACACACACGCACACACACACACACACACACACACACATATATATATATATATATATATATATATATATATATATATTGAGAGAGAGAGAGAGAGAGGCAGAGACAGAGACAGAGACAGATAGAGAGACAGAAACAGATAGAGAGACAGAGAAAGGACTGAGAGAAAGAGAGAGAGAAAGAATGAGAAACACAAACATAGATACATACATGCATACATGCATACACACATGCATACATTAAATTTACCACCTCGGATGCCACTCCCCCTAATATTATTAGTTTATTATTATTAGTTTATTTACAGCGAAATAGAATAAAATGAAACAACTTGAATATACTGCAACGATAATATAATAATAATATGAATATCATATAATAATAATACTACTACTACTACTACTACTAATAATAATAATAATATAACTATGGTCGATGGACTCTTTGATGGCTAAGTAGTTCAATTCTGGATTTGCAGATGCAGTCACACACACACACACACACACACTCACATATATATATAATATATATATATATATATATATATATATATATATAATATATATATATATTAATCGTTTGAAGGCAATTACAATGCGTATAAAAATAAAAACAAAAAGATGTTATTTTTGTCTTATCGATTTCAAAGTATAAAACTTTATCTTCAGAGATGAATATTTTCTGATATTCATCTCTGAAGATAAAGATGAATATTGTCTGATATTCATCCCTGAGCATAAAGATGAATGTTTTCTGATATTTATCTCTGAAGATAAAGTTTTATACTTTGAAATCGATAAGACAAAATGACATCTTTTTGTTTTTATTTTTTATACGCATTGTAATTACCTTCAAATCATTAATATATTATAACATACTTAACAATTCTTCAAGCAAATTACCAATTACTTTTATATATCGGTAACAAAACACGTAAAGTTTATTTGTCTATACTTCTGAGATGTGGCCTTGCTATTATTATTCTCTCTCTCTCTCTCTCTCTCTCTCTCTCTCTCTCTTATATATATATATATATATATATATATATATATATATATATATATATATATATATATGGTTTTTGGTCGGCATAAATGCATGATATTCCCTTCGACTGCTTAGTTTCCTTGACATCTGGTAAGATGTAGTAATTACTCGAAGCTTCCATTTAGAATGAGAACAGTAGAACCCTTTGTTAGTTGAATATAATACAAAAAATGCTGTTATTAGGAAATACAAATAATCATTAATTGTTTTTTAATCAAATAATCTATTCTTTACAATTTTTTTTCGTGAATTACTCTATGTGTAATATTATGGACCTGGTCCTGAATCTAAATCATTTCATTTACTTAGAATAAAATCGATAATGATATAAAAGTACCATTCTTTTAATTTTGTTATTTGTATTTAAACAAAACATGTCACTATATACTGAAAATATAATGAGATTTTCTCATAATGCCTGTTTCTGGCAATGTCTTTAAGTCTGTAATTTTTTTGTATATATATATATATATATATATATATATAATTATATATATATATATATATATATATATATGGTAAAGGTTATTATAGCCATCAACACAGTGATAATGGATGGAAGACTAAAAGGGGGAAAGGAATGGAAGGAAAAGAATTATTGATAAAACAAGGGACCTTTTGTCCGGTGCTTTTGACAAACAGGTATTTTGAAACTACGGCCCTTGTTTTATCAATAAACAATTGTTTTTCGTTCCAATCCTTTCCTCCTTTTAGTCTTCCATCCATTTTCATTGTGCTGATCGCTATGATAACTTTTACCATAATATATAAATTTGCCTGTATCAAAAGTTTATTTAATATATATAATATATATATATATATATATATATATCTTATTATAATGGAGATTGTGGGTTTGTCTGTCTGTAACCGAAACTATATTACTATACAAGCCACAATTCCCTTTGTTATTTACATTAAATTCTACCTGCCTTTATTTTATTTAAACCTCAATTATTGATAAAATTGTTTTACATCATTAAGACTGTTGACCATATCTGCATACTAATAACATGCAATTGTATTTATATATACTACAAAATAGCGGTTTACAGTATGAATGGAAAGGCTAATTTGCATATTTATCCTAAAAATGTGATTTTAATAAATATATGCTTAGTATTATTGATTTCTAATTGTTTGGTTTTATCTTAATGAATATGAGCAACAATCTCGACGAAAATCTTAAAAGAAATTCATTAACAAGATGAAATAACTGTTATTTTATTCTTTACTTCCTATTTTAACTAAATAGTTAAATTAAGAAAATTTACCAATGAAAGACGGGAGTAATGGAAAATGATGGAAGAGTTAGTTTCAAAGTTGTTCTATTTTTCAATCATACCCCCTCTGTTCCAATTTTTGTCTGTATTCTTATTCAGTTTCATTAGCCTTTCTAATTTAATGTGATATTTTATTATATTAAAACTTAAATACTTGCACCCGGAGGGTGCATATATTTGCTAGTATATATAAGCAGAATATCTGTAATGAAATTCCTATCAATGACAATATCTGTCATTATTACACTTAAGATTTAATACTTTACTGACACTTGTTTCAAAATACCTGTTTGTCAAAATATAATATGTCACTCTAGTTGAATGGGCGTGTCCATCGTTTCATTCATCCCATATTGCACTGAAAAGAGGTAAGGTCAGTTGCAAACAATAATTTCCGATGCTACCCAAGAAGGAGAATATTGACAGAACTTGACAATTTTTGCATTTACTCTCATGTACACGCGATGGCCTACTAAACTATTGTCCTCATTCAACCCAACGATATAATGCTACCACATCTTAAATCTTATCGTTTACTTACTTTTGAATGTTACGATAAATATGACAGCTTGTTTACACATACTCATAGATACATATATGTACCTACATATGTATGTAGGTGTGGGGGTTATTTGTGTGAATATATATATGTGTGTAGCTTTCTATATAACACTATCAATGTTAATGTGCTTTTCTTTCTCACTTCCCCCTCTCTCTCTTGATTTATATATATATATATATATATATATATATATATATATATATACATACCTATATAGCTCTATCTCTCTCTCTCTCGCTATATATATATATATATATATATGGTATTTGTGGAAAAAGTGACTTACCGGTGAAAATGGTCACAGTGGTTAGTTGATTCAAGTTTCACAATGATATGGCAGCGATAAAACAAATATAAAGTGCTCAATAATCCAATGTATTTAACCCTGAAGATCCTTTGGGTGAGACTCGAGTAGGTTATTACTGTGTACATTTATCATATATATATATATATATATATATATATATATATATATATATATATAGAGAGATAGAGTGGAAGTGCATATTGGATCGTGAGCATATTTCAAATCCTCTATGAAGCTGTTTGCTTCGTGGTATTGCTTTTGGAAAGGGTGTATGTCCATCTTCCAGCGATTGTTTTTGCAAATTTAGTCTTGCTGCCTGTCCCAAATCCCAAACTCGTATGGTAGCTCTGACCGGCATCCAGTGACCCACTAATAAATGCAGGTTTCTGCTTTGTTCATGTGTATGAGTCAATCGGTTATTTTGAGTTCGTCCTTATTTCTTCAGCAGAGTCCATTATGTCTTGTGCATATCATTTTGATGATTTGTGAGATTAAGTAAATCATTAGCATATATGCTGAACACTCTTCAAATCAAATATCGTGTCATGGTTCATAACTTCAGTTAAACATATTGATACTTAAAACATGATCTTTTTTTGAATGAAATTACATTACAAGTAGTGTAAAATTTACCAGACCTCATATCCAGTATCGCCAAAGTTTTGTCACTGTTTTATGTAACAATCTATATCACAGGAAATATGGTGATATTCTGAAAGTGATATATTGTGGTAATATAAACATTCAGCTAGACACTACAATTCCATTTTGGTGTTTTGTGATGTTTTGTGATGTCTAATTTTGTCAAAGACTTGCAGAAATTCTTTAACAAGTATTTTTTGTTGGTTTCTAAAACGTGCCGTATGAATGTGTAAATATATTGTGAAATATATTTTTTCAAAACTAATCAATTATCTGAGGCAACTAGAAATACATCATTAAAGTTTTTGAAGTTGTCCTTTAACTTTTAAAAAAGTAAGTCTTTTCATGATATACTCTGACACAAAAGATAAGTCTGAAAGTTAAGTTCAAATATCTATATCTAAACATCATTAAGCTAGTACCTATTAACGTTTGTCACACGCTGTCCTCGCCACTGATAAATAGTGGACCATTCCGTTTCGATTCATAAGATATGAATGCACGTATTCAAATATCATGGTCTGTCATCACCTCAGATAAATAATGGAGCATATCGTTGTAATTATGAGGAAGGAAAATGATGACAAAAACGCGCAAAAAATCAAAGGGAAAAAGAAAATAAATATAAAAGAAAGAAGGAAAAAACGTTGAGAGATAGAAAGCTGGGGCACTTATCATCTGTTTTAATGAAATCGAAAAAGATGCAGTAAATGAACAAGAAAGAGAGTTAGAAAAAAATAAAGGAGAAAAGAAGAGAAAAGAGAAAGAATTCAAGATTACTATACTTTTTACATATTAATTTTGAATAGGTTTAAAGTAAACATATCAAGTGTTGTAATAGTAAAATTATCATACTGTGGTATATCCACGGTTGCCTTTTACATGAAGAAAAACATGGATAAAACATTCGAATATTATTCATCTTGTTTCTCAGAGTCTCGTTAAGTTTTTCTTATCTTTTATTGTTAGTTTATTTGCATTTTGCAAAAGTTTTGATCCTTTTCTGACTGATTAATGGAGGTGCATTCTTTTTATCAAAAAGAATTAATAATCTGTTCATTGTAATAATAGATACATTACTTAACTAATTAATGGATGTCACTAAAAATTTCGCCGTTAAAATATTCTCAGTAAATGTAGGTTACTAATATATAATATCAATAAATGCCACCAGTTACATGATTGCCAGGCTTTTATTTGGTATAGTCGTGCTTGATATATTATAATGCTTCACGTGAATTTCTAATTACTTTTAATCCTAATTATATAAAAAGTAAGTGTTTTATTTTGCTTCGATCTTACACGTGATCTGTTTGTAAATGTGGCACTGCAAAGAGGCCTGACTTACACACACACACACATACACACACACACACACACACACACACACATATATATAATATATATATATATATATATATATATATATATATATATATATATATATATATATATATAATCCAAAGCCTAAAAGGGCGTCCACAATAATCAACCGACGTAATTTGCGGTCCAAAAACATAACAGCAAGAAATGTCTTCGCATAAACACCAGAAGAATTATTAGCAACCTGATGATGGCAAAATAGTCTGAAACCTGGGTCGTTGCCTATGGAAAACAATTATATTTAAAAAATTCAACAATAATAAATAAATAATATATATATATATATATATATATAATATATATATATAGAGAGAGAGAGAGAGAGACAGAGAGAGAGAGAGAGAGAGAGACAGAGAGATTGACAGAGAGAGAGAGAGAGATAGTTTTACGTCCCCTGGACTTTTATATAATGGATCGATTTCTGCCATCATCTGTATGAACCTTTTTTCGACTTTATTAAGACGGCAAGACGACGACACCATTTCTGGGAATTTTTTTATTTTCATTTTAAAGTCAAGAAGATGACATTTCAGCAAAAAATGTCATTAGTGGAGAAAGAACTTTTTGATTTTTCTAAAATGTCACATTATCATTTTTAATCTTTTCCTTTCCTAAAAAAAAAAAACAGTAAAAATTTAAGCATTTTTAAGAACCAGAGTTTTAAATGATAAAAATGCAGATTATCTCATGACCCGCGGGAATTCTCTGGAATATTGAGCTCATTTATTATTGTTAATATATATGATATATACAAGACCCATACTTAACTTACACAGCCCCTTTAAAAATGTACGTAATGTTTCTGGAATATATTTAGCCATTTTTAATATCTCAAGAACAAGATGTATGGCCTAGGTATAATTGAGAACCTTACTGCGCAAAGATGGACAAAGACTCTCCTATGGGGTTACTCAAGGGGAATATCCCAAAGTGAGCAGCTGTGCTGTACAACTGTTGCATTCACAATGACTGATCAAGTAGACCTTTTGGGATTTAGTGAAAATTCCATTACAGTTCTGATTTAACTCGCCAGGATTTCTAAGTTCTTCCAACGTTAACATTGCAGTTGAAGCACTAGTAACAAGAGTAAGGACAGTGCAAAGAAGTAGCTAATGACAATCCCACAAAAGGAATTTACAAGTCATTAATCGAATGGTGTTATTGGCTGAGTTAAAAGTAAAATCTCATAAGGTTTCACATTGGGGACATCACCAAAAATGATATAATATCAGAAAACTACTAAAAAAACGTTGTTCGTTCGAAATTGCCATATTTAGACACTGGATAAATGGACTTACTTTTTTTTTCATAGATGTTTAGATGTTAGTAGGACATCCGAGTACTAATTATTAAGCTTATATGTTGTATCGAATAATTCCGGTGGTTCTAAATATTGATATATATGTTCTTAGTCGTAAAATAGGAACAATTATTTCAGAGTACTTTAGCTTGTGGTCATCATCATCATCATCATCATTATCATCATCATCATCATCAGCAGCAGCAGCAGAGCAGCAGCAGTGGCAGTGGCAGTGGCAGCGGCATCATTATCATGATCATGATGATCATCCTCATCATCCTCATCGAGGCGTACCAACAGCACGAACTCTTTTAACTCTCGTCATCCGTCACTATCAGCCATCGCACTTGCTGTGTCATCCAGCTTTTCTGTTTTACTTGTTTTCAGAACTGTCTTAAATTCATCCTCTAAAGTGTTCAAATTTAATGTCCCGTTGGTTTTGACTTGCCCCTTCAGCAGTGTTGACTGCAATCTCAGGATTTTTCCAAGTAGATCCAAGTAGTCGATTCTTGTGATGATGTTTCCTATTTGGAAGTTTTCTTTTTAACTTACACCTTTAATTTTGATATCAGAAAGACTTTCCTGTCAATAAATGTATTTACACTCAGCCATACTAAATGAGATTGTTTTCTTTCTGCAGAATTTCTGATTATATAAATTTGACCTTGAATGTATCCTAATTATTCTGTTTGGGTATCTCTTTCTGTGCTTTCTTGAAATCTTGCACAATGGCGTCTGTTGAGCTTCTTCCTTAAATTAAAATTAAGTTTACTTTTGTTCTCACACATCCACACACTTAATACACTTGTAAAGGTAGTCTCCCTTATCTGAGGGTTTTAGTTAATCTCCTGTGTCAGGAACCCTATTTTGGTCACGTGCCACCGGAACCCGAGAAGAGAACCCTCTTCTTCCGATGCCACTGAACAAGCCTGGACGTGCTTGTCACCTCTCTCCAGCAGACACCTATGGTGCATACCAGACGCCACAGCCTCTACTTACAGTAAGTGGTTTCTACCTTTGTCTATTAACACTACTATGTATGTTTGGACACTTGTGACATTATATATATATATATATATATATATATATATATATATATATATATATATATATAATTCGTTCCCCTATATATGTTATAATAAAAGTTATATAAATGTAACTAACGCGTCTGTTTTCCTAACTGAAGTATTCCGCATTGGGTACTTATCCTTTAAGTAACACAATGCTTTTTTAAGAATCAGAGTTAACACTATGTGAACGTCTTATACACTGGTGCCATCTCCAAAAAAGTAAATAAGGATACACACTAGGAGATACTTATGCTCAATTTAAAAAATATCGATTAAAAAATATAAAAAAAGTTAAAAAGACAGTTCATTTTAAACTGAACATATGAATAAGATAACTTTTATTATGTCACAGTTCAGAACTTTAGTCACTATGTCACGGGAAACCATAAATTATGTTAGAGAAATAAATTATCCAGAAAAATTAGAATGGTTTATTTAGAAGTAAGAGTTCTGCCATAGAAGCGCATTGCGCAACGGTTATCGCCTCAAAACCCGCCGAACCGATTTCAAACCCTAGACATGAATCTTTCTGGTTCCCTTCAAACTAATACCCTTGGAAAATGTCTAAATTCCTCTTTTCTCTCCCATATAGGGAGAAATAGTACATATTGAGCTATTCAGCCTTGGTAAGGAAACCAGTCTAGGAGAATGCAAAGTCTTAATTTAAACCTGATGTACTTCGGTTAAAGTTTGACATTGTGGCGCAATCTTCTCGTAGAGGAGAATTTGGGTAAATAGATAACACAACACAGAGAGAATACTAAATGATGTTGGTTGAAGAATTTATTTACTGGCTCACCTGTAGATTTTCCTACTAGAATAGATATGTCTGTAAGTTTATTTTTAAGTGATGAAGTCCATTAAACGTATTTCTCCAAAATGACCCTTGATTAATCTATGAGAATGTTTTTATGAAAGAATTCTATTTGGGACGCAGGCATAACTGAATAAATAAATAAAGGCAAAAACCGCTTTCGTTTACTGTGACATAAGTGAAAACTTAAATTTATTTTTCATGGGAGTAAAAATAGATAGTTTGCTTGTGCGAATGCCTTAAAGTCCGATAAAAAAACAAAACAAATCTATATCAAATACGCAGACCCGCTAATCAAGTATTCACTGAATTTCGTTCATTTTCTTCATTGTCATTCCTGCTGTTATATTCGTTGGTTATTTTTATTGAAATTCTGAACACATCCAGGCTAACGAGTTGCTATTTGGTCTCAAATAATTTCTATCGTTACTGGAGAAAGTTTTCCTATAAGAAACAGAAAAGTGAATTCTCCTCTAGACATTACCAAATTTCTCATGGTTCCCTTCTATTTGAAGAAAAACTATTTGTAGCAAAGTTTTAAAATAGGATCCAATTTTTTTTTTAATTATAAACACTGAAGTCAAATTTCAGTCCTCTTTGACAATATTTTTTTCTTTCTCATGACATACCATTAAATGTTATTGATTAATTCATTGATTGATAGATTGTAACAACGTCAACTCGTCTAGATATAATTTTATATCCAGAGGCTAGGGAATAGCGGACGTGTATGTTTACATTTTGTGTAGTTTTATAAGAGATTTTGCACGCGGTTATATGATGTCAGGTATACAAGATGCTCGCCGGGTAATTATTACCATCGTAGGAAGTGGGCACGACGAACCGAGTTCAATCCTGGGAATTTCACATAGCTAAAATCCTAGGAAAAGTTATGCTTACTCTTAATCAATCTTATGATGTCATAAGAACTAGTTCCTTTTCTTTTTGGTGCCTCTGTTGAACAGGGCGAAACTAATTCCCCGAAGCGCCGTGTTACTTCATGTTTTGGCACGCTGTTTTGAGAAAAATTATATCTGGGTCCGCTATGATTTTTCAATCCCCAAAATCCTGTAGCACAATTTTAAAAAATTTAAAATCATAGCGAAGCCATTGTTTTGTGTTGATTTATCTATGAATACATTTTATAATGCATTAGTTATTTTATTTCAAATCTTTCTGATTTTTTTGTTGTTACTAAAAAAATTTAATATAAAACCTCAGAAAATATGTCTGATTTAATGATTATAAAACTTACTTTAAAAAATAAATTAGATACATCCTTAATTAAAAATATTTCGTGTTAAGCAAAGATACCGTCCCGACCTCCTGCCCTAAAAAACAATTTTTACTAATGATTGTTCTTATTTATTTAAAACAGACTTTTAAAAAATGATTAGGGTGACAGTTGTTTTGAATTAAAATAACTAGATATGGGTAAATAGTAGGGTAGGATTGTCTATTTAACCTTGTTATGGCAACTCTGAATTCAGATCTGTTAAACTCCGCATAATAATTAACTTTGTGACACATCCTGCTCGTGCGGAGGGTGAGGGTAAATACTTATATGAAATCAGTATTCCTATCCAATGCAAATAATTTGCAAACCTATCTATTTGACGCATAGATAGGATCAAAATATGTACTACCACGGTGCGTCAGAGTGGATCTCAAAGTAATGCCAATATAGTTTTAATCTGCCGTACCCTATTGCCCTTATGGCAAGACTCAAATCTTTTTATCATATGGGTGCTAGAAGGCGGTGGTTAAGGTTCTTCATGTCCTCAGAATGTGGTTGAGGTTCTTCATGTCCTCGGAATGACGTTAAACTCTATCCGATGGTGAGGTTCCAGTTTTGAAGGCTTCGGATATGTGGAGGACCTCTTCATCGCCATTTCCCTCTGGTCCACTCTGACCCGGAGTGGTAGTACCTATTAGGGCCCCATATATAGGTTAAACATAAAATATGTTTGAAAAAATTGCTTATCAATTAAGAATGAATTTATTTCAAAACTTTGTCGCCATTAAATGACCCACTGAGGTTGATATGCCATAAAACTAAACAAACCAAATCAAATCAAATCCACCGTACCCATATCTCCTGAATTGGAGGCCGTTTAGTGTCATACTCGAGACTTCGAGCCGAGGATATATCTTATTGTAAGCCCCAACGACAGGACGTCATTAAATTTGAGGAAATATCTAAAAATAGAATATCTTAACAGTATTAAGTTAACGAAGATCTTTTCAAAATATTCTGAAAATTAATAATCTCTCTCTCTCTCTCTCTCTCTCTCTCTCTCTCTCTCTCTCTCTCTCTCTATATATATATATATATATATATATATATATATATATATATATATATTATATATATAATTTATACGTGTGTGTATGTGTATATCTCTGTGTGTGTAATGCAGAAATGTTCCGCACACAAAGAAATATCGACCTTCCTTAGAGTAAATCCTTATTTTTTTAAAATTATTTTTAAATAACAAAATGAAATGAAATAATACTCAAGTCAATACTCTGAAGAAGGCCGATATTTCTTAGTGTGTGGAACATTTCTACATTTTTTCTATTATTATTATTTCATTTCATTTTGTTATTTAAAAATAATCATAGATAGAACAATGTACACATGGATAAACTCCTGTCCGAAATACGTGTAAGTCAAATTAATTAAAATATCCTATTTTATCCATTCAACACTTTCTTTCCTTTATTTCTCTTTTCAACATACCGTCGGATTCACTTCCATTTCCTTTTTTTTTCTTTGGTGGGTATCAAGTTTCTTGGTATAAGAAACGAGTGGAAATGGTCCATAATCAAATACCCCCGGCATCTAAGGCCTTTTTATTCACACACACACACACATACACACACACACACACATATATATATATATATATATATATATATATATATATATATATATATATATATATATATATCGTGTGACTAAACCTTAAAAAAGCCAATGATATTATTTCATACATACTGTTTTTTCGGACAGGTATCAGTTGCGATAAGGATCTAACCTAACAGGTTACGTACAAAGTCGCGCTGTACGTAGGCAAGTAACACTCGTTACAATCTGGACAAGATAAATGTGTCTCGCCTTCAAACTGAAGTGCTCACTTGACTCTATCGGCGGAACTGATAAAACAATATTCGTGTGGAACGTTTATCAGCTTCATACTAAGATTTGAAACTGATAGCCACGTAAATAAACAACTAAAGAAAACTGCGAAGAGACTCCCCAACAAGAATATGTATGTATTTCCACAAACGTTTCATAACGAGCAGGCCAATGTTTTTAAGTGGAGTTTAACAGGTTTTAATTCAGAGTTTTCCTTCTCTTAGAAGTGTTGCCATACCAATGTTAATGAGCACAGTCTGCCCTACTATTTACCCATAGCTAGATGGAGGATATTTGGATTGATACCTTTACTGAGGGCATTAGCGTTATGTGAAATGCAAGCAGCCTCGTCCAGGATTTGAACTCGTGTCGCCGCCGTGTCCATTTCATACGCCGATAACCATAACACAACGGGTGGCTTTCAACTGGAATTTTTTTCAAAAGTTTTTTAAATGGTAATTGAGTAGTTCAAATAGATAAGACTGGTCGACAAACTTTTTTTCTCTTGGGATGAAAACCTATTTAAATAGTGTATGCCAGTTCCAAATTCGTAGTCAATATTTCCCTGCACATCAACATTTTAAGCTATAAGTATTTTAGATCCTTTAATAATAATAATAATAATAATAATAATAATAATAATAATCTATATTTTAATACGCTTGTTCCCCAATCTTCCGATCGTTATCATCTTGCACCACCGTCTGGTTAAAAATGAGAACGTCCAAATCGTCAAATTATGATTATCTGGTGTTACCTATATAAATGAAGAAAAGAAAGAAAAGATAGACATATTGATAGATAGATAGAGCGAGATCGAGATAGATAGATAGATAGATAGAGAGAGAGAGAGAGAGAGAGAGAGAGAGAGATAGAGAGAGAGAGAGAGAGAGAGAGAGAGAGAGAGAGATTAATCAAAAATATTATTCTTTTTACATATTGAACTATTTCAATACCTCTTAAGTAAACATATCAAATGTTGTTATAATTGAATTATCATACTTTGATATATCAAAAGGTCCTAATAATAATAATAATAATAATAATAATGATAATAATAATAATAATAATAATAATAATATAAGAAGAAGAAGAAGAAGAAGAAGAAGAAGGAGATTATTCAACATATGTAATTGTGATATGTCCTCATCTCTCTCTCTCTCTCTCTCTCTCTCTCTCTCTCTCTCTCTCTCTCTCTCTCTCTCTCTCTCTCTCTCTGAGCTAAGAGAAAAGGATTCGTCTATAATTTTCGTTGTTTTGTTGTACCTACAAACACATTTGCTGAAAAATGTCAAATATTACAAACTGTATATATATATATATATATATATATATATATATATATATATATATATATATATATATATATATATATATAGGAACAGTCAGAGATAGATAGATAGGAACAGTCAGAGATTTTTTGTTTTGTGGGTTGATATTTAGTGTCATGATATCAACATAAAAATGTGAAAGGATTTTTGAGAAGAAAATTAAGAATGTAAGATTAGAATGGATAAGATGGAGATTGCACGAGGGAATAAAAAAAAGACAAAAAAAAACAAAACAAACCAAACCAAACTGTATGCCAAATAAGAGAGAGAGAGAGAGAGAGAGAGAGAGAGAGAGAGAGAGAGAGAGAGAGAGAGAGAGAGAGAGAGAAATAGATAGTGAGAAACAGACAGAGACACGCTGATTTGTTACAATAAGTAAGACAATGTAAAATCCTTCATTTTCTATTGAATTTCGTACAAAAATAACAAAAAGTTGCTAAAGTAGATACATATCGAAACAAATAACATTTGACAATAATTGAACGAACTTTTCATTCATTTATTTGTTGTTATTAGTCTTAGAATAAATGCTATACTAACACGATATTGGGAATTTAAATATGCTAGACCACATTACAAAATGAATAGGCCACCCCATCTAGTATATAACAATAACACCAGACGGATTGACACGCCGGTAAAATCATTCAATAAATGTAATGTAAAGTTCATTTATACTTTAATAGCTAACATTTTTTTTAAAGCTGATTGATCAAGTCGTATCTATTAACGATGACGTCAATTATACAAATCATAGTGGACCTCAAACATTCAAACTGATTTCATCCAATGCTTACACCGCAAGGGAAAAAATATATTGAAAGAGTTTTGCTGACGATAGCATGTCGATAATGACAATACGGCTTCTTGTTGGCAGCCATTCATTGAATTTCGATACACATAATAACCGATTTGGAGATCCTAATAAACAATTCCTATTAAAGAAATGAATGAATAAATTGTAAGAGTTTTAATTTCCGGAAGTCTGCAGGGTTAATTTCTTAGCATTTCTTCTGTGACAGTGTGTATGTATATATCTTGTGGTATGGATATTATAGTAAACAGGTCTATTGAGAGAAAAAAAACAAAACAAAACAAAACAAAACAGGCAGATATATATTTTTTGTTTGCGTTGATAGATTAAACTCACCCACATCCACAAAAACAAAATTCAAAATTTATTTGTAGGTACATATATACGCATCCATCCATCCACCCCCCATCCATCCACCCATCCCCCCCACACACACACAAGATCTGCTTTGCGTATTATACAATCATAAGGAAATTGGTAGTTGTAATAATAGAAATTTATTAAATATTGACCGCGTTTTTTTTAGAACAAATTTTTTAAAACATCTAATAGGTGTTCGTGATGTAATGGTTACCGTCGTAGGGAATGAGCACGGTGACCTGGGTTCAAATCCTGGATGAGGCTATTTGCCTTTCCCATAACCCCAATACCCATGGGAAAGATAGATATTTTCTCAGCCAGTGGCTAAGTGTACGATGTAGTATATATATTTACCAACCCCTCCGCACGAGCAGGATGCGACACAAGGGGTTCAGCAGGTTTGAATTCAGAGTTTTCCTTCTCCTAGACCGGTTGCCTAACAAAGGTTAAAGAGCCCAGTCTGCCCTACTATTTACCCATAGCTGGAGGGAGAGTAGGATTCATACCTTTCCCAGGGATATTAGAGCTAAATGAAATGCAAATACCACGTCCAGGATTTGAACTCGGGGCGACGGTTCTATTTCCCATGACTTTAACCATTACACCACGCGCTTCCTACATCTGTACGATGTAGTATAAGGTCAACATTATGGGACATTTAGCGATGATGTAACTCGCTATTCAGTTGTGATGGATCTGTTCTTGACTAGCTTGCTATGCCTTACACCATGATTGTTCATATGATTGTTATTTACCAAGCTCTGCGTAGTTGTGGAACAAGGCCGAGTGTATGAGACATAAAGCGAGACTCGAACTAACTAATAATGGTTTGCTATTCTAGCTTGCTAACTATTACACTACGTATGTTGTCTTGTAAGCATTTACCCAAATCGTTCGCCACGCATAGGATGTGGCACATGGTCGCAAGTATAGGGCATCCAGTGAGGATCGAACTCGCTTGTCGGTAGTTATGGATCTGTGACGCTATCTCGCTCACCCTTACACCCCACTGGGATGCCCTACGCCAGGCAAATATTATGCAGCAAACCATTCTCCCTCTAGCTATGGGTAAATAGCAGGGTAGATAGAGCTCTTTAATCTAAGTATGACAAACGGTCTTGAAGGAAAATTATAAATGCAAACCTGTAAAACTCCTCTTAAACAATTGACCTTGTGTCACATTTGCTCCTGGTAAATACATAATAGAGACAAAAGGAATTTCAAAAAGTATTTCCATAATGGATATACCAGTAAAAATATTTCAATGAAATTATGATATGGTGGTTGTTTTTATAGCATGTTGTGATATTTAATACCGAAGTTATTTTTCATTTGCAAATTATTTATATGGTTTGAAGTAACTAATAATCATCATAAAGTAAAGTTCCAAGTAATTATCCTTAATGCCTTCAATCGTCCAACGGCAAATTGGAATTATATTTTAAACCAATTATTTCCAGATAAGATTATTTCCTATAAGTCAAACATGATGAAAGGGGAACAACTCTTGACTGATAAATTATTCATTTATTTTCTCATTAAACTAACCCTAAACCCTAACCCTAACCCTAAACCCTACCCTAAACCCTAAACCCTAACCCTAACCCTAAACGCTAACCCTAACTATAATCCCGTCTTCTTTTTTCCTAGTAGATCAATAAATAAATAAATCATTTATCAGTCAAGGGTGGTTCCACTTTGATCATGTTAGACCTATAGGAAATAAACCCAGATAAAATGATCAAAAGATGTACTTCATTTGAGGAAACAGACACAGCTTGGCGGAAACGTTTCCCAGTGAAACTTCTTCAGACTCACTTTCCTTTTCTCTGATATACGTATCATTATAATTTTATAAACTCTGTCATTTGATTTAATTGTAATAAATATAACAGAAAAGGCTTTGTTTCTACTCGTGATTAGATGACTGTTGGGAGGCAGAAGCCGTGAATTTTTACGTGGGCCACTCTAATAAAAGAGAGGATTGGGCGAACGGTTTTAAAAGGATTTTTTAGGAGCCTAATCCCTGGAAAAAGAAAAAAAATGTTTTTAATTTTTTAAAAAGATGTAACAATATGTATCAAAAATATATAACTTGTCACATCTAATATGCTCAGGTTGTTGCTGTCCTGTCGCCGGGGTCTAGAAAATGCTGAGTGTGTGTCCTGGAGAAGGGCAGAACCCTCACCACCACTACCACCCAAAAAAAGATAGTGGTATAATGGGTATGACACTAAACTGAATTTGATGGCGAGGCTCCAGTTATGGTGATTTTAGGAATGTGGGGTACCCTTCACTGCCATTACACACAAATCCACCCGAATCAGATTAAGTTTACCTGTTATCATTATCGTTGTCAAATAAATAAGTTTAAACAATATTTGTGTTTGACAGGACCGTTTAAAAAGTCCATACAAACAGAGTCAATATGAATGTACAATAAATAACATTCCCTATACTATAGGAATAACATAACTCTAGAACGGTAGTCATGCCGTTTTATTCAATTAACCAGTCAGATCAATATATACATATATTTACAATTAAACAAGTTACTGGACCAAGTTTGATTGAAATAATTAAGAATGCACATATCAGATAATTTAAGATCTATGATATTCCAGTATACTAACAATGTATCAACATCATCCACAGAGAGAAGGTAATGAGCTAAAATACCCACACCCTTAACCCAAAGTTACACTTCCACCAATCCCTCTGTAAATAATGGGGGAGAGGTTCCCTTGGTGTAGTGGGTAAAGTGCTTGTCTTCGAGATAGTAATGAGTTTGAAGTCAATCTATTACGTTCACTTTCAGACTAATGCCCTTTGGAAATGTATGCAAACCCCTCACATCCAGCGATTCGTTAAATAGTAGTAATACTGTTCTTTGACAAGGATGGCTTTGGCATTGAATGATTGACGATGATTGGTATACCATTACACAGAGAAACCAAAACCGAAATCTAAAATATAATAATATTTAGCTTGCAATAATTAATTTCAATAAAGACACTTCCAAACAATAGAATTTAGAATTATCGAAAAGAAAACAAAAAGTTACACGAAAAAAGAATCGGATTCTAAGGAAAATTTCACTATTAGGAAATCCTAAATCTTTGAAAATTCAGAGATTAAATCTAAACTTATCGAAGATAAATTAACAGGCTACTATTACTGAATTGGTTCTTGACGAAAGCTGAGATGAATAGATGATAATGAAAAGCTAAAATCAGACACATGGCCCAAGAAAAATTCCACTCACTTTAGCCCTGTGTTTCAGTGTCCTTCTAGACCGGTCTCAAATCACACGGATGTGAAGTGGTATTTTTGAGTCGATGAACGAATCGCTAGTTCTCTGGTAAATCACAGCTCACCCTCAGTTGTTTCTTTTTCTCACTACCTCCAAAATTAAGCTCCTTCTCTACCGATTATTAAATAATTGGCCGATATTATAAAAATCCCCAACTCTCGCCGGACTAATTCTAGCACTTACCATTCGAACTGTTGGGATTGACTCCTTGTTGGCAGACCGTTACCAGGTAGGTAAATTGTCACTATGCGCCTGTATGACAGAGGAAACAATGTTAATTCAATAATAGTATTGCCAGAGAGCTGAACAATTCCTGAATCATACAGGCAACGATTTCTTTAGTAATTGTTTCTCATAGAAATCCAGAAGCACCGATTTCTGTCGGTTCTGTATGAAACACAGAAACTAGAATCTGGTCTGAGGAAATAAAACCTTTCAGACTTATTGCTGAAATTCTGAAAAGTGACAAACTTGCAACATTCATCTTCGTTATAAGCCTTGACTAATTCAATGAGATGTGAATCTGTGGAGGACGAGGAACGAGCACTATTCAATTTGCCAATCAGGTTAAGTAATTGCACTGCCCTTGCGACAATTACATATCATTTTCATTGCTTATGGCATAGATTGTATACGTGAGGAAATTGAGCAAACACCGGGGATATTTAAGCGCTCGGAGAATGATTGGGTATGGGTTATGTTACAAATTAATACAAAGTAATACATGTCATAAAAAACGGTTCCAACAGTTATTTAATTTTAAAAAATAAGATATGAAGTAAATATTACATGTTCTCCAAACTTAAAATTCTTTGTGTCCTAGATGACTAGTTGTTCACAAAAGTACTAGCGTGGAAAGCATGCGATCCTCCTCATCATCAGATCATGTCAACGGCATGGCTTTCCTAGACGCTCTCGCAATATCCGTCCCTATCAGCCATTGTTCATTGTAAGTTATCTGGAGAGAGAGAAAGAGAGAGAGAAAGAGTGAGAGAGAGAAAGAGAAAGGGAGAGAGAGAGGAGAGAGAGAGAGAGAGAGAGAGAGAGAGAGAGAGGAGAGAGAGAGAGAGGATAACAAATGTTAAGACCTTTTTTTAATTTTCTCGTTTCTTTCACTTTTAAAGGAAGTTTCTGTTAAATTCTGAGATCATTTACTTAAAAAAGTAAACAAAACTTATATATCCACATAATTATATTTAAAACAATGATAGATTTAAAGCTTATTGTTAGAAATTCACTAGTTTTAAGAAAGCATTAATTGAATTAAGGGAGTGGTTATCACACGAAGGAGAAAAATAAATAAAAATAAAAACAAACAAAAATAAAACAGAAAATATGTAACCGCCAATATATCGATTGGAAAATGTTTATCTTTTAACCTTTAATATAATTCTTCCCTTAAAAACATGAGACAAATTTTAAATATTTATAGATTCATTAATTGAAATAAATAATTAAATCTTTTAAAATGAAAAATAAAATAAACATGCCGAGTGGAAATGTTTTTTTTATCCTTTAAGTAAATCTTCCGTGAAAAAATGAAACAACAGGGTTCAAAACATACCTTAGTAGTATATTTAGAAAAAAAAGTTATCCTTATTTTACAAATTTATTCTTAAAAAAATTATTAAAATGATTACGGGAATGTTTGACAAATGAACATTAAAAAAAAAGAAAGGTCATCTACACTATGTCGAATAAAAATTTCTCCTATGTTGAAATTTAGTAAGGGACACACTTCCGGCTACACCAGCTGGTAGTCCTTAGGGGAAAAACGTCTGGTTTCACCGGTCAACACCAGATGCAGCCCCGTGACCGCCCTTATGATCACGTGATGATGCCTATAAAAGCGTACACTGCTTCCTCTCTCTCTCTCTCTATTTTCCCTCCCATCCCCTTAGCGAGACACAAAGGTAGGTTAGCATCTCTTGCTTCTCTATTATTTACTTGTACATTTTAAGGATATAACGGCCATAGAATACTAAATCCCTTGAAGGAATTCATGTTCACCAATCCCACGAAACCACGAATATAAAGACTTTATCAACTCTTGATGTTGCATAGTGCTCTACTCAGGCCACAAAATCGTACTAAATGTTGCTATACTGTTGCTGGGTCGTATGTGTTAGTAATGGAGTATAAGGATTCACACGTAGACATATGTAGTAGTAAGACTTTTGTTTATTTCTTTCACCTCGTGGTGGGTTGGGTGGGCATGGCTCATGGGCACTACCACTGCTGGTGTGGTGGAAGGTGGTGGGCGAGCCTCACTGCTCGCAGCAGCGCTCAACCGTATCGACGGTCAGACACCTTGTGCTTTCTTCGCCGTCTCCCGGGGTCTGCTGGGGTCTGCCTTGGGCTACCTGATGACCTGCTTAAATACTGAAGACCGCCCACACATTCTTTTGTTCCTTGACCGGAAGTCCTTTCTCTTAGTTCAAATTCGCGTTTGTCCAGATGAGTCCTTTGTCATACCAGACCCTCTGTCTACGTTTAGACATTGTCTTCTCAGTTCAATTTTCCTTTGTCTTTTCGACTTCCCGCGCAAAACAAACTGAACAGTCAATCTGCAACATTGACGGACGATAAAACCTTGCCTACTACTTCCGCATATAAAAAGTTAGAGAGCCTTCAACAATTTCCTACAATATAGATATAGCTACCCCCCATACAACTCTGATACTCTGAAGTCTATTTCAAGGACTCCACGCAGAATTTAACTCTTGCAACTTGCCAAGTAAACAATTAACTAGTTAGCTAAAGCTTCCACGGTCCTTTGAAGACCCCTAAACAACCATACAACCGGTGCCTATATCTGACCTAACCTTAACGAACATTAACTAACCCCTTTGTTCTAATGTATATTTGTCTGTATTGTTGCATATTTATCATGTGTTAAACCCACTATTGTAGCATATTTGTCGTTATACTCTTGTTTTTGAATTTCCCGCCTATCTTGTCATTCTGCGAATTTTTTCCCCGTAAATTATCTTCCCTACACCATAAAGGCCAGTTAATCTACAATTAAATTTGCAGTATAGTAGTTGTCAACGTCATTGTTTCTACCTAATATATAATTATCTTCTCTGATCTGTACAATAAAAAAATTCCCCATTACATTTATCATTTGAACTGTTTTATTAAAATCAGGCTTGTATAATTAGCAAAATCATGGGAATTTTCGCATAATGGAACCTACACCTAAATACTTTGAATTGCGTGGGGTCGATTTGATTCCGATAAATAACTAAATGAAGGCTTTCCACATGTGTTAAGCTAAAGTAGAAGAAATGCGTGTGAAACTTGATGAGTATTGTATGCACTAGTAGAAATGAAAATGTACCGGAATAGTGTCATGGCAGCCAAACCAAAGACAACCGGGGAATGCAGGAGATCAATTATATGGACTCGCCTGGAGAAGGTACTGAGTTATATTTAGTTATTTAAATAAGGAAATGTATTATAGAAAATGGAGAGATTTGTCAGGTTGGCTGGGACTACCCAAATAGATTGATCATATTTGCTTGAGCGCTTATAACTGTTCCTAATACATTCGCTGAATAATTGGGAATCCAAGAAAATGTGGAATTTCTTGTGATTGTCTAGTAAGATATATTATTGAAGAGTTTTGCTGCAGCTTCGAAGAGATCGAGCAGAAAATATTATAGATTTCGATAATAATATTAGGATAGGGAATTATTGGGCTTGTACCTTATTAAATTATCTTTTGTAATTATTGAAACTACCGTAATGTTCATAAATGACACGATTATTGGCGTATCTATAAGCTCTTCTGCTTGTATAAGTATTTCAAATCCAGACTCATTGATTGTCTGAAATTCCATCAAATCAGAGTAGTATATTAGAGAAAGAAAAAATGGAAAAAAATAATTTAACCCGGAGTCTTGCAATTCCATAACGGATGCCCTACCGACTGGACTAAACCTGAAGTCTATTTCTCGGAATTTTAAGATGAGGCTTGATAATTAGTATTATTTGAATTATTCGGACTATTGTTCTCATCTCATTGTTATCTGTACAACGTTTCGGCCAATGTGTCCTACGGCCTTCTTCAGGTATTTCTTGTCGGGAACCTTCTTTTCGGACTCGAAGTCGTAAGAAGATTCACGATTAAACAAGAAGGTTCCCGAGTCCGAAAAAAAGTTCCCGAGTCCATGAAAGTTCCGGAGTATGACAAGAAATACCTGAAGAAGGCCGGAGGGGGGCATATCAGCCGAAACGTTCTACAATAACAATGACGATGAGGACAATAGTCCGAATAATCCAAATAATGCTAAACCTGAAGTGTTATAAATCCAGACGGTTAGTATTAAAAATTAATAATATAAAACATTAAAATGTAATATCTAACTCAAACAATATTTGTTTTTATTCTCATCGACCATGCTACAGAAGGTTTTTATATGGTATTTCTCTGAATGTTTGAGATGAGGCTTGATGATTAGTATTATCTGCGTTATTCGGACTATTGTCCCCATCTTCATTGTTATTTGTACAATGTTTCGGCCAATATGCCCTCCGGTCTTCTTAAGGTATTTCTTGTCGGACTCGGAACCTTCTTTTCGAACTCGGGAACTTTCTTGTCGTAATCGGGAGCCATCACGGAACTTTGAACTTAACCCTTTATTTAGTCCACGGGGGTATCCTGTTCTCATTCCGCTAACCATAGTTGTGTTAATTATTTTTCTATGTTACTGTCTCTACACAGGATTGAACCTGGAATCCAAAGATAACTGTCACTTAGAACTGTCGTAACCTAACTACCCTATCCACTAGACCATGTGTCCAATTGGATTTGTATATGGGTTAGAATTTAACATGAGAAACAGAAAATGTTGCAAGAAAAGAAAAACAACCCCATTTGTAGAGAAAACAGAATAATAGACATGTATAGAGATAAAGACAACAAGTAAAGAAAAATATCGGAGTAGCCTAACAGATAGACAGAGAGAAAATAGTTAATTAAAGTTGAGGGAGTGGCCAATTGTTGGTATCAGCCGGACAGACAGGGAGTCTATCCCATTTTCCCTAGCTAGACCAGGAAAACGAATTTTGCGTTTCAGATGGAGCGCCACACCTACTAAACTTTCCACTTTATCGCACAGGTCCAATCTGTGATACTCTTACGAAAAGTAAGCGAGGACCGGTATTCTAGGTGGATGCTCTACCGATTGAGTTAAACTGGGTCTAAAGAAAGAAAGAAGAAAGAAAGAAAGAAAGAAAGAAAGAAAGAAAGAAAAGCAAGGAAGAAAAATGAGATATAAGAAGATCACCCTGAGTGTCGAAAATGAAGGTGAATACTGAAGTATTGAAATATACAATGAAAGCAAAGATAGATAGATAGATAGAGAGAGAGAGAGAGAGAGAGAGAGAGAGAGAGAGAGAGAGAGAGAGAGAGAGAGAGAGAGAGAGAGAGAGAGAGAGAGAGAGAGAGGGGGAGGGAAGAAATAAAGGAAGAGAGAGAAAATAAAATTAAGTAGGACCATATGACCTTTAGGCACCCCCTTTGCCTTGCTGATTCATAAGTAATATTTTTTCATTTACACAGTAACCATCCGGTTGTTTCTTAGGGGTTAGGGTTAGGGGTTAGGGTTAGGGATTAATTTCATAATTAAAAAGAAAAACTCTAAAATCGTATGTTAACGAACAACCGGGCGTTGACAGTGTAAATGAAATAATGTACTTATGAATCAGCAAAGCAAAAGGGGTGCCTAAAGGTCATATTGTCCATTAAGTAGTATAGCTTAAAATTAAGAAAGAAAGAAACAAACAAACGGGGAAATAAAGAAGTGATAAGAGAAAAGAGTAGGAAGAAAAGACAAAAGAAAAGAGAAATGAGTGGAAGTAGGAGTGGTGGAGAGAATGGAGTAAGAATCCATTTAATAAGTACAGTCTACAAACAATCAACCGTGAAAAAACACGTATTTTGAAAGATTTAGTACCCAGTGCATTTCTAATCTCATTAATCTATTGTGAGACAAATCTTTTCATATTTTGGAGGAGCTTAATTGTATTAGCGCATAACAATCACTTATAATCAACATAACAAATGATAACACGTAGTTGAAGTTCACAGCTATTGCCACCCAGATAAGCACCCGGCAGATGTAAGGAAATTAGCAACAGTGAAGTTAACAGAGGATTGATTTACGAGGTGTCAGTTTGTAGATTTTTTTTCTGAGCTTAACTTTGAGTTACGGCCGAGGTTAAGATACGCTCAGATCAAGAATCTCAGTAAACACATTACAGTTTCCAAATTTATCACGCCAAAAACCTGAAATTTTAGTTCTCAACACAAAGCAAAATATCGAACGAATGATTGCTCGTAACTCGGACATTTCGTAAGTTGTGACACTCGTTTGTCAAGGTATCACTGTATATAAGAAGAGATCATCGTTTTCTGTTTGCATTTTTATTTTCACTAGCAAAATTTAAAAAAACATCAGGCGATGTAAAAATGAATTTTTTAAAGATATTACCTGAGGGTGTGGGGTTTAAAAATTAATTGTCAGAGAGTTTGTACCCTATGTAAGTAAAATCATCAAATTCATTAAAAGAGTAAAAAAAGACTAAAACAATTTGAAATCGAAACTAAGTTGTATTAACTTTGAATATCTATTAAAATAAAACAAACTATATATAAATATATGATACTGGTGATGGATCTATCAAAACTTGTTTTAAAAAACAATGAGGACTTTCTAATGCTGCATGCTCAAATTTTGAGTGTATTTATTCTATTTTATGACGTATTTCGGGTATAGGAACGTACGCATTGACGTAGTTTTTGTTACAGACAAAAACCGTAAGCGAATCTCCATTATGAATAGAAATAGATATTACGAATAAAAAAGACGATTTGAAAATATCGTAAGAAGAATGACCATATTTCCAGAACAAAGAAGTGTATTCCGTACCTCGAAATCTTATAAATGCAAATAACGCTACATAGAAAGCATAGTGAAGTGTCATTGTTTTTATAAACAATAAAACAAAATTTCTTTCTAAAGAAAAAGCGGACACTCCAGGGAAAAGAACAGAAAATAGAAATCCCCAAATGAAAAACCAAGAGAAAACAAATTATGAAACGGCTTTAAGCTTTAAGGTACACATTATATTCAACTGCTCAAAAACTGAACGAGGTGTTAAGTTATATTACAATGCTGAGTAACCGAAAATATATCCCTACCGACGTCGTATATACAGTATATGCATTTCTGGGGCGTTAGAATAAACAATTATGCAGCATCTTAAGAAGGAATAATTTGACAACCTCTAAATATAGAAAACAGATTGAAAACAATCTGAGACCTTAGTTTTGATTGGATGATATCAGTAACGTAATTCAATACTGTATTCAATACTAGTTTCAGTTCGAAATTACAAGAATGTTACTGAATACGACTGACGACTGAAGAAAAATTGATGGTTTGAAACGTTGTCACTGTGACATATATATATATATATATATATATATATATATATATATATATATATATATATATAATAGATTCTCTCATCGATTTTTGACGCATAAGGGTTCATACAATGAACACCCACACAGTGATTTGTTTATAGTGGTGAAGGATTGTGTTGGACCATCCGCACTTTTTGGCAGAGTCGATAGGAAAGAATTGGTGCACAAGGAATGTCACAAATCCAATCAACGACTGACCTCAGAAATTTTGAATTCAGAGTTTCCCTCTACTAGACTGGTCACCTTCCCAAGGTTAAGGAGCCCAGTCTGCCCTACTATTTTACCATATATATATATATATATATATATAATATATATATATATATATATATATATATATGTTGAAAATATATATATATATATATATATATATATATATATATATATATATATACATATATACGGAATCAGAAAGTGATTTTTTTGAAATATTCTTTTTTTTATAAAATATTTATTTTTTTCTGTGGTTCACACACACACACACACACACACACACACACACACACATATATGTATATATATATATATATATATATATTGTGTGTGTGTATCTGTGTGTGTATATATATATATATATATATATATATATATATATAGATAGATAGATAGATAGATAGATATAGATATATATAAATATCTATCTATATATATGTATATAATTGTGTGTGTGTGTGTGTGTATGTGTGTGTGTGTGTGTGTGTGTACGGGCGTGTGTGTTTATCAGTTACTAAGCGCCGTTGATATCATGTCCTCGCTACTCTAGCTTATCTATCTATCTATCTATCTATCTATCTACATACACACACATTCGCGCGTGTCTCTGAGCGTTTATGTTTGATTGGTATACATTTTTGTAGACTAAATTTATATGCAAAACAAAGTACTTTTCTTTTAAATCACGGGAATCAAATCCTTTGATTAGACGTTCACCTCAAAATTTACAAATATTTATTGATTAATTTTTTTTAAAAAGAAACCTGCAGAACCTTTTGATTGTTAAAATGAACCAAGTCTATTCAGAAATCTACTTCACACTTTTTATATACATATTCGTTGTAATGTCCACAATTATATGGCATGAATATTAGTAATTACCGTGAAATCTCTCAAAGCATCTTTGCCCGTGGGATATAACCTGGCAAAGGTTATTCTAGAGGGTAGATGAGAGAGAGAGAGAGAGAGAAAAAAAAGATCGCTTATTAAGCGAGGGTAACGAATTCCATATCTATCAGAGTGAAATTAATCACCACATACTGAATATGTATTATCGATCAAATATAGAAGTCGTTAACTTGACTGCGAATGCGAACAGTGTTAACGGAAGTGTTAATCAAATGATCGAAATTTTCCGTTTGCTAGGTCCGTTATATTTATGACCCAATGTCAACTTTGCATGTTCCTAATTTTCTAACGTGTCTCTGGTGCTTATCTGGATGGTAATAGCTCAGAATTGTAGCTGTGTGTTAAGCGACTGTTAAGTTAATTACAAGAGACCGTTGCGTATTCTGTACGTATTTCAGGATTTTGAAACAGTGAAGACGGAAAAGTCTCGTACGACAATGCTGGAGGGCACCGACTACAACTAACCTTCCAGAAATTAATCATAACTAAGAAAATCCCAATTGCAAGAGAAATAACATTCTAAAAAAAAAAAAGCAACGAGAAAATGACCGGATTTCTATTGAGTGATTTGCTAACATTTTATAGGTAATTTTACAGGTACATCGACTTACGGTGTTTAGAAATATTTTACTTTCGGCTGTCTCTGAACTGTGAACCTTGATTTTGGAAAGGTAACTGCAATGCCGACTCCCAGACGATATATTCAATTTTAGGGCGAATTCACCGCGAGTTACTTCTCCTTCTGGCTCAGAGAATGCACTCATGTTATTTTTCTGTGTGTGTTTTTATCTAATAAACTACAAAATTACACAACTTACTTCGAAAACGAGGTAAAGAAAATGGCGATTTGGGGCTTAAAGAAAGAATGCATCTTGCCAAAAAAATCTATAGACCACTTTATTCATATCATCTATTAGAGCTTTATTCTTAAAGTCCAGCGTATCTTTGAGGCGTAACACAGATTCTTAAAGACGCGTGGGTCAAAGTTAACTGACCTGAAAAAATGTAAATGTTTTTAAATAAAATAACTGATTATTATATTATATTTTTTATTCATTATCAATACTCAAATTTCATTAAATTGGGTTAATTCCTTGATTTTTGGTATGTCTTTCTTTCGGAAATATGACATACGATGGTGGAATTTGGGTCCGTTAAGTTCGATTTAAACCCTGTGTTTAGTGGAAAAAATCGGCAGAGTGGTTTAATGTCAGTATCAGACGGACAGAGAGTGAGTCTCTTCCATTGTCACAAGCGCTAGACCAGGGATATTGTTTAGTGGAGCGCCACACATACCATCAGTTCCCTACTTTACTTCCCCTTTACAAGCTGTGCTACTCATCCGTTGATTTGTCGAGGACCGTTATCGAACCCGGAACCTCATGGTTCCTAGGCAGATGCTCTACTGACTGAGCTAAACCCTTCCTGATTTTAAAGCCCACAGGTTTGCACCGCACAAAACTGAAAAAGAAACATAAACGTTAATATTTTCGCTGTGATAATTTTAAAAATAACATTTATATAAATGTTCAGTATAAGAAAAAGACGGACGGAAGTAAATGTTATAAACAAAAATCTAGAACATAGAATTTGATTGGGTTTTTTTTTTCGATTGAATGATTTGTTTATTTTAACTCAACCCGTCAAGGGTTATTTTGTATCTAGAAGTTAGGAAATGACATTCATTGTATGCTTACATTCACATTTATGTATTTGTTTCTTCGAAGTCTTTTGCACACAATGTTATATGAAGTATCATATCTAATACACATGTTTTTTCACACAACTTTATAGTTTCAACTGTTACTATGTAATACAACTGTAACACAATCTATGCGGTTGCATAAGATTATTGTCAATCCCCTGCTTTTCCAAAGGGATGGCCCTTTTCATATCACGGGCGGGACTTTCCATGGAATATTACAGAAAACACGCGAAATACGTGAAGTCACGTGGGACCTGGTTGGGTCTTCAGTTCCAGTTTAGACGTCAGGCAGAGAAGATGTACTGCCTTAACTGGAACTCACCTGCATACGAGCGCTATGTTTAGTTACATGAAATGTTTAGTTAAGTAAATAAAAGCTTACTAAATAACACGGTTTTGCGGTTGGTGAATGTCTTGGTAACAAGACTGATCTAGAAGAAGAAATGAGTTAAGTGCAACTGACCACCAAGACGAACTCCAGACGCTAGAAGAGATGTTAGAAGAGACGTAAGATAGAAAAGATGAACAGCAGAAGAATAGAAGAAAGTAAAGAAGGGTATACAACACAACTAATTGTATGTTCTATGATATTATTTCTGTTTAATAATCACCAATTGGGTATATGGTTTAAAGTAATTAATAATCATTCTTACTAAACAATTATACTCTAAAGTAACTATTATTTATACAAATGATTTACAGTCATATGGTAACAAATATTCCTATATAATACTAACAATTTTTAAACAGATCTATCTAACCCATACATGGTATCATAAAAGGTAATACCGAACCAGAATCGACCCGGGTATAATGCCAATGAAGAGGTACGCCACTCTACACGCTTCAGAACTGGAGTGTCAAACTCAGGAAACCCCGTTTTGGGAGGAGTCTTACTAATTTTCACAAAATACAGTCAGTGTATACTAAATTCCGTCGACCGAGGAACACATGCTTGTAATCAGTATAGTGAAATAATTGGGCTGACTTTGAATAACTAGTTATGTCAATAAATGATCAGTATGAAAAATATCAGTAATTATGAAGGTGCGTAGTGTTTGCGTAGGATTTTGCACTGAGACGAATGAACACATGATTTTGGAATTTTTATTAATATGGATAATTTCTTATGCCATTATTGTTGTCTCATCGAGGGGAAATGATACACCGAAGAAATTTAGTGTTAATATATTTATTCAGCTCCAGTATCCGATGGTAACGGATACATACAACAACGGAACAATAAGTTAAAAAAACAATTAACAAGGCAACTTACAAGAAATAGAGGAGCGGTATAGCCAAATGAGGTAAGATCAGTCTGGATTTTAATCAGCTTGTATATTAATTGTTGAAGTCCTTAATCGTAGGCTATTTAAGTCTATGAACCAGGCAATCTAGTTGAGTGCTAAATGTGTACTAACTGCTCTACACCAATTATATGAGGGTTGGATGCACTACATATCAGATCTGTTAATTAGTCATTGAGTATGAACGTAGATAATTATTTTGTATTATAGTTTTGCAAGTTAATATGTTACTACAAGAGGGAAACCCTGGGACGTAGTTGATAACGTGTTAGACTGCAGCAACATAGTCGTAAAGTAGCCCAGCACACATTTTAGATAGGCTAGTGAAATATCTATTGGTAGCATTTTGTTAGAAACTTTAATTTAGAGAATAAAGCAATTTCCATTACAATGTAAAATTGTCTAAAATAGGAATTTAAAGGTAGATTTCGTTTATGCGTTAAGTTTAGTTAACTGTAAGTGATATATAGCCGCGTTTTGTGACTATAAAAGATAACAAAACACAAATGACAGATTTATAACTTGGTTTATTATTTGAAATCCTAGATATCGAGGGGGTTAGATACTAGTCAGGATATATAGAGAGCAGTGAGGAAAAGACAGAAGTTTCTCGGCGTCGGAGTAAAAATGAGGCCAAAAATCTTTTGTTTCGTTTTGTTTCCCTTTTTCATCACGTAACATCTTGGTGATTTGGTACCGTACTTAGTGACGAGGCAAATATGGCTTGGGACAGAACTAACCGACTGACTGGCATGCAGGCCACTGTTCACTAGCGGCAAATATAATCTGGTTATTTCCATTACCGTACGATTATGTGTCACTCATGTACATAGTCTGTCCAAATCTAGAACATGGTCCCTATTTCTCGTAAACCCTCAAAGCATACCCTATCTGACATAAGTTCAATCGATGTGTCAGTTAGTGTAATACTTATTCTCATTTGAAGCGGGCAAGAGGTAACGTCATTACAATGAGGAATTTCTTATAATACGAAATAATGAAATAAGATAAATATGGACATTCGCAAAACCCATACAATAAACGAGGTTATTTCGTAGCATGCGCAATAAAATGAGAAACGCTCTGGTCACGTGGATTGAATAAAAGGATTCGGTTTCGAAATTACGAGAAACTTCTCATAGTATACAGACACCTGATGAAGACCGGAAGCTACTATAAACAGCAGCGTTATGGCATTATCAAACAATCTTAGAATAACATTCCAAACAAATGAATATATGCTTAGAGTATTGCTGGAAGAAATAAAAACTTCTTTAGCTCGATAAGATTAAGAACTGTCATTTCGTACATAAAAAATCCTATTCAGCTGAGCTTGACGCCTCATAAAATCAACCGAACAATTCAGAAAATATAGGATATAGCCAGTAGGAATGCTATTCTATGGTGGCTGAAAGATATGGAATTATTTCAATAATGCCGGTGTTGGACTACAAATTATTTGCAATGAATAGCACTGTCAGTCACTGCGAGTAAAAACTTCTAAAGCACACACAGTCACTACATAATATAGCTTATTCATACCAAAAAATATAATAACAGTCCGCAAACACACACACACACACACACACACACACACACACACACACACACACAAATATATATAATATATATATATATATATATATTTATATATATATATATATATAAGATTAAGAACTGTCATTTCGTACATAAAAAATCCTATTAACAATGCTGTTAAAATGAAAATGATATAAAATATTTTAATTTTGACAGCATTGTGTGTTTTCATATCCTTTTATTTATCTATCTATCTAACTATCTATCTATCTATCTCTTTATATATATATATATATATATATATATATATATATATATATATATATATATATATAAGTAAAGTAAGTAAAGTCGTCGGGGTGGCTTAATGTCGGTATCAGCCAGTCAGCGAGCGAATCTATCCCTTTTCATTAGCGCTAGACCAAGGATATTGTTTTTGCGTCTGAGGTGGTGCACCACACCTACCATCAGCTCCTTACTGAGTATATATATATATATATATATATATATATATATATATTCCAATGTTAATATCATACACTTTGTGCTTTAAACACCTATATACATAAATGAACCAATAAAAACATAGATTCTAATAATAAACCTACATTACCAAATATAAGTTGTAAAGTTGAAATATTATAAAACATATTTATTGATAAATATAGTTGTAATTGGATTTGTTAGATTTTTTTTCTTTGTTTTCTTTTTGATTACACCTATCTATATATTTTAGAAAATACGTTACTTTTGACATAATCTTTTGAATACCAGCCACGTCACATTTTTAAATAGAACGCAGCCAATAAAAAAGAGCATTTTCATTAATATTTTTCTCATTTCTCGTTTTTAACATAGCGCTAATACCATTAAGAAAGTATGAATCCAACTATTCTCCCTAAATCAATGCGATCTGAACTCCTTTGCCATGGCATGACACCCAGTATAAAAGATGGAAAACTCGGAATTTAAACGTGTTAAACTTAAGCTCGTGCGGAGGGATTGTTAAATATATATATATATATATATTTGGGAATAAAAAGGCCTTAAATACCATGGGTATCGTGGTTATGGACCATTTCCCTTCGCGAGTATGCTCACGAGCTTCTTCAGACCACTGATATATTTTATTTAGCTAAATAAAATATATCAGTGGTCTGAAGAAGCTCGTGAGCATACTCGTGAGGGGAAATGGTCCATAACCACGATACCCATGGTATTTAAGGCCTTTTTATTCCCAAATAACTTTGCTCTGTTTACAATAATTAAACATTGAGCTCTCATACGGAACCTGAACTCTACAACAAACTACTGGTAGAGAATTAGGACCCACCTTGAATCACCTTGTACCAAGAAACTTGGTACCGCACCAAAGTATATATATATATATATATATATATATATATATATATATATATATATATATATATATATATATATGAGTAGATATAAAAAAGACATGATTCATAACTTCGCTGATATTGAACAATATTTCGATTTTATGAAAATCGACATCCGGGATTGTTTATATTCCGTGTTGTTAACAAGCTCTGAAGACGATTTTCATAAAATCGAATATTGTTCAATATGAGCGAAGTTATAAAATGTTTTCACTTTAAAAGCATTTTTTGTGGTGTTTTCATATCTTTTTTATATATACTCATACCGTCGAATTCATTTCCTTTCTTTTAACACATATATATATATATATATATATATATATATATATATATATATATATATATATATATATATATCGAAAAACTGCCTGAAAGAAATCTTTGTAACACAAATCGCTGTTAAAAAAAGCAGAATTGGGATCATATTACCTTTAGGCACCCCTTTTTGATCTCGATTAAGAAAGGATATGTTTTCATTTACACCGTCAATATCCGGTTGTTTGTTAGGGGTTAGGGTTTGGGGTTAGGGTTAGGGTTAGGGGTTAGTTTCATAATTTAAAAAAAATCTGAATATCGTCTGTTAAAACAACCGGATATTGACGGTATAAATGAAAACATGTCCTTTCTTAATCGAGATCAAAAAGGGGTGCCTAAATGTCATATGGTCCCAGAATTGCTTAATATTTACAATAAATACTTGCGCTGCAATATTTTTTTTTAAGGAGAAATTTTAAAGAAAACATTACACAATAAATACATGCACTGTAGTATTTGTAAAAGAAAAAATGCAAGTATGGAACGTAAAGAAAAAAACAACTTTCCTTTGTTAGCATTTAGCACTGAACCCAAGACGCTGACGTAGAAAACCGTGCTGAACTCTACTTTCAACTTTCAATGCGTGCGAAGAAATGTCATTTATTCCTGCCAAAATGTATCTGAGAATTTTTGCTGATCACACAAGAAGGCTGTAACTTCCAACGGTTAAGAACAGCAAGGGTTACGAAAATACCTGTTGGCAGTGAGTCACATACGCGATGCCAAAATGAAACCAAGAATCCATTTTCTTCAAAATGAACAGAGTAGCCTCCAGCTTAATGTAGCACGTGTAATAGTTAAAGATGTAAAGAAATGTCGAATTATTTGAGGAACAATATCAAGACCAAACAAAAAGAATTAACTTTCACTTTTTCGCTAAAAGGGCCATAGTGAAAACTAGGTACCACCAAAATACGTCACGTGATCAGTTTGGGCCATATTCAAGGAAGAAACGTAAATATTTTGAACTTATTTTTTTTTAAATGTCGCAAAAAACAAAATAAAACATAAAGAGTTGTTAAAAAACAGTTAATTCAAAGATCAAATTATCCGACTGGGAAAAATTACTCACCATTATCTTGAAAAATAAAGTAAAGCATTCCTTTTTTTTTTTTTACAACAGGGTCAATTTCTTAAATGATATTTTTAGCAGAATTCTGTATTCATGGTTCTTTTACTAAAAAAAAATCTCGCATAGAAACTTAGAAAAATCTGCTGATATAGTTATTCAGACTCTTATTTATAAAGAAAAAAGTAAAAAATCGTTTCGTATCGGTTCATTTTTTCATATTTCATAAAATAAAATAGGGGGACCTCGTAAAAAGATATTTTCCCTAATATATTTTAGGAAAAAAACTACTTCAGACATATTTTCATCAAATATAAGTAATTATGGAAATTTTCGTGAAAACCAGACCATTAATTTATATTTCATAGTATTTTTAAGAAAAGGCTCTTGTCATAACTTGTTTTTGGCGTCGTTAAATTTCAATTGATTTAACGGTAAGAAAATGTAAACATTGTTTTTTGTTCATAATTTTCATTATTCACATAAGCTGTATTAAAAAAAAATCATCAGGAGTTTTTTTTAATGGTTCTTCTTTCGAATATTATCTTTTAACGATAATATTCATCTTTATTCAAGTTTCATTGTGTTAAATATAAGGGGTAAATTTCACAGGGAAAATTGGTGGAATCTAGTAAAAAATGTTCTATAAGAGCAAAGTTATTATTTCTTTATACAATCGAAACAACTCACAACGATAACGAAAAATAACGGGTGTCATGAATCTAAAGAAAAGAAAGTAAACCGTTTTTTTTTAAAGCAAACAATATGAAAGATCCGTTTGGAAATGTCAACATGGAGGATATTCTCTCTTTTTTGAGGGAAAGAAAATTATACATAGAATATAGACATGAAACAAATCAATACCATACAACATGATCCCAAATAATGCTAACACATTTTTAAAACCAATTACTAAAATGTATAAATATAAATACACGATATGTATAACTTCCTTACCGTTAGGCATGACATAACCCCAGACGGGTTGATATGCCGTTAAAATCAATAAACAAACAAACAAAGTAGATATTCTTGCTATCATTAAACTTCTTATTAGAATATTTTACTACTTCCTTACTACTTTAGCTATCGTCAAATAGTTTCGCAGAATTAGCATATCTCATGAAATGTCCTTGATTTGACACGAAACAGTATCTAATACTGAGACCCCAGTTCTGGAGATTGAGGAGTGTGGATTGCTCCGTCATTGCTGAATTTACGAAAATAAAACAATTAACGGCAAAGAAAATATATATATACATTCCCTATTAAGAGTATTTACGGGATTCGAAGGAGCTCTTATTTCCCCGTAGTTGTAGGCAAATTGTCGGACAAAGAAGACAAACACACAATGGAAATTTAATACATGTATTGACAAATAATAAAAGAACTTGTTGCAAATTTTATTGGTATCTACCACAAGACTTATCTGAGTTAAGTAATGTTCTTGGAGTAGTGGTTACAACAGGGGTATTCTGTTGCTGGCTGGAAAGTTGATAGAACGCTTCTTCAGACGTTTCTCGTTCTTCCTCGGTAACCGGTTCGGTGATAAGTAATGGGGGATGCTATTTTAGAAGCTTCTCGCCCTGGTAATAGTTCCTTTAAATGACGGTGAATGGGCCCTTTTCAAGTAGACTATTTGGTCTAATTAGCCTTCTTTAGTGTGCTATTGTGACCGCCTTGTAGTATGCGGACACAATGCCTTCGAAAGTGTGCTGTGAAAAAATGCCTCCGTCCAGGTCAACGGTCAGTAAGCCCTGTTTTTAGGCTAAGTGATGAGTGAAGTTTAGGGACCGCTATTTACGCGACTACCCTCAGTAAGTACTCCGTGATAAATAAAGTTTTTAGTTTTGGCGCCAACATAGGATGTTGGCGATTCTCCCTCTAGCGGCAGGGGGAGATAATTATCTATGGAATATCCAATACTATCACCAGGTCTTGCTTTTTGAGCAAAACTAATGACTATTTGATTTATATTCATAAAGATAATTAAAAAATAAAATTTAAATAGTAAAAACATGGATATTTTTTTTTGCATTTAATATTTTGAATAAGATACACTGATTTTTCTTTTCAGATGGTCTGTGCGCCTTTTTTTCTGGCGCCCTGCCAGGCTGAATCAACGCCATGTCTTTCTTACACAGGGAATTTACTGGGGTATCCTGTGAGGATCCAACTTACGATTCAGTAATAATGGATTTAAGAGACAAACATTTTGCCCACCCCCTAACTAGGCGACGCCGGGTAGCCTCTTTTAGTCAAATCTAAATAAAAGATAATTAGCTTTGTCTTTTTTTTTCTCAGGAATAGCATTAATATTTATAGTGTTCGTTCTAAAGAAGTCTTCACGACAAATATAATTTAAAGTTTCCTGATATATAGAAGTTATTTTAGGACGCGTCTTATTTGTCTTCGGATTTCAAAACGAAATCGTAATTTTGTAATAAACGAGATTATCGCGAGCAAACAAGAAAAAAAAACAATGAAATGTATAAGCATTCTAATCAAAGGCCACGTGACCGTCTCTCCTGATACCATTACTTCTCCCATCAGGCTTTGCTCGAATCCATCAATCTATGGGAAAAGCTACGTCAGGCGATTCTGTGCCGTTATAATTCCATCTTCCATGGCAATACTTTAGAACTGGAAGGTTTCAAGTGAGGCGTTTTGTCTATAAATAGACTGTTGGAGTTAATGAACGTGAAGTAAAAATGAAAGGAGAGACAGAAGGATTGTGAATAGGTGCGAAATAAAGAGATTTGATTGCAAAGATCTTTTGTGCCTCGAAGGATGCAGACTTGTGTCCAGTTCGTGTCAGCGATATGGACTAAATCTAACCTTCCTATAACACAACATAAAACGAAGGTAATCAGTGTAAGGAGACGGTTTTACATAACGTTTCCAAATAACCAAAATCAACAGAATTTGAAAACCAGCATTAAAGAGACACATGGTTTGAATTGTAACCAACGATTATGGTAGTAAACATTTAATTATTTCAGATTCGAAACCGTTCTCGCCTTATTTGTTCTTATTTTTGTTACGTAGATAAGAAAAATAACATGCATTGTATAAAATGCATAATAAAATAGAATGTAATGTATTATGTGTTAATGCTTTCTTTTTTCTGAATAAGATATTTTTAACATAATAAATTTGGAATCTTAAATGTTTTTAGTGAACGTATTAACATACGCGTATCTGAAGCTCGTTCATACACAAAATTTGAGCTCTCAAT
>CM042140.1:111345677-111375677 GCA_023376005.1 Doryteuthis pealeii
ATAATAATAATAATAATAATAATAATAATAATAATAATAATAATAATAATAATAATAAAATTCAATTTTGACCATACAACAAAATGGTATATGCATATACCAGAATCTGTTCTTGAGAACGAAACGAATACAATTCTCTGGGACTTTGAAATAAAAACGGATCATCTTATCCTAGCTAGAAGACCAGACCTAGTGTTAATAAACAAAAAAGAAAGAACTTGTCAACTGGTGGATTTTGCAGTGCAAGCAGATCCGAGGGTGAAGCTAAAGGAAAATGAAAAATTGGACAAATATCTGGACCTTGCCAGAGAACTGAAAAAGTTATGGAATATGAAAGTCAAAGTGATACCAATAGTAGTTGGTGCACTTGGAACAGTCCCAAAAGGATTGGAAAAGGGTTTGGAAAGTTTGGAAATCAGAGGAAGGATTGAAACATTCAGAACACTGCACAGCTGCAATCTGCCAGAATACTCAGAAGAGTCCTGGAGACATGAGGAGACTTGCTGTCACTCAGACTCCAGTGAAAGACCATCAGCTAATGCTGATGTGAAAACTCAATAATAATAATAATAATAATAATAATAATAATAAAAAGAAGAACAAGAACAAGAACAAGAATAAGAACAACAAGAAGTGTGTTGAAAAACTCCATCTCACTTAAAAACATGAACAGAAAACTGGCTTGTTGAACGAGAAAACTGATAACAGGTAATAAGTCTTTACACAGATAGAGATTAAGTCGATAGAGTATATGTTAAATGAAATGAAGACTGAATTGGATTTGCCATTACTGAGGATTGTATCGATGAATTAATTCAATGACTATAAGAAGATACATAAAAAAGGAATAAAAATAAAAATTACTACAACCAAAATTCATGCAACAGGAATAACACGAGGGCAAACAGAAATTAACTGAATGATTAAATTACGTCAGGATATCTTCTAAAATGGCTAGCAGAGGTGGCATAGTGACTAAAGTGCTGGTCGGCGTTATTTTTGTAAGTGAGGTCGCACTCCAGTTGCGCTATTACATTTAGTTTTGGACCGATACCCCTAGGAATGGTATGAATCTCGAATCCCCCTTATATGAGTCAGATTGTGCCACTAATGTTCTTCCACAAGTATGATTTAGCATTACATAACCCACAAAGGATTATATGCAATTAAATAAACAAAAAGTTAAATATTCAGCATCTCCAAAGTGTCACATACAAGTAATCTATTTCAATACTAATTTAATAGTTATATTTTGTATGTGTAAAATCCATTCTCAACATATAGGAAAATCGAATAAATTTATTAATCAATAATTCCTTTATTCAGTAATAAAAATCGTTTTTTTTCGATCAGGTGTCATCTGCTACCTGTACTCTGTTTGTTTCTGTGGCGTAGTAGCAACGTCATCGACTACGTCATCGTAGTAAGGGAACGTATCAGCCGCACTATTATGTTCACTTTCGGGCAAGTACTTTTGACAGAAGTAAGAAACCCCCACATTCTTCTAATGTTGTGTTAGATAGTACAAAAACTGTTCTTCTACAAGAATGGCTTTGGTTGTAAATAACCCCAAAGGATTATATGCCATTAAGAAATCCAAACCATGGCTAGCAGAATGGAGACAGTCTGCTTTAGGGTTTCCTTTTGAAATGCTAAAATATTACAGAATACGGTAGAAACTCTTTAGAAAAAGTCTATATCTTTTATATACACCCAATATTGTAAATCCCAACACACCTCTAGTTTGACCCCTGACAGCTAAAGTCGTCTATCAAATGATTGACATAGAGATTGTCCACTATTCCTCTGATGTTTGAATTTTTTATCAGATGTCTTCAAAAGTCGACAGGAAGCCACATACAAAGTCTGAGATGTCATATTCAGTCTCAGTGTATTTATTGAATCATGTCCAAAATCAGGAGAAGGCGAAAGCGTATAAAAGAATTCTTAAAATGTAATAAAGTAACAATAATGCTATATTGATCGGGTGCATTAATTCCTCAGATATAACGTGTGATATTGTACTTGTCTATTGCTATCTGTTATTATGGCCAACATATAGACGGAAAATGTGGCCTAGATATCAGTTGGAAGTAAAGTAATGGACTATTGTCGGTATCGGCCGGGCAGTGAGGGGTATGCCCCCATTTTCCCTCGCGCTAAATCAGTGAGATTTGATTTGGATCTGAGAGGGAGCGCCACATCTACCTTCAGCTCCCCACTTTACTGCTCAGATCCAAGATGTGTTACTCTTGCGCTGAGTTACTCTTGCGCTGAGTTAGCAAAGGTAGACACCGAACACGAAATCGTGTGGTTCTAGGCGGATGCCCTACCGGTTGAGCAAAACCAGCCCCTGCTTAATGACTGGAATGATGTTGCATTATCGTGCAACGGAATAGTAAGCTTCCGCCAAAAATACAAAGAGAAAGATAAAAATATATATAACAAAAGGGAGAACGGAAGAGACATCTTCCGGTCAAGAAGCAGGGAGAAGATGAAGAAATAGATAAAAGAAAAAAAGGAAGACGGAAGACACCTCTTCCGGTGAAGAGGCAGAGAGAAAGATAAAGTGATATATATATCCGTTATCAGATCAAAAGATAAAAATTCGTAGGCATATTTATTGTATATAAATTTATTGTATATAAAGGCCTCACTGAAGAGTGAAGGTAACCTCTTCGCCTCCCGTCATCAACCTTCGGGCATTTTCATTGTGAACGCTCGTAGCCCCTCACCGAAAAAAATAAAGACAGGTCCTATTTTTATATATACGTGTCTGTGGTTTTATTGAAGTCCAGTCAAACGGCTATCCAACAATGATAGTCCCTGTTATGGTCCCATCTAGTGGTTCAATAAAAAAATGAGTTTAAAATTGCGTGTTTAAAAAAAATTGATTTAATAAAAAATAATATCCTTCATGAAAGAATAAAACAAAACGGCTTCGGCATAAAATAACACAACAAGGGTTGAACTGCCGTAAAATCCAACCAACCAGCCAGTATTTCTAATTGTTGTAATGCTTCTTTTGAATTCTTATGCTTTGAGAATTTAGTTTTATTTAGTGACTCTGGAAGTTGGATCACTGACATTAATCTTATTCTACTTTTTCGAGTTGTTTTTAAACTGTTTTATGTTGTTCTCAGAATATTGCCTACCACTTTCCGGTTCCCAGCAATTTTCTCGTGATGTTTTACTGAAATAAAATTAATTAAAACCTGTTAAACATGGCATCCTTAGTTTATCACTCATGAATAGTGTTTTTTTTTCTGTTTCCTTGTTTTACAAGGTTTAATGTTTAAAGAACTATTCACAGCCTAGAAATCCTCCGCTCTCTACCAACAACTTCATTAGACGATATTCAACATCTGTAATGCGTCATTATCTCTATATATCTCTTAATTTTATTTTATTTGTCTCACTCTTTTTATTACTCTCTCAAGGAATATTATCTATCAATCTATCTATCTACCCATCCATCAATTATATATATATATATATATATATATATATATATATATATATATATATATATATATATATATATAAATACATATATATGTGTGCTTCTTTATATATATATATGTGCTTGGGCGACAGCTCATCCCCCCAAAAAAGACACCTGCCCAGGCTACGTAGTTTTTCCCACTACAAAAACGATACACATGCCGCAAGAGGAAACTGGACAGTTTCCCGCTCAGATGCCTATGCTGCATCCTACGCATACATGGCAAGACAAAGTGCCAACCACAGATATGCTGGAACGAGCAAACAGGAACAGCATACGTGACACCATCTGCGAGAGAGACGCCTACTTTGGCTTGGTTATATCAGGAGGACATACTTAGGCTGCATATCCGAAAACCTACTGTACAGCGAATTGGTAGACGGCACCCGATCAACAGGGAGACCTAGCTTGCACTTTAAAGATGCCAGCAAAGGAAAATAAAGACGTGCCGCATTGACACCAATACATGGGAGGCTTGTGCAGACGACCGTGCGACCTGGTGACTCCTTGTCAAACAAGGAACGTAAAGGAGTGAAAAAGATAAATTCCAGCAAGTATCACTGTTTTCTTGCAGTGATTGACATTCAAAGGGTGGACTGTTCCGTCACTCACACAGCTGCAGATTAAAGGAAAAAAGTGGACACTACGCCACCGTCTTTAGTAGACGGAAGGATGCCAATTATATATATATATATATATATATATATATATATATATATATATATATATATTCAAGCATGTTATGAATAACACGAAGTAGTTCTCCTTCATTATTTGAATCTTTGAAAAAAAAACAACCAGCCTAAAGTCCACATTACTTAACTACAATAGTGAATGTCCCCTCAAATATAAAATGGAGCTTTCTAGATTTCCTCATCTAAAACTATATTCTACAAAGAACTTCGTAATATTAAAGAAACCTTGTCAATAACAACTTCCCAAACAAAACCGTAAATCAACAAATAAAACTATATCTGCACCATCCACAAAAATAACAATAACAACCCCAACAACAATAATAACAGAATCAATCTATACTACAGAAACCAAATGCAAAAAAAAATACAAATCCGATGAACATGTAATAACCAACATCATACACAGACACATTAATTAAACCCGTCGACCAACAACAAAAAATAAAACTAATTATCTACTACACCAAATTCAAAACATCAAACCTCCTCATTAAAAATAACACAAAATCCCCTAAAACACCCCTAAGCCAAACAAATGTTTTCTACGAATTCACTTGCCCATTCCGAGAGTGCTTCTCAGTAAACAAACCATATACTAATAGCTACATTGGACATACCACTACAACACTCTCCCGTCGCCTCACATACCATCTCTCCGATACTGGTGCCATAAAACAACCCTTAATTTAAAAAAACACCCAGAAAAATCCACGTCCCCCGATATTAGGAAAATTCTCACTGAAAACACCAAAATTATCTATAAAAATAAAAATCTGCAAATGAAGCAAAATATTCATAAAACACAACTAACATCAATAAAATAGCATTCAACGTCGGACATAACACATAAACTATCTTTAATAACTAACGCACTTAACTTGCAACTCTCTAAAAAAAATAATAGAATCTCCAAATAAAAAACAACAACAAAACCACAACAACAACAACACACAACAAGACCTAAAAATGAAGTAAAACCAACTCATATACTCCATGATGACGACTGAGGAAGCAGTCGAAGGCGCTCGAACTAACAGTATAGGAAATATCCTATTTCAATTGGACCAAACACCAGAAAGATCGCCAGACGACTGGAAAAGTCCCATATTCAAATAATGAAGAAGAAGTACTCCGTATTATTCAATAACACATGCCTGAAAAATAACTTGCTGCCAAATACACAACATTTTAATATAATATATATAATATATATATATATATATATATATATATATATATATGTGTGTGTGTGTGTGTGTGTGTGTGTGTGTGCGTGCGTTGTGAGCTAAAATCTTAGGTGTGAGCAAGGAAAGATACGCACATGTTAATAAGTTCACTAGAATCCTTTTAGATTCGAAATTTATTACGACAAACAAAACCATCATTTATAATAAATAAACATTAACACATGTTACATCAACTAATTCGTTCCAATCTATTTGATTACGTTTTCATATGAAATAATGCTATTCTTATTTCTTATTTAAAATTGTAAAAGAATGATCTTTTTGGCGGCTAGCATCGCGTGCTTGAATGTATTAATGGCATTTCAGATTATTTCAAAGAGGGAATTTCCTTTGATATACGAGGATACTGAGTTTCGAGAAGGAGGATTTAGGTCGTAAGTCAAATCACTACTGTTTATTGAAAATAATGAAAAACTGGAAATGGTACGTCTGCTAGGGTTTTTACACGAAATCTCGGGTTAAAGGGCAGTCGGCGTGACCAGCCATTCTATCTCGTAAGTTAGTACCTGGCAACAACCATTTAAACACTGATGTTCTTAAAAAACGAATTAAACTTAATCAAATTGATTATTTAAGGTCAATTGTTTGTTTTACTCAAAATGTAGTAACATAATGAGCAATTACTGTTCACTCGTTCAATGGAATGAAAATCTTTTGTTCTATGACCATGTTATCTTTCAATTAAAATTATGACATTTGGTTTACAGAATCTCACTAAATAACTTACTATTTATATTTCTAAATGCTGAGAAATATGTTATTCTAGTCTCTGCACATCGGTATAAAGACCGCAATGTGCCTGTTTCCCAATCAACCAACTCGTGACTTTCTAATGTGACTATGTTCCGATCATGCAAAGTTTTTGGCTGAATTTTGTCTAAACAATAGAAATATGCTTTGACTATGCAAATGTAGACAAATTGATCACAATTTCCACGACAATAAAGGAACAATAAATAAGTCATCTAATTATTAAAATACACTGTTTAAGAATAGGAATGGAGACAGAAAGATTAATGCCCAATATGATTCTATTTGGAATTAAAACGATACTCAAAATTCTAACAGCAAATGAAATATATTTCCAGAAGATATAAAATCACATTCTAAACATGCATATATATATATATATATATATATATATATATATATATATATATATATATATATATATATATTAAGGTATGTCCAAAAGTATGTCCAGTATCGAGAATACAGCTTGTGTTACGTAATCGCTGCCCAGCACCTATATTTGTGGCCTTGTGCCAGACTTAGAAAAATGTACTACCGATTATCTTATATTACTGGCTGGTCTTTGTGGAATCACCGAAAAAGTAGTTAGGAAAGATATCATCTTTTTAACGAGAGAAAGGAGACGATAAGTCTAGATTTAACAAAAAAATAGGATGAGTGACTCCAAGAAATCTTTGATCTTAGGCTTCGTGAACTCTGTGTGACCGAAAAGCGTTGGAAGGAATCGAATATTCGATTCGGTCCAGAAAGAGCTCGAAAGTTCTAGAGAAGGAAGCTTCTGGAAGATTATTCAGACAGACTATATTAACGAGTTAGTGAGGGATCAGATAAGTTAGAGTCGGCGGCCGGAGAGAGTCAGAGGCAGTCAGAGCCAGGAGGCCGTGCGTGGCAGTTGGCAGTTGATGAACTGATGTCGCTAAATACTAAACCTGAGATGTAATATTTTACACTGGACGAAGTTGAAAACATATTTTAAGTGTGAAGCCTGATAATTGGAAGGAAGTTAAGAGCATCACTAAAAACATATTTAAGGAAGCTGACTCTCTCTCTCTCTCTCTCTCTCTCTCTCTCTCTCTCTCTCTCTCTCTCTCTCTCTCTCTCTCTCTCTCTCTCTCAATAACTTTCATTGAGAGAATAAATTCATGAAAAGCAAGAAGAACTGTCCACATCTTTATTTACTACACGCCAAAGAAATCGTACGGGAACTCATGAATGAAAGTCATTAAAGTGTATACCTGTCAACAAGTCAAATTGGCCGTAACGAAGGGCACGCGACGGCGTGCGTAAAGTGATATCTTCCCTTGACCAAAAGAAGTGGACAAGGATTTTGGGGCTAAGAAGACGATGACTGCTAGGTCTGGGAGTGTGTATGTAAACAAACTCCGTACGGTACGAAGATACGAATTGTAGTGCCGAGAAAGAAAAGGCACTACGTTAAATATTACGAACTGGTGCAGTAACGTTAAATATTCCTAATTGGTACCGCTACGTTACACTTGAAATTTGGTGCTTTTTTGACACACCTTGTAGTCTGAAGTTTGACGCTGTATTTACCAAAACAGAAATGAAGAATTAATGGAACGTTAATTTTTTTTTCACAATACAATGTGTGTCAAATAGTATAACAAATCTTCAAACTTTTCTGACACATCTATATGTATATACATACATATGTGTGTGTGTGTGTGTGTGTGTGTGAGAGAGAGAGAGAGAGAGAGAGAGAGAGAGAGAGAGAGAGAGAAAGAGAAGAGAGAGAGAGATATGAAAAAGAATCCGATTGAAATGTTGAAAAGATAAATAGAACAATTTGAAATACTGGTATGGATTAAATGTATTGATATGCTGACGGGAATAATGAAAATTATAAACAAAAAACAATGTTTTCCTTTTTGCACAAATCATTGAAATTTAACGTAGCCAAAAACATGTTATGACTAGAGCCTTTTTAAAAGAATTGTATGAAAAATCAATTAATGGTCCGATTCTCACGAGAATTTCCATAACTGCTTTCTCTTTCTCACTCACTCTCTGGTGTTCCTATTTTTTTTTGCATTATCTTCTATGTATTTCTGTATAACTTTGTATTTCATCAACAGTAGGTGACTTAATATTTGCGAAGCATTGCTTAACTGTGGGACAAGTCTGGGTGTATGGGGCACCCAGTAAGCCTCATATTCACTACACTGTTTTGGGAGTCTAACTTGCTAACTATTCTCCACCCGGCTTCGGCTACTGGACCGGTAATGTAATTAATGTTGTAGTCCAAGGGGACCATCACTTGATTTAATGGGGCAAGGCTGTCCCCGTGATTTAAAAGGTCGGGGTTGCCTTTATTGCGCAGTGCCAGAGAAGCCCGCTTGAGTCGGAATGCCGAGGGTATCCACGCATTTTTGGGCCTGCCATCCCATAAGCTTCGGTTCCTGGGTGATCCCACATTATTAGAACCTTGTGTCTTAACTTACACCACGCGTGGCATAAGATGTATGAATGTATATCTGTACAGATTTTGTATTGATTTGCATATGTGTATGTTTTTGCCTTTTTCCATTTGCTGAGCTTATCAAAAAGATATCGACACATAAATGAAAATCAAACCATATGTCAGTCCGATCTAAATAGAAATGACATTTTATCTATAACAAGCGTATTTCCAATCTGACTGTTAAGACCTGATTCAAATTGCGTATTCCTCAAATATCATTAAATTTGATCACTGAGATGTGGAAATATTTGATCCCATCACAATTTCCTTGTTTTCTTTACATATTATTCATTTTTATTTATCCTACTTAGTTATGTTTTTCTATTTCAGAAAGCGCATCAAAATGATTTAACTCAAGCATTTTGATTTCATCTAAATATAATGGTCGATATTGATTTTCCTAGCTTTTCATAACACTGTCAATTTTATTGCACACTTCATAAAAATGGAGTGTTCTCTAATGTCAACCAAACTTTCCGATTTATGCCATTAAATATCGAATGAGTTTTCAGTTGTGAGGAAACATACTGCGACATATTGATGACTTAGAAATGTAATCAATGACGTATTCAATTCCTTCTCTTTTTAGTCAAGTGATAAGATCGTTTTTCGCGAAGATCGTATCAAGCAATAAACTTGTCTTTCTCGTGAGCAATTTCCTTGTTACATTCTTAATTTGATATTAGTATTATCAACTAGTCTGAAACATGAGTATAAATTATAATATTGTCATCTAGTCTGAAACATGAGTATAAATTATAATATTGTCATCTAGTCTGAAACATGAGAATGAATTATTTATTGTCATCTAGTCTGAAACATGACAATACATTATAGTATAGTCATTTAGTCTGAAACATGAGAAAATTATAGTATTATCATTTAGTCTGAAACATGAGAATGAATTATAATATTGTCATCTAGTCTGAAACATGAGAATGAATTATATTATTGTCATCTAGTCTGAAACATGACAATACATTATAGTATAGTCATTTAGTCTGAAACACGAGAATAAATTATAGTATTATCATTTAGTCTGAAACATGAGAATGAATTATAATATTGTCATCTAGTCTGAAACATGAGTATAAATTATAGTAATATCATCTAGTCTGAAAAATGAGTATAAATTATAGTATTGTTCTCTAGTTTGAAACATGAGTATAAATTATAGTATTGTCCTCTAGTTTGAAACATGAGTATAAATTAACAATGTTAGTTTTATACACCAGCCAGTTACCGTAGTCAGATTCTTTGACCGCCCTGTGGGCTGTGGCAGTAGAATCCATCAGTTGCACCTCGACATAGCGATAAAATCCGTCTGATGAGGCCACCTGTTTGCTGTGAGTGACAAGGCGTGATGCTTAAGGGCGCTATCCAGGTGGCTGCGCAGCACATAACATGCAACACTCCACTTTGACCCTTACTTAGGCTAGACGGGTGGTGAGAGAAACCCCCTCAGATCAATCGGCTGATCACGGACCGATAACCTCATATTTATTATTATATATTAGTCGACGTGTCCGTCGGCCTTCGTTGTTTCTTGTTGAGCTCTGGAAACTTCTTATAGAACTCAGGGGCATTTATGTCGTAATCGGGAGTCTTGAAGGAACTTTATGAATAAGATAAAGGGTACATTTCGAAGATCCGTGAAGGCTTGATGATTACAAAATTAAAACACCTGAGCTTGAAAAGAAGTTTATAGATTTCGCCAACACAGACCTGAAGAAGGTCGGAAGGCTCATCGGACGAAACTTTGATTATATAACATTAAGATGAGGACAGCAGTCCGAAATATTTAAATAATACAAAAATACATTTATTAATTTTTATCACTATGCTCTGAATCAGAGTTTCTCAAACATTTTTGAACCTATGGACGCCTTTGATTCCTATTGTTTTCAGATGGAACCCCCATAGCCATTCTATGTTTACAAAACCCATTGTAATTTATATCTAAATACTATTTGCTTGACTGGACACAAAACATGTTTTATGGTCCCCTGAAAATAAATGACACTCGGTTGAGAATTTCTACTCCTAATGTTAAAATTAGGGCCACAATTTTACTACTGGATTTGTTAAACATCTGGTTCGTTAAAACGAGTTTTGTGGTTGCACTTAAATATTAACTCATTTCTCTGATTCAGTAAATTGTTGGTGTCCCTATATGTAATTATTTGAATCTTCTCCTCCCGGCACGGATTTCATCTGCTTCTAAAACTGTTTAGTGGTGTGGGTGTCTTGATAATTTCCCTCTCAATTTGATGGGTAAATCTTCTATCTCTCAACTTCCCAATAATTTTCGAGGGAGTTGTTTAGTTTCATAGAGATTGGTGAGAAAAGGAGTGTTTGTGGTTATAGAACTTTTGTTTCCAATAACCCACTGAAAATCATATATATATATATATATATATATATATATATATATATATATATATGTAGTGGGCCATATTCACAAGTCTTAGTTTGTAAATCGCATTGGCCACACACACACACACACACACACACACACACACACACACACACACACATATATATATATATATATATATATATTATATATATCAGTAACTTAAAAAATGCTATCTCACTATGAAAAGCAACGTTCTCACATGGACACCTACATTCAACACCTTATCAGCTCTGTGTGGACATTGTGTGCCTTCTAGAAAATTTACCTAATCGTATAGCTGATAGTGATGGATGGTGATATATATATATACATATATACATATATATATATATATATATATATATATATATATAGAGAGAGAGAGAGAGAGAGAGAGAGACAGACAGACAGACAGACAGACAGACAGACAGAGAGAGAGGGAGAGAGAGAGTGTGTGTGTGTGGGGGGGGCGTGTGAGTGAGTGAGACAGAGAGAGAGTCAATCGAATCCGTCCTTTGGACAAGCCTTGGTTATGTTATTGAAACCAATATTGCATATAATATATTTTAATGAAAAAGTCATATTTTCGTAGAGGTAGCATAAAGAAAATTAAAAAAATAAAATAGATATTGTGAGAATTATTTTTCTCCTCCCCCCTCTTTCTATAAGCTGGTAGCGAGTTAGTGAGGTGTTCGCCGACTGGGTTATCCCATTTCCCTCTTGAAGCTGACACCCCGTCGTTGTGGTTCATACCAAGGCCTTAAAAGTCCGGCTGCGAGGCGGATGGACATAACAGAACAAGAACAAGCTGAAAGCGAGTTGGTTATACGTGCAATTCCACATTCTTCTTTCCCCTCAACTAATTGACCCAGTACGAGTAACAGTGGGTCGCGTTTTTGAAGTGGTTAGCTGCAAAGCCCACTAAATTTCGCAACCACTTTATTTACCTGGTCTGGTGGCTACCCCACTAAAGCTCGCTACAGCGCCCCCCCCCCCGTCGGGATAAGCGCCTCATATTTTCCCGACAATATCTATATGTATTGCTAAGAATAACCTTTAATATTTCTATTCAGTAAGTCTCAATTTTAAAATAAACATATAATACGATTATCCCGTTGACAAATAATGCAACAGCGTTGTGTCCTGTCAAGTTACGTAATTTCTAAATAAAATATCATCCAATCATTTACGATATGTAACGTGAATTTATAAATGTAAGTTATGAATTCACGATGAATTTCTCGTAAAATACTTTTAGTCTTTTATATATTTAAAGTTTGGAAAATCGTATTTGTTTATTTATTTCCTTCAACGTTGAAACTGTCATTTTCAGATATATAAGCACATTTCGTGACGGCATTTTCTCTGAGCAAATATGTTCTCTAAGCTGATACTTATGTCGGATGAAGGAAAGAAGGATTGAGCTTAATCATTCTAGGCAAGAATTCGCTCAAATGAACAGCAAGAGAAATATTTAATCTGATAGGATGAATTTAAAGTCACCAAATTCCCCAACGACTGTGACAAAATGAAGCTGAAATCTTAAAAAAAATCTTTGAATATTAATCGTTGTTTTATATTGATATATCACCAGCCGATCGAGACGAATTGCAACAGGGTTTTGACGAACATATTTCGGCTTCCTACAGAGTATTGAATATCGGATTTCTTGAGAAAAGTAGATGTATGAAAAGTGATTGATAAATTCTTTTTATTGGAAAAAACACAGATTAGAGAGGATTTTGAATTTGTAAAGAATCTATTGCTGCTTGCACAAAAAAGTATTTCAAGTTTAAAGTCAAATTCATCTCGACTGTAAAATATAGTCTAAGGTTACGAATAATAACACACACACAAACACCCCCCCCTATATATATATATATATATATATATATATATATATATATATATATATATATATATATATATATATATATATATATATATGACCTAGGTATAGAGATTCAGCTCTTCACTCTGTGGTCGCTGGTTCAATCTCTAGTGGCGGAGATTGTGGTATGCACTGCTGATGATACCTAAGAAGATCGAAACAGCTGTCTAGTGCTCCTGATGTCGTACATGGTGTTTGCCGAGTTGTCTGGTCATGGTAATTTAATTCAATTATCAATTATTAATGTAATTCCTCTATTTGCGTAATTAAATATGTATTTTCTTGCCCATGACGTTGAGTCGTTGCTCTGGAGGTGACCTTGTCCTCTGTAATCCTGCGATAGGCGTAAAGACAAATACAGGTTAGATGGCTGCGCGGGAATTACCATTGACTAGATGATTTGGCATACTCTGTGGCGTGGGCTGGTGACCTAGGTGTAGAGATTCCGCTCTTCACTCTGTGGTCGCTGGTTCAATCTCTAGTGGTGGAGATTGTGGTATGCACTGATGATGAGACCTAAGCAGGTCGAAACAGATGTACAGTGCTCCGGATGTCGCACATGGTGTTTGCCGAGTTGTCTGGTAATTTAATTCAATTATCAATTATTAATTTAATTCCTCTATTTGCGTAGTTAAATATACACAATGTGTGTAAAAAAAGTATCTTTTTTTTTAACTTTTTGAAACACCTTGTATTCTAAAAAAATACGTTCAGTTCATTGATTTTTATCAGAATACAAGGTGTGTCAAAAAGGTACCAAGTTTAAAGCTGTATTAACTTAGATAGAAATGAAGAATGAATGGTATGTTATTTTCAGAATGCAATGAAGAAAGGGTCAAACATAATTATAAATGATATGCCAATATTCAGTGTACTTTGATTTATTTTATTTTTGATTAGTCGTTTCGTTATATGACCTGCGAAAAATTATTGTGTTATATAAATTTCGAATTAATCTTATTTGCGAGTAATAATACGGCTTCAAGTAATTAATGATAATAATTTGTAAATTATTAAACTATTCTTAATACAACAAATTCGCACTCTAACAATATTAATTTATACACAATTATATGATTTCAAGGAACTATCTCAAGATGAGGATGAAAAAACACATCTAAATGATAAATAACTTCAAAAATGAATTGAAAGGAACCGAGGAAGGACCTGTAGGAAGTATACACATAATTATATTCACAGGAAGACTAACGATGGTAACCGTTGTGGTGTTAGTTCAACAGTAAAAAAAAGAAGTCAAGTCGAGGTAGGGTAAAATGAGACAAGTGTATTTACAATAAGGTACAAGAACGTCTAGCTTGCCGCTAAACGGTAACAGTACAACCTTTTCACTCGGTGTCTCACTATTTATAGTGAGAACCGGTGTATATTCTCCACTGTATGAACGGCCGGTACAACAGTAACAAACTAGAAAACACCAGGCAATGATGGTATACATGGATTCTGGTTATGAAAATTCACTTCCACCCACGAGAGACTGGCCCAAAAACTAAACAGAAGAAACAAACATACCCAAATGGATAACAAAAGGAATAACTACCCTAATCCAGAAAAAAAAACGCAAAAAGGTACCATTCCTAGCAATTATAGACCAATAACTTGTCTACCCATTATGTGGAAAATACTGACTGCGCTAATCAAAGAAGAAATAAATAGCTCAGTCGGTAGAGCGTTCGGCTAAAAACCACAAGGTTCTTAGTTCGATACCGGCCCTCGCCAACTCAGCGTATGGGTAGCACAGGGACCTGTGCGGTAAAGTAATAAGCTGATGGTAGGTGCGGCGCTCCACCTCAGACGCAAAAACTAGCGGTAGTGAAAAGGGGATAGGCTCCCTCGCTGATTGGTGATACCGACTTTAGGCCACCCCGAAGACTTTACTTTTTACTTTTATTTTCAGAAGAACAGAAACGATGCCGCCTATACAGCCAGGATATAGGAATGGAATTGAGAACAGAAAATTTGCTTCGCTAGTGATGAAAAAGGGTGAAAGAAAATTAATGGACGGAATACAACTACAATTAAGGACAATATAAGAACACTTGGAGAAAATGGAAGCTACAAATACTAAGGAATATTAGCAGTGGACACCATCAAGCAAACAATTAAGATGAAAATTTTTTTAAAAAGAACTCAGAAGAACACAGAAAATAAGCTTTACAGCAGAAATCTAATCAAGCGAATAAATACCTGTACCGTCCCATTATAATATAATCTGGACCATTCTTAAAATGGACAAGAGTGGAACAACCGACAAATTGACCAAAAATAAGAAAATTAATAACTATGTACAGAAATTACAGAGACAGACTATATGTATCAGGAAAGGATAGTGGTTGAGATTTTGCCAACGTAGTGTAGTTGGTAGATACCTTAATCAAAGTTCTCAAAGAATACACACAAAAAAAAAGGGAAATATTAATTACAGCAGCCAATAACAGCAGTTGCAACCTAAAAACAAACAGAAAAACAACATAACAAAAAAAAAAAACAGAAATGGGGAAAAAACGACAAATTGAGGAGATAGCACATGAAAATACCTGGACATGGTTAAGAAGAGGAAACATCAAGAGAGAAACCGAGTCAGTTATAGTTGCTTCTCTAAACAATCCCATAAGAACAAATTATATCAAAGCAAAAATTGATAAGGCACAACAAACAGCAAATTTATGATATGTGATTACAGATATGAGACAATAAACTATGTACTAAGCGAATGCAGCAAACTAGCACAATGAGAATACTAGGTAAGCCACGACTGAGTTGGGAAGGTGATCCACTGGGAATTGTGGAAAAAAGTGAATGTTAACCATACAACAAAATAGAACATGCATAAACTAGAATATGTTCTTAAGAATGAAACTTATGCCATTCTCTGGGACTTTGAGCAAAAGGCAAATCGCCTTATCCCATCCTCACCCAGTATTGATTACCATATATAATAATATATATATATATATATATATATATATATATATATATATGATAAGATGTAAACACGGTGTGTTTGGATATGGCTTTTGCCGACAATTTTTGGGAGAATATGTGCTTAATTTAAGTCGTACCTAATTTTGAAAATTAATTGATTAATAATTAATTGATTAGGCGGGAATGCCTATTTAAATGTAAGGCTAAACAAATCGAGAAAAATCAATCTATGTATGTACATTTCGGCCTATTAGGACTCATCAGCAGAGCTATAGATAGGAAGACCGCCCTGTGCGTGCTTCGAAACCGGACTGTCAAGCTGACATATATATATATTCGGCAACGTATTAAAATCAACCCTATGAATGATTTTATATTTAATTTTGTTCGCCTTTCTCATTCAATATACAGGGTGCTGCATAAGTAACGGGTGTTAGGAGACTTGATACGTCAAAACACGGTGTCTGTGGAGATTATATATATATATATATATATATATATATATATATATATAATATATATGAGATTTTTTGTACGGTGTTCTGCATAGCGAGCCATCCTTTGCCGGGATTCACTTGTCAAGATTATTTTCTATAATTATCGAATTTCATGTGATACATGCATTAAAATTGCCTTCAAGCAATATATATATATTATATATATATATATATATATATATATATATCACGTACAATTAGTCTATATATATAGGGTGCGGCATAAGTAAAGGATGTTACTTATGCCGCTCTATTTAATTAAATAAAGACTTAAATACATACACCCGGAGGGTCAATATTCTTGCTTGTATTAATAATAATAATATATTTTGTTGTATTTTATGAGAATTCGTAATGCAAATACTTACTGCACAATATTATGTTATGTTGTATTTCAAATAATTACATAATAACAAATAATAATACTTTGTGAACAAGGCTATCTTCCGGTAACTATCCTTAATACAAACTATTAAATGTATCAAATATTCTTTTAATCTGATACCAATGATTTTGAAATAAATCTTTTTTATCCGTAGTTGGGACCCTAACCCTCTTCTCGTTATAACATACCGTTTTTTTTAAATCTAAACTAGAATTTATAGTATTAATCAATTAGAATAATTAAGATCAACTCGATTTATCCGGCCTGACGTTAAAAAAGAACTAGAAGAAAACCTTAGAAAAGACAATGATTTCTGTGATTCTTCAGAAAATTTTCAAGGTTGCAGAAAAATATAGGAACTAATTTGTTACCAGGAATCCAAGTGAAAATACCTCATTATGGATCTTTCTATTCATCGTATGTATTTGAACCCTTTGGATCTCACTGACAATATCCAGAAAGCACTCGCCCGATATTTTTCACTTGCAAATTACATTAGGAGATATTTATGTGACAACACGTCACTAATTCTACCCGTTCGGTTCTCTCTCGCTCTTTCCTTCTTCTTTTTTCAATTCTCTCTCTCTCTCTCTCTCTCTCTCTCTCTCTCTCTCTCTCTCTCTCTCTCTCTCTCTTCCTGTCTCTCTCCCCACAGTTGCCCTTTCTCACTCCCCCCTCTCTCTTCCTGTCTCTCTCTACGCACTTGCTCTTTCTTTCTCCCCCCCTCTCTCTTTTCCCATTTCAATCTTCGTTTCGAGAGTCGAAGTGAAATTCCACTCCTATCGTAACTTATGAGGAATCTATTATATCAGTGTAATCAGAGTAACTTGTTTACCAAGCAAACAATAATCGACAACTGGACATGGTATGTTTTAAAACCGACAATGCATTGGGTGATTATCGGATTACTAAACACACCAGTTGCAGGAGGCAAATACAAATAATAGCATGTCCAAATTGTTCTCCATTGAAATTCTTGATGGTTTCATATTTATTTACATTTACATATATAATTATATTCACTGCAGTCTTCATTAATCAGATAATAACAGTGAAGAAAAATAATTATATTGCTTTGTAATTACATATTGAAATATTTAATTATTCTGTTTATTTTAGTCAAATGATTGATTTGCTTTTTTTCTGATTATTATCAAAACGTTAACTCTATAAGGTGATATTATGTTGTTTTTAGACTATTAATCATCTGTTATGGATATCATTTTATATCCCATATAATATCATAATCAAAGCTATTTATATGTGTCCTACTTAAGAGATTATTCATATTATAGAGGATGTGTTTTAGGGGTAACTAATTTATAGTGGTTAGGGTTTTCAAAACCTCGTAGGTTATTTAGTCTAAGTACACATCACACTATAAGAATATATTTATATAAGCACATAGCATAAAAGACAAGAACTGACAATTAAAACAAACAACATTGTATTAACATGAAGTTTACAAAAGGTAATACAGAATACTTGACAAAGTTCTGTAAAAAGGTGTTTTTTGAAAAGTTCAACGTAAAATATAAGCAGAGATGTTATAAATCTCTAAGTGAGAAAGAAAAGGTGGAAGTTTAAAGTCAACACAACAGCAGTCAGGCATAAGTTGAATGAATCTAATGTTTATCTCCGAAAGCGTAGGTTATTTAAAGAGAGAGATAGTTCATACCTTCAGCATGTATGCCCTTAGGCAAGTTAGATCTTTTCTGGTTGGAATATGAAAAAGTTGGCTTTAAATAGCATTCGAGTAGGCTCCGAAAGGGTCTATTTGATAAATTTTCTTTTAGGCGCGAACGTCTCTTATTGGTTGAAATTGTACAAATGTTTATTTTAATTTTCTTTTTACTAAAGTGCGCAATCCCATGCGCAAACTATTTATTTTTGTCATTTGATTTTTGTTTATTGAAGTAAGAACTTCCGGTCTGCCTCAATATAATAGCGGATAGATGTGTTTTATTAAGATATGACAGTTTTGACATATTATTTAAACTGGGTATCAAAGTCACTGAATTCAGGATTTTAAAAAAAAGAAATCAAATAGTATATAACTGTACTGGCGTAAAATGGTTTAAATGTTTTAATGGATGGGACTTAATCTTTTAAAACGAGGCTCATCGATTTCGACGCTTTATAACATACTGTATATGAACAAGCAACCTCAGAATCTAACAAAAAACGCCATATTTACATCATTACATCAGCTTGGAGTCATGGTTACCATATAAATATCTCATCAACTAAAATTGATGTCAACAAATGAATAGATTAACTATGTACTGCTATGGAAAGGTAAACACCATATATTTTTTGATGATTATGTTGAAAACGTTGATGATGTTTACTCTATTATTTTTTATTATGTCATTTTGGGCTATTAACTACTTATATTATTGGTATGATTATTTTACATCCTATATAATCATCAAAACTATTGGACCATATGACCTTTAGGCACCCCTTTTTGATCTCGATTAAGAAAGAACATGTTTTTCATTTACACCGTCAATATCGGTTGTTTGTTAGGGGTTAGGGTTAGGGGTTAGTTTTATAATTTAAAAAAATCTAAAAATCGTCTGTTAAAACAACCGGATATTGACGCTGTAAATGAAAAACATTCTTTCTAAATCGAGATCAAAAAGGTCATATCGTTCAAACTATTTTAAGTGTATTTATTTAAGGATTATAATGGCGGATAGATGTATTGAGATCTGTTAATTTTATGTATTTTCCTGTATTATTTAAACTGGTTCTCACAGTCACTGAAGCTGCTCACTGAAGTCATGAATGTTTTTCTCAACTACATATCAACCCTTTTCAGATCATTGCCGCATCGAGTCATTTTTATAAACAAAGGATTTGATTTGATTACAGTACCGTTAGCGCTTGCTTAAGTGATCAGACAATTAAGTATTGAAGAGGCTCAAGAGTAGGATTAGACCCAAGGTCAATTTCTTAAGCGGAGTTTAACAGCTTTGAGTTCAGAGTTTTCCTTCTCCAAGACTCTTTGTTAAAGAGTTAAAGAGCCCAGTCAGCCCTACTATAATAGTTGGATTCATACCTCTTTCCCAAAAATAATAGCCTAGTCCAGCGTTTGAACTCGTGTCACTGTGTCCATTTACAACGACTGTAACCATTACACCGGGCGCTTCCATAGAAGAGAGTTTTATAGAGAAGTGCTAATGAATTAGGGGTAAGTGGTGGGAGACTAAAAGCAGAAGATATTCCGCAAATGGGCATCTGCTATTCAATTTGTAATGAAAGGAAAGGTAAAGAGAGATTTGAAATCTATGAAATTGCAACGACTCTTTTACACTATCATTGTTTGTATTTCAAGATTTTCTTCTCCAGAGAAAGTATTCAAACATATATTTTAGCGGTATAAACTTAACGAAACTTACCGGCAATTATTCCTTGCTGTAAGAATGGTATTAAAATCTAGCACTTGTTATATGCCCCATATTAAACATCGAACATCCGTTATATAAACGGTGAATGAAAGAGTTCTCAGAAGAGAGACAGAGAGAGACATACATACAGATTATAGACTTACTTTAGAGATGATATTGGTGATCTTAATTTCCCTGGTTATCTTCTTCTTCTTCTTCTTCTTCTTCTTCTTCTTCTTCTTCTTCTTCTTCTTCTTCTTCTCCGCCCTGTCGTCTGGGCCGTTAGAATGCGCCAACTGCACCTCTGCAGAGGGGTAAGACTACCCCAATGGGTCTACCTGTTGGCCGTGGGTGGCGACCCATGACGCTTAAGGATAAAACCCATGTGGATGAGCAGTTCGTGACTTGCAATACTCCACTTTGGCCCTATCTTGGGCTAGACGGGCGGTCGGAGAGGCCCCCTCCGATCAATCAGCTGGTCACGTCAAGCCCTAGCACTTAAACGATTTTACCAACCCTATTGCCTTTATGGCAAGCCCCAGCCCCTTTTTATCATATGGGTGCTAGAAGATGGTGATTGAGGGTTTATATGTCCTGGGAATGACTTTAAGCCCTATCTGATGGTGAGGTTCCAGTTTTAGAGGTTTGGGGAATGTGGAGCACTCCTTCATCACCATTGCTCCCTGATTCACTCTGACCCGGAGTAGTAGTACCTATTAGGGGCCCATCTATGGGATAAATAGAAAAATGTATTTATAAAAAAATTGTATTATCCATTAAGAATTGATTTATTTCAAAATTTCATCGGTATTAAATGACCCACTGAGTTTGATATGCCGTAAAGAAAAACAACAACAAAAAAAAAAAACAAATATTAATTTTCTAACTAAGGGTCTTCTTTCGGGCTGATTTTAGTCATTGTAACTAAATGGACTAACAAGGTTTTTTTTTCTTATCAAGTTTATTATTTAGCCCATGATTTTCCGCGAGGATGAGAGAAATCGACCCAAGTACGTCTGCTCTCTCTGGGGTTAGGTCGAATCTAATCTCTAAACTAACTCTCGTGTTTCTCATGGCGCATGAGATTCGCGCTTCAAGGGGTCAAGGGTTATCAACAGTCAGTGGAAAATTTTCACTAGCTCCCTTGACTCTAACATGACAGACCCGAATTTAATTCTACGTACAGGTACTGCCAAAATTTATGACTCCTTATAAATTGTAACAGACTTGGTTTGCAGGGAATTTATTTAATATAATAAACACTGAATATCCAGCTTCAGAATGATTCTTTAGATTTTCAAATGAAAAAACAAAAAAAAAAAAAAAAAACTCTGTTACCAACTTCGTGATAATGAAGAACTAAATAAAATCCACGTATTGCACAGATCTGAAGAGGAACATTTACACAACCGAGCATGTTTGTAATTTTCAGTAATGTTATTCTATTTATTTCTCAGCGGAATAGAATTAATCTTTTCTTCTTTCCATATATTAATCGATTTCCTCTTTGACATGCACAGAAAAAAAGCCTACGGGGAAAGATCACAAACTAAAAAAAACAAAAAAAAAACGGTATTGTTCCTCTTCTCAAATTTTTTTTAAGACACAAAAGTGAAAAAGAACAAAGCAAAAATATTTTATGTGTCGTAGAATGTCGTTAAAAAAGTGAAGGGTCTCATCTATAGGAGAGAAAGTCAATAAAAGTTCCTCATTATATTTTACCTGATATGAATAGGCACCAGCCTGTCTGGCCATTCTATACAAACCTTTTTACGATCAGTTTCTTTCGATCAATTTCCTTTAATAAAGGACGTCGGGTCAACAAAAGCTGCAAGGGTATTGGGAAATTTGAAAGAGCACTTAAACTGAATAAAAAAAAACGATGTTTCCACCGGAGGCAAATACATTCGTTTCCTAATTAAAGACATTTTTCACAGAATAAAAAAAGAAGTAAATTGTGTAGTTACATTCCATCAATGAACACCGTTTCAGTACAAAGCTGTTTTCATAGACATCGAAATGCTAATATATATATGAGAAAGAACATTAGTTTTGTATATAGGATCAATATTTTTGTTAAAGTGGTCTAGTGCCATCATAATGCAGATTTATTCATTACTAAATTCGGCCCATATTATCTTTAGGCACCCCTTTTTATCTCGATTAAGAAAGGACGTGTTTTTTATTTACACCGTTAATATCCGGTTGTTTGTTAGGGGTTAGGTTTAGGGTTAGGGGTTAGTTTTATAATTTTTTAAAAATCTAAAAATCGTCTGTTAAAACAATCGGGGTAAATGAAAAACATGTCCTTTCTTAATGGAGATCAAAAAGGGGTGCCTAAATGTCATATGGTCCCTAAATTCATTATAAGTAAATGAATGATGATAATCAATGCAGAGCAATTTAACGATTAAAAAAAAGAACTTTAACGCAGTATCGGCAAAAAAAGGTTATCTCCCCTTGCCACGAGGTTTCCTTGATAGGTAGTGCTACAAAGAGTTGCGTATTTAAACTCATCCGGCAAGCCACCAGTCTATCTTTTATTAAGCTTACTGGACGCATCTTTAAAGACCTCCTTCTGTGGGTTATTCCTCAAGTAAGTGACTCGCACACCCTGCAGAACTCTTTCTTGCTTTCCATGGACTTTAGTACTCATTGTATATATTTTTGAATGTCATGTTTTATTTGCCCTGACAAATAAAATCTGTATGTATTATCTTCATGTTGCTTCGTTTGAATTTCATTGTGAATCACTTCACTTAGGTTTTTTTAACGTATTATGAGAACCAGTTTTGGCCACTAAGTCCAAAACAACATATTCATCTTTTAACGGTATCCGTCAATTCTATATGTCAATAACATTATTTGCCTAGGCATATGTTGACATCGCTTTCATTGTATGAAATATAGTTACCGAGGGATATGATAGGGATACCCAAAAATTCGTCTGCTTTTCAGTTTAAAAACGATAAATTGGTATACCTAGTAATTGAACTGGTTTATTGATAGACTAAGAGAATTGATTGATAATCGACTTTCATAAATCAAAATCAATTTAAAAAGGCAAACCCCTTTCATACATTATTACAAATCATTTCAAACGTTATCAAAAACAGATCTATTTGAACGGGAGATGTGACATTGGCGTCTCATGTTGTCTAGAGGGGTTGGTATATATGTATATATAAGATTGGGCTGTAAAGTTCATATGATAACATCACATCTGCTGTAGATAAATCTTTTTTGACAATTGGTATCCAAGCACTGCAACACCAATGGAAGAAATGTGTAGACCGTAACGAGGACTATGTTGAACAATAAACCTAACGAGGACTATATTTACCAACCCCTCCGCGCTAGCAGGATGCGACACAAGGTCAATTTCTTAAGCAGAGTTCAACAGGTTTGAATTCAGAGTTTTCCTCCTCCTAGACGGGTTGCCTAACCAAGGTTAGAGCCCAGTCTGTCCTACAATTTATACATAGCTGGAGGGAGAGTAGGATTGATACCTTTCCCAAGAGTATTAGCGCTAAGTGAAATGCAATTACCACATCTAGAATTTGAACTCGGGGCGACGAGTCCATTTCCCATGACTTTAACCATTACACCACGCGCTTCCTACTTACACCACGCGCTTCCTACGACTATGTTGAATAATAAACCTCACTTACATTCCCGAGAATATAATGGTCAGCCAGAAACATTTTCTGCCGATTCTGTTAAATGTAGAAATTATTGTCATTAGATATTAACTGAAACCAAATAACAATGTAAACATAATTTGTATTAGTTTAGAATAGTTGAAACTATATACGTTTGTGCAAATCAGTTCCATTAAGAGTACTTAGATGATTCTAGAATTGTTAACAAATATTTATCGCTAGAGGCCTTTGTCCACATAGTAAAAGTAAAATCGGTGGAGTGTCCTACTGTTGATATCAGCCGGACATCAGGATGCCTATCCACTTTTCACTAGTCCTAGACCAATGAGATTAGTTTTGCGTCAGAGGTGGAGCACCACAACTATCACCAACTCCATGCTTACCCCACAGATCCAAATTATGATGCTCATGCGCTGTATTAGTGAGGGCCGGTACCCAACTCTGAACTTGGATGCTCCTAGGTAAATGCTCCACTGACTCAAATCCATATATATATATATATGCTAAAAAGTATTTGGTATTAAATAACTCGGCAATAGTTTATCTGTCATGAAATATCTAACCGAGCGAAATTTCAACACGTTGTGAATACCTACTACATTAATACTGCTTTGATTTTTGCGTCTGAGGTGGAGTGTCACACCTACCATCAGCTTCCCACTTTACCGCACAGATTCACGCTGTGCTACTCATGCGCTGAATTGAGGAGGTTCTGTACCGAACCCGGAATCTTTTAGTAGGTTGATCTACGGATGATCTACCGACTGAGATCCATATATTTGCTTATATGGAGGTGCGTGGTGTAATGGTTAGAGTCGTAGGAAATTGATTCGTCGACCCGAGTTCAAATCCTGGACGAGGCTGTTTGCATTTCACATAGCGGTAATACCCTTGAGAAAGGTATGAATCCATATATTCTACCTCCAGTTATGAGTAAATAGCAGGGCAGACTGGGATCTTTAAACTTGGATAGGTAACCAGTCTAGGAGAAGGAAAACTCTGAATTCAAACCCGTTAAACTCCGCTTAAGAAATTGACTTTGTGTCACACCCTGCTCATGCGGAGGGGTTGGTAATATATATATATATATATATATATATATATATATATATATATATATATATATATATATATAGCTGTTGTCATGTCCCTCTGTCTTTGTTCCTCTTTCCCTCTCTCTGCCAGTTGTTCCACCCTCATTAACGCTAAACGAGGAGAGGGACATGTGGACTTATACTAAGTTAAAACTTATATCTGAGACCATCACTCCCCCTCTCCATTTCTCCATTTCCTCGTTTCTCGCTTACTTCCTCCCCCCTCGTACAAAAATATACATGCCATCTGGCACGTAAAACCAAACCATGGGTAGCAGCGTGGTGGATGTGAGATATGGCGGAAGAGCCTAAATAGGCCAACGGCGTATAAGATGCTGGGCGGAAGAACACAGAATGGGTCAACGGCCGGGATCAACAGGTTCAGTCAGGTAACTACTGCTCCTCATCTCTAAGACCGGCGCCTATTGATGAGTCAAACAGCTACCGATAGATATCGATGACCTCGACCCAACCAAAACCTCTCATGACATTATACAAAGTTCAAGAATCATGTAGCAATGTACACCCTGCTATCAAAAACGGTACGCGTCCTGCTGAGGCTCGAGCACCGGCCCAGTGTCCAATAAATACCTTACGGAGCTCAAAAAACATGACACACCTAACTCGCATCACTCCCAGCACATACAAACAAGGCACACACCTAACAGAAGACAGAACCCAAACTGCATTATCTAAAAAGAAGACATAGAACCCAAATCTAATACAAACCTACTTAGATGTAAAAAATCTCTCAAGATAGCAACATTCAACGTTAGAACACTAAAAACGATAGGTCAACTCCCCGAACTTACGGTGTCCGCAGCCGAAAAGAATATAGACATCATATGTGTACAAGAACACAGACTTGACCATGGTGATATAGAAATAAAATACCATGAATCTGGAAATGGCTGGACGTTTGTGTCAGCATCTGCATGGAAAAACTCAAGTCAATGCCACTATAGGAGGTGTAGGAATGCTTCTCAGCCATCGAGAACTAAAATCACTCAACAGCATAGAAAAAATCCAACCTAGAATCATAAGCGCTACGTTTAATGACAATCCCTGCATGACTATAGTCTCATGTTACAGCCCCACAAATGTTAGCGATGAAACAAACATCGAAACATTCTGCAATGGGCTATCCTCCCTATGCCGACACCCCCCCCCCAAACATAACGTACTGATCATTGGGGGAGACATGAATGCACAGGTAGGAAAAAACGAAAACAATAGATTCAGCTTACACAATATTCCAAACGGGAACGGTGATCTCTTAGCGGAGTTCTCCCTAGAGAACAGGCTTGCTTGTCTAAACACCAAATTCCAAAAACGAAAGGGCAAACTATGGACATACACGTACCCAAATAGCACAAAAGCGCAACTAGACTACATCCTAATAAACAAAAAATGGATAAATAGCGCAATGAACTGCGAAGCGTATTCCTCCTTTGAAGGAGTATCCTCCGATCACAGAATAGTTACAGCAAAATTACGATTAAGCTTACGTAGAAACAAAAAACTAACAAGTAAATCTATACGATACGACTGGTCGACACTTGCTAACAGCGATATAGGCAATCGCTACGCTGTAGCAGTAAGAAATAAATTCAGTATCCTCTAGGAGTCATCTGAAAGCTCCACACCAAACGAGGAGTATGAAAACTTTGTTAGTGCGCACCTAGAAGCAGCAGCCCAATGCGTACCAACCAAATAAAGTGCTAAACACACTGTTCCTTGGAGACGGAAGCAGTTAGACAAGGAGAAACGATATAAAAAAAGCAGCCCAACGCAATAAAATAAAACCAACTAACATAAACCTGCACAACTTTAAGAAAGCCCAGATAGAATTAACCAAAACATACAAGAAAGAACAAATAGAATATATCGAAGCACAAATAAATAATATCAGACAATCAGCGGAAGACAGACAATCGAGATTAGCATGGCAAAAAATAAACGTAATTAGCGGTAGGAAAGGTACCTCTAGATCAAAGCTAAAGGCAACCAGCCAAAAAGATAGACTCCAGAAATGGAAAGACCACTTCCGGAAACTTCTGGGGAACCCACCTAAAATCATAGAAAATAACATCCAAAAGATCATAGATAGACAATTAAATATCAAACTAGGGGATTTTTTAACAGAAGAACTCAACGAAGTCCTAAAAAAGCTAAAAGGTAGAAAAGCTGCAGGACTTGACGAAATACCCCCTGAAGTTTGAATAACATAATTCTCGGGCTATGCAATGCAGTATATAGGCAAAACAGAATAGATAGATGGACGAAAGGATGCATCGTCCCATTCCCTAAAAAAGAAGACCTGGGAATAGCTAAAAACTACAGAGGCATAACCCTTACTGCCATTGCAGCTAAGATATATAATGCCCTTCTTAATCGAATCCGACCCGAAATAGAGAAAATCCTCAGGAAAAACCAAAATGGATTCCGCAGAAATAGGTCCACAATCTCTCAGATCCTAACTGTACGAAGGATCATAGAAGGGGTTCGAGCAAAGAATTTGGAGGCAACGCTACTATTCGTAGATTTCTCCAAAGCATTTGATTCTATACATAGATGGAAAATGGAACAAATACTACTGGCATATGGTCTCCCCGAAGAAAGTACTAACGCTATAATGATGCTCTACAAAGACACTAAGGCAATGGTACGCTCACTTGATGGCGATACGGATTTCTTTGACATCTCCACTTGAGTCCTACAAGGAGATACATTAGCACCATATATATTTATAATATGCCTAGATTATGTACTCCGAACATCATTAGATACCATAAAAAAGGGCTTAACACTAAGAAAGTCAAGAAGCAGGAGATATCCTGCACAAACAGTCACAGATGCAAACTATGCTGATGACCTCGCACTTTTGCAGATACACCGGCACAGGCTGAGACACTACTGCATAGCCTGGAGGAGGCAGCAAGAAGTATCGGCCTGCATGTGAACACTGATAAAACGGAGTTCAGGAGCTTCAAAAAGACAAAAAGAAAGGAGACATCTCCACATTAGACGGTAAGCACCTTAAGCCAGTGGAACAATTCACATACCTGGGGAGTAATATCTCATCCACAGATAGCGATGTTAATACAAGAATAGGAAAGGCGTGGATGGCCACGAACAAATTATCTGTCATATGAAATCTGATCTCACTGAAAAGCTAAAGCGACATCTCTTCCAGGCTGTAGTCATATCAGTACTGCTGTATGGCTGCACCACCTGGACCCTAACGAGGCGCCTCGAGAATAAGCTGGATGGGAACTGCACAAGAATGCTGCGAGCAGTATTGAACAAGTCGTGGAGACAGCATCCCATCTGCCCCCTATCTCACAGACCATCCGAGTGAGACGGACTAGGCATGCGGGGCACTGCTGGAGAAGAAAGGACGAACTCATAAGCGATGTTCTCCTGTGGAAGCCAACACACACGGACATGCCAGTGTGGGCCGCCCAGCAAGGACCTACATTGACCAGCTATGTAAAGATGCTGGGGCGATGAATGATAGGAAAGTTTGGCGAGAGATCGTCATGGATATCCATGTTGCCTGCGCGACATGATATATATATATATATATATATATATATATATATATATATATATATATATATATATATTTGAAAAGGACTTTGCTATCAAATAACTCAGCAACTGTTGATATGTCGTGAAAATAACTAAAGGACCAAAATTTGAACGCAGTGTATATGCCTACTACATTAATTACTGTGTGTTCAATTCGTGAGCTGACCACTGATACACAGTATGGTGCTAATATTTTGATCGAGTATAAATGAGCTTTTAGCATTTTATTCCTATGCAAACTATATATTGTCGCCACAAAACCTGTTACATCTCGCTGATATACCGATGGATCGATCAATTACCGCCCATCAAGGCTCCAGCGAACATTGTTCGTTTTTCTTGACTGCCTAATTCCCAGCAGTGTCAACCAGCTATTTAATAAGAAGGGTGGTGAGATCATCAACCTTCACGAGTTTGTTTTATTTTTATTTGGAAATCGCTCTCTTGCCTGATGAGAGGTGGGGTTAACATAGAGAGTTTTTCGGTTATTCTTGAATGTTTTTCTTCATTTTCTTGGATCCTTGCTGTTAATGGTGAGAAGGAACTGACATTTCCACTGTGAGAACACGAAAATTTATTTACTCCAATACAATGACATTGCATTGTGTATTCTCTGTTTCTACTCTAACCTGCAAAAATTACTAGGGAAGTGGCTGAAACTTTACAGGAAACTGTATAAATATCAATATTATTAGTTTGGTTTGTTTTGTTTTACGGCATATCAACCATAGTAGGTCATTTAATGCCGATAAAATTTTGAAATAAATCAATTCTTAATGGATAATACAATATTTTATCAATAGATTTTTCTATTTAACCCATAGATGGGACCCTAACAGGAACTACCACTCTGGGTCAGAGTGGACAAGGGAGCAATGGTGATGAAGGAGTTCTCCACATTCCCCAAACCTCCAAAACTGGAACCTCACAATCAGATAGAGTTTAACGTCATTCCCAGGACATGTAGACCCTGAGTCACCGCCTTTTAGCACCCATATGATAAGAAGGATTGAGGCTTGCCATGAGGGCAATAGGGTTGGGGCAATCCTATTGATGCTAGGGCTTGACGTGACCAGCCGATTGATCGGAGGGGGAATCTCCGACCGCCCGTATAGCCCAAGATAGGGCCAAAGTGGAGTATTGCAAGTCTTGAACTGCTCATACACCTGAGTTCTATCCTTAAGCATCACGGATCGCCACCACGACCAGCAGATGGCCCCAATGGGGGAGTCTTACCCCTCTGCAGAGGTGCAGTCGGTACATTCTAACGCCCCAGCCGACAGGGCATAGAAGAAGAAGAAGAAGAAGAAGAAGAAGAAGAAGAAGAAGAAGAAGAAGAAGAAGAAGAAGAAGAATCAACAAATAACTAGGGAAATTAAGATCATCAATATCATCTCTAAGTAAGTCTATAATCTGTCTATCTGTCTGTATGTCTGTTTCTGTCTCTCTCTCTCTC
>CM042140.1:111380677-111390677 GCA_023376005.1 Doryteuthis pealeii
AGAAAAATACCACTCGATGTTCGAATCTCTGAGTATAGACACCAATGTAAGTTTATAGCATAAAAAATAATAGTAAATGAAACTTACTGTCATTATGACTTGGAATTTAGGCTAATGTTCTCATCTTATTATAATGGAGATTCGGTGTCTATTTCTAACCAAGACTACATAACTGCTTACGTCATAATACCCCCAGGAACTGCCTAAGTTTATCAATGAGTATTTAATGTATAGTCAAAATCATTAATACATAGAATAAATCTTATCTATTCACGATGTCTCTATGGAAATCTGAGTTATATTTGCTTTAAAAAATCGTGAAGTGGGATTCTCGATTTTTTTAGGGAAATGTAAATTGGGGAACTTTCTTTTGCAGTAATTAATTCATCTAAACATCCTCTGTAGGTTCTGATAAGTCTCAAGAATTTGCGGTTGAGGACTTTTGCCCTCTCCTCCTTGCAAAACTTAGCCAGTTGAGAGAAGTTGGAGGGGTATCTAGCATGACCCACTAGCTTCTGATCTAACCACAACACTTATATTGGATTGAGATCCGGACTTTGACTAGGCCAATACAGAGTATGAATCTTTTTCTTTTTAAGCAATTCAATTTTAGTTATCCAAATGCTTACATGCTTGTTGCAGAGCCCATTTGTGGCCAGGCTCCTAGTCCTTGATGTATGATGAGGAGTTTTTAATCCGGAATTTGTCACTCGGTCTAAGAACCCATATTTCTCTGGGTAATCTTATCGTTTAGGTCTGTAAGCAGAAAAATAAGTCTGCAAGCAGGGGCACTTGAATATATGTAAGTTGTAACTGAGGTAAAGTCCACATGTAATTTTCTATTTCATTACAGATATAATGTCCCTCGGTCTAGTTTTCTTTTTTTATTTTCTACTACCTTACTCTTTCTGTACTGAAGAGGTATACAGTTAAATAATTTAACTGCAGATGACTTATTCTAATATTCCCAGCTTAAAATGTTATAATAAATTGACAAAATTGGTATTGCTGGAAAAAAGTCAGTATTTTTCAAAGTTTAAGCATAATTAAATAAAAAATACAGATTATACACCTACCTTTTTAGCTACGTTAATTTCAGTCACGGGTTTCCGTCCATTTCTTTTTTATTCGTTCGGCCAAGCATCTAAACTCTTTACTTAGTGTCATTTAAGACGTCTTTGACATAGTCACTGGAGTCCTAAAGGAGATATGCTGGCTCCACATATATTCATAATATGTCTAGAGTAAGTACTGAGAACATCATTAGATCACATAAAAAGGTCTCACACTAAAAAAGGCAAGAAGCAGTGATATCCAACACAGACTGTTACGGGTGCGAATTACGCATATGATCTGGCACTTCTTTCAAATACACCTGGAGAAGTTGAATCAGAGTTACATAGCTTGGAGAAGGCAGCACAAAACATCGGCTAAATCTGAGTTCATGTGTTTTAAAAAGAAAAGAGACATCTCCACTTTCAATGGTAAACCTCTAAAGCCAGTAGAACAATTGACGTACCTAGTTAGTAATATCTGATCCACAGAAAGCAATGTTAATGCCCGCATAGGGAAGGCAAGATCTGATATAAACAGATTATGTCACATAGAAATCAGATAATAGAGAATTCCTCCAAGCCGTAGATGTATCAGTGCTACTGTATGGTTGTGCCACTTTTACCCTAACGAAGCGCCTAGAGAATAAGCTAGATAGGAATTGCACAAGAATACTGCGTGCGATCTTAAACAAATCGAGGAAACAACAAGCCACAAGGAAGAAGCTATAAAGCCACTTGTCCCATATCACACAGACCATCAGAGTGAGACGAACAAGACCTGCTGGACACTGCAGGAAAAAAGCAAGGACAAATTCATAAGTGACGTTTTCCTAGGCAAACCAACAAATGAGGATGCCAGTGTGGGCCGTCCAGCAAATATCTACATTGACCAACTCTGTACGGATAATGGATGCTGCGCAGAATACCTCCCGAAGACAATAACTGATAGGGACGTTTGGCCAAAGAATGTCATGAATATTCGTGGTACTAGTGCATCATCATGGTGATGATGATTGTTGAATTTTTATTGATATAAGGCATCAGGTAAATGGTCACTCCTACTTATAGACTCGCCTATAAACACGTGACCTGAGAAGGATTCTTATTGTCCAATCACTGGCACTGCTGCTGCTGCTTCTGCTGTATAAATAGAGACCCCAATCTGAGCTTATTTCATTGACATTTGGATTCCCTTGGACGACGGACTTACAAGGAATACGTTAACACCGGATTCTTATTGGCTTGCTTACTTATTCATTACATCTGGAACGAAGGATGGCTGCCAGATACTTAAGATGATGATTGATGATGATGATGATGATGATTTTACAATTACACAGGGAAGTTCACATAGTTTTGCACATGTCAGATTTTCAGATTTGGAGAAATAAATAATTGAAATGAATCATTTATTTATTTTCTATACTCATTATTTGGAAAGTCTACTTTACAAATTTGTGTTTGGATGCACATCTTACAGGCTTATTTAAATTTGTGCACAATAACCATATCTGGAGAGGGTACGTACACTTTCAAACGGCTCTGTATATATACTTGGTTTTGTTTAAATAAAACTCTTGTGTCGTAAGGAAGATTTCCTCTCTGGACTTTTTATAATATATATATATATATATATATATATATATATATATATTATATATATATATATATATATATATAAAACATTTTCTTAACTGACTTATCATTGAGGAACCTTCCACACTTCACTTATCACTAAAAGAAAATGAAGGTTTTTTTTCATCAGTGGTTCTAAACCCTTTTTTTCCTCTAGTGTCTCTTTTCTGTGTAATACACGTACTGGAGCCGCCTATGTTTAAATTATACTGGTAAATGGATGTAAATGATATAACTCGTTTTATGGGGGACATTCATTTGTGTACCTTTAGGCGAAACATATGATACTTAACTGAAATGTGTATAGATTGAAAAGAATACACAAAAAATATAATTTTACGAAAATTTTACAAAAATATAAATTTATAATACTTTTACAAAACAAAAATAAATATATTTCTGTTTTGAGCGAAAAAAGAAAAAAGAGAAAAAAAAGGATGAAGATTTTAGAAATCTCACCAATTAACTAAAGAATAATTTTTTAAAAAAATGTTTTTAGAGAACGTTTCGCATTCCTTTTCAGAAAAATAAGTACTCAGTATTTTCCCATTTCGTCAAATATTTCTATTTCATTTTCATTCGATGAAGTATCAACATTAATTTCTATTTATTTAGAACTAGTTTTTATATTAATTTTAGCTGTTTCTTTTAATTTTTTACCCGGACTGGATAAATATTAGGATAAAATAGTTTATGGTAAATTTAAATTAAGATGAAATTTCTTAATCGAAACCGTCGATATCTTCAATTACTATTTCATGCAGAAATCATTTCAGGTGGTTCATTATCCTCATTTCAATAAAATAAAACGTAACTGAATTTAAGAGAGTAAACTGGATACTTCTCACCACTCAACTACCATTTCAATCATTCAAGTCATTTTTGTCAATTTTGGGACAACATTTAGTATATCTATTTTTTTACTTCATGTTTTTCAAAATCATAGTTTTTCCTTCTCCTAGATTGGTTACTTATCCAAGTTTAAAGAGCCCAGTCTGCCCTACTATTTTACCCGTAGCTTGAAGGAGAATATATGGATTCATACCTTTCCCAAGAGTATTAACGATATGTTAAATTCAAACAGGATTTGAACCCGGGTCGACAAGTCCATTTCCACGACACTAATCATTATGCCACGCACCTCCATCCGTCACACTTAAATATACAAGCTGAAAGCAAATAAATATTAAACAAATAAAACCCAGTTATCATAAGATAGGAAAATTGATATTTGTCTGGATCAGCTGACATGATGAACACACTTGATCAATTATCTAACATTTCCGTAAGCCAACTGACCTTAGTCCTTGGATTTTTCATGAAAATGTCCTTTCTCCAAACTTAACGGATTCAAATAAATATATATCGCAGTAAATATATAAAAGATTTCTCCTTCTAGAAAGGAAATCATGGTCTATTAGCTCGCATTACTAACTTTCCTTTCACGATTCGAGGTTATATAGAAATGTCAAGTGAATGTTTTCAAATAACCGAAGGACACTGGGTTCAGTTATCTGACACTAATGTGTTAGGCGGCCATGTTGAATTTAGTTCCGTGCATCGATAAAAGGATGACACCTTATTTAGTCAGTTTCGTTACACTGATTCACGTTTTGGCTTGTTATAATTGCTGATACGTTATCGAGCTCGTTTGCTTGACGCTATTTCTTACTGGATAGCATCTGTCGTTGAGATAATCTTTTTAAAGAAACTACACCTTGCTTGTGCGCTTATGTGTATCGTTGACATTTTTGTGAACTTGCTGTTCGGTCCCCGGGGCGTGCAGTGCACTCCATTTACGAAGGAAAGAGTCACATACGGACTGGTCAAAAAAAAAAAAATTCACAAAAAACAAAAAAAACATTCACACACAAATAAATAAATAAATAAATAAAATCAATGTTACTTTCGCTGCGATCTCCAAAGGAGAAGGTGCGTTTCAACCTGGCCCGAATGCAAGTCGATATGCGAGGTGAGTACAATTCTTCGCGGAGGCAAGACTTTCAATTGATTAATTGATAGCAAACACCGTTACATTAGATTTTCTAGGACTTTAGTCAAAAACGTTCAAAATAATTGACGCTAGTGCAACAGAAAATAATGTATACATTCCTGTATTTGTCTATCCCACGTATAGATTGAACCTTGATTTTTGGTCACAAAATTATTGTTTTATTTCATAAAAGGAATCATAATTATGCGAAAAAAGCTATATCAAAATCAGTTAGAATTAAGCCTGTTCTGCCAACTAAGAAGAACTAAGTAAATTCCACAATTAAAACTGAGCAGAATTATGCGAATGAGATCCAAAAAATAAATATTTCTGAATTCAAGGGACACGACTTCAGAGTGGAATTTTCCCCTCGACACTGGTATCTCGCTCTTTCTCTACTCCATATCTCCCTCGTAATTCGTTTTTCACCTATCACCTCATCACACTGTATGTGGAAACGTAACACAAGGGCGTATAATAGGGGTGATGTCCAAGCCTGGACTAAATATTGCTTAAAATTCTGTCAGTACTCTCTATTGAGGGCTCAGGGCAGTAAACCAAACCCTGTCCAAGTGCTGCCTGAGGGAATTTCCCATGAGATCAAGCGTTGAGATTTATGGTCTGAGTTCCAACGAAATCGTTTAATGTTGGTGATGCTCAAGCCGGTTCTAAAAAATTCCTAAAATTCCGTCGGCATTACTCTTTTAGGGCTCCGGAGGCACAGAGCAATAAACCCAGCCCCGCCTCTTTTTGAAGAGTGTTACCTAGGGGATGACCCCCTACCCCCTGTATCAACCGAGACGCTCTATGATCTGAATTCAAACTCACACAGTATGAGCAACATCATTTCCCATTTATTCGGCATTATATCTGTAATTAAAAATGAACCAATCATTTGGCTGGATGATAGACATCCTGCTCTCGACATACAGGCTCGCTAGAGTGGTGCATTAGTGCACCCGGATGTCATTGTGATTCCATCCAACCAGAACTAATAGAATTTAACTAAAATCCGGTATGTGTACCAAACTAAGCAAAAATAATCAAATTTCATAATTAAAATAAATCAGAAAAAGTCACAAATGGAATCGACCAGCCAGTGTGAATCGAACTCAAACTAGCAATGGTCTTGTGGCCTTGCGTATTAAACATCACATTACGCGAGGCACGCAAATGTAAATAAACCTCATAATTTATATTCTATGTGTAACTATAAACGTCATAAAATGCCCATGCAACAAATACAACGGGAAGTTACGTGTTTCGTTTATATTTAAATCAATATATTGAGTTGATACTGTCTAAATTTTGATTTAGCTCAGTCAATCACTGTACACTCCGATTGATTGCATGCAATAATGTTGGCATTTTCTCTGAAGATAAAGAATCGTAAAGCCCTAAATGGATCAGAAGGTTATTTGCTGATATACATGATGACCAATTAAATTTTATGTTGATATACATTGTAGTTATATTTGTCTATGGTGTTTATGGTGTCCACTGCAGTATTTCAAAACTAAGCCGACTCTACTTATTCCTCATTACTCAGAATATGGTCGTTATTGTTAATGCTTTTTCACCAGAGTGCTAGAATCGACACGCTGAGCAAGCAGTGAAGTAATTCTGAATCGTTCCTTCTGATTTTGACCTTATTCCAAATATAAAAAAAATTATTTGATAACGTTGCAAAATAAATTAATACAATAACTGCTTTTTGCATAGCAACGTTGCCAGCCATGTAGGCTAGGGCTGTTGAGTTCGCCGACTTCACATCTGTAGAGAGGTAAGACACCCCACCCAAAAGAGGCCGCCTGTTGGCCATGGGTGTCGACCCTTGATGCTTAAAGACGGAAAGGACCCCACCAATCAATCTGCTGGGCACGATAGGCCCTAGCATCTATATGATTGTCCTGATCGTATAATTCGTATGGTAACCCATGACACTTTTTTCATATATGTACTAGAAGGTGGTGGCTGAGGGTTTTAGTGTTCTGGGTATGACGTTAAACTGCATCTAGTTGTGAGGGTCCAATTTTAGAGCTCTGGGAGAGTGTAAAGTACATTTTTATCGCCTTTAATCCTTGGTAAACTCTGATCCAGAGTGGTAGTACCTGTTAGAGCCCCATGTATTTGTTGAATAGTTCGTAAAAAGATATTCTAAAAAAATTGAATACCCAAACAGAATGAATAAAACAAAAACGTATTCGGCATAAAATAACCCAAAAGTTAATTTGCCGTAAAAACCAGCCAACTAACCAACCAACCAGCAGTAGTGTTGCTTCCAACATCACCTTCATCAGATAATGACTCAGTGTAAGGGCATGGTTTCTAAGTCTTCCAGAAATATCCTACGATCACGTATCAAGCATTTTTGGATTGTCGTAACACTCAGGGATTTCCATATCGACGCTTATGCAGTTAGGGCCTTTTTTGAAAATCTTTTTTATATATTTCCTCTTGTCTGGCGGTGGTAAAATGCCAAGATTAGTCAGATATGTGCATGATGAGTTGGTAATGAAACCTCAGCATCCGACCTCAATTGTAAATACTTTTGTTATGCAGCCATTTGTGAGACATTGTTCTCTCAGATCTTCATATTTTTCCCACTTACGTTGTAGCGCCCAGTCAAAATTTTCTTCAAACGGGACCGTTCACTCAATAAAGAAAACCTTCTTGAACGGACCATATGACAATACCCGGGCACTGAGCCATTATTGTTATTTCAGTTGGAAATACGAGTTGATATTGCAAATCAGTTTCAACGAGCCAGTCCGTGCAGCCACCGAATAATGCTGACATGTTCTAATTTTCACGCGAAAGTTCAGAAGTGTTTTCTTCTTTTAATGAAATATAACGCTCTGTTGCTGGTATTGCACAATGCGTTATTGACAGTTTCAAAATAGCTTCTTTTTAGCCTCCGCAATAATCCCCAGGATTTCATTATGTCTCCACGGGTAGATTTTTAGAACATACTTGCATCCAGTGAGAATGCGTTTGAGGCTGGCAGTTTTTTCACATGCACTGCATAAGTCCGATGTAGCTAACCTCTAGATATGTACGTTGACTGGTACTAGTAAGATGCCGTAGGCTGCCTTTGCAAGGAAACTTAGTTTTCAGGCTCCATCTCGTTGATGTCGCTCCATGTGATTTCTGTCTTTAATTTATATATATATATATATATATATATATATATATATATATATATATATATATGCATTATTTTACTTTATCTATTCCCGATATTTATTATCCAGCAGATGAAAAACACATCGAAACGATACTACTTTCAAAATAGTTTTGTATTTCATATCTGTGATTCCTGAAGAACATTCAATTTACAAAGATAACATAGACATTTTTGATATAAATACAGATAGATATCGTCATCTATTTATATGTCATATCTACCTATCTGTATTTTAACTACACTAAAGAAAATACTCAGATACGAGTTTTTGTGGGGTAATAATTGAGTATCGTATTGATTCTATTTGGAAGTAGAAGGCGAGTTTAATTTATTCTTTAATGCTTGCATCTCTCTCTCTCTCTCTCTCTCTCTCTCTCTCTCTCTATATATATATATATATATATATATATATATATATATATATATATATAATATAATATAATAAATATATAAAGGTTTTACGTATCTATTTATTAGGAGACAAAGGAACATTCACGACCATATTGGTTACATGCGATGCAATCATCAAGTGAAGATGTTTCAAATGCAACGAAAATCAAAAAGAATTTCAAAAAATTCAGAAAATTCAATAGACATGGGATGTGTATGATTGGATAAATGATTGGATGATGTGCGTATGTATGTGGTGGTAATTTGAATGTATGAGAGTGTTTATAGACAGCATAAAGGTTGTGTACGCGGGGTAACTCGTCACACACATAATACATTGTTCTGTGAATGTGCGACATTTGAACAATGCTTACGTGCCTTTGGTACACCATTCCAGCAAAAGCTGAAACAGTGACCATCTCACACACTATATATATATATATATATATATATATATATATATATATATATATATATATATATATATCCGCTATATATATATATATATATATATATATATATATATATATATGGCCGGTTTCTAAATAAGTAAAATTAGGGAAAATCTAGGTCACTGCATTCCCGCTTCCAGGCAAAGATTCTGGGATAACCCTGCTCCAAACTTATTCTAGTGTTCTTTAAAACATACGTAAACTTTCAGTACAGTCTTCATATATGTCAACATGTATCTTTCACTCGTGCGTAACGCTTATCACCTTTTGAAATTGAATCGATGCTACGATTTCAAATACTGAACGAAGTAATCCAAATTGCAATACCCTCGGTAAATGTAAGAATCCACAACTACCAATCCCCCAGCTATGGGTACATAGTATGGAAAACTGGACTTTATTGTTAAATACGCTTTAATCTAAGATGATACTTAACAATCAACGCTAACACAAATGCTAACAAACATATTCAAGATGTTTATTTCAACACTCGCCGCTCGCCCCACTTGCCAACGTAAAAGTAAACGTGAGGACGCACGGGTAAACGAAAAGTGCGTGTAGACGCACGAGCACACAAAAAGGGTTTCTTGAAAGAGGTGGGTTTTCTTAAATATCAACATTTATAACCTGTTTACAGCAACCTTGTAGACGGAAAACTCTGAATTCGAACCAAATGCACTCCGTTTAAAATTGACCTTGTGTCACATCTTGGCAGTAGTGGAGTGTTTGGATATATGCAGACATGTATTTTTCATTGTATTCTTTATGTATTCCAATTGAAATATTGATCTTTCTTTCTTCAATCTCTCCGCGGAATATGTGGCCGTTCTTTCCATTAGGAAAGATTAAGCACCATTCCACTCGTCCGTTTTGTTGCCAAAACGTCTGAGTTGAGCGGAAATAAAACAGAAATTGCCATTGGGGGTCAAGAAATAAACCTACAATAAACAGAGGAGAAAATGCTCAAGATCGTTGCAAGGGACTAAAAAATAAAATAGTGTTGAACGACGTTAAAATCTCCAAGAGAAAAATATATTTGCTAAATTGATAACCGAGTAAAAGTGTTGGCAATATTAATAGCCAAAACATAAAGGCGGTGAATTAACTAAATAGGATTTAGGGTGCGTGCGTGGATACGATATATATATATGCATATATATATATATATCGGCTCGGCCAAATCTCACTTTGTTTACAAAGTTTGAGACCTCTAGGTGAAGGTCATTTCCCCTTAGAAATATAGCAATTAAATAGCCTGCTATACTTGGCGACTGACTGTGGATGTGTG
>CM042140.1:111393177-111418177 GCA_023376005.1 Doryteuthis pealeii
GAATTGCAGATTACATGGGGATATACAGTACGATAGATTATCCTTGCTTTACAATATTTGATATATATCACATTTAGATATTATCCTCACATATGCTCACAAACAAAGACACACAGAGACACACATGCGCACTTCTATCTCTGTCTTTCTCTTTCTCTCTCTCTATATATATTTATCTATATGCAGACACACACAGAGAGAGAGAGAGAGAGAGAGAGAGAGAGAGAGAGAGAGAGAGAGAGAGAGAGAGAGACTTGTGAGCATTCTGAGAAAGTGTCATTCTTCCAGATGTATACATAATAGAAAGAAATGGTAAATCATTTTGACTTTAATTAAGTAGAAGAATTCGATATATCTATTCAAAAATGTCAGGTGAAAAACCTTCGCTCATTGGGTTTGTTTGTTCCGAATACTTTTCGAAAATCAGACTTTTAGAATTCAAGCCACACACACCAAACGCTAAAATAAACAAAACAAACGAACCAGTTCATGTTTTTTTCCAAAGTCTTTTGCTGGGAGATCATTTTCTCTCCAGAAAAAAATATCCTTCAGCAACAGTCTTTGTTTCTTAAGTTTTAGCATTATTCTTCGATTTTTTCCCCCTTGCACATCCGATGGTTGGCAAACACAGCTTGGTGCCATTATCACTGGGTAAGATCACATTATTTTTTGTGCTGAACTTATATATTTTTCAAAGGTTATTTTCATCATTGTCAAAGAAAAAATAGCAGTAAGAAATTCGGAAGTCTGCTGGTCGTTGTGATGGTGGAAACATTCTAATACTGACATTAATTCAAGTTGTTTCATTTTATAATCGGGTAACATCATTTTTTTTTTTTCAAATATTCATTTTTAGCAAGAAAATATTACGCATGTACCCATGTTCCATATGATACCAGGTATCAGGTAAGCATACAGATATTAGGATGTTCGGAAATTAATGTCGTTTTACCAGAGAATATATATAAAAAAAAGGTGAGATTCATTTATCAAAATCAAACCACCTACATTTTCAACGACCGCAGCTCAAGAACAAGCCCAACAAGATAGAATCGTAAGGGGGAAATGTTCTTCGGCATCTTCCATATTCACCAGATTCAAAACCATTAAATCTTCATTTTTTCCATCAAGGAAACATTTTATAAGTGGAAAAACATTCTGAAACAAGAAGATAAAAACTGTGTTTCAAACATTTTCATTGGGAAAACCTTTAAACCTGTAATTAAAAAGCAAATTTTCTGTTAGTTGTTGGAAGTGAAGGTGAATACATTTTGTATCAATATTTAAATGGATTCATCTTACATTTGCTTGATTACCTCTATGTTAAAAAGTAATTTGGTTCTGAACACCCATATATATATATATATGCATAAATGGAAGCCATTAGTTGTCTTTCTAAATAAATATCCTGTTTAACTAAACTTTTCTACATAAGAAAAGGTATCGTTTCCATGTTTATTTGCATTATAGATAGAACATCGAGCTAAAATTAAATCCTCTTCTAATATGCTAAGAACAAAGAAACAACACTTAGTTATAGTTCTTGTATTATCAATCTCGACCACAACCTTTGTTAGCTCTACACACTTTGTCCAACGACACTTTCTCACAGTTCCGTTATGTTCACTCAAGCACTCCTTAACGAAAAACTCCCCCCTATCCCAGATTTTCGATTTTATATTCACCTTCCCCACCTCCACAATGCCTCTCATTTCTGCACTTTGATAAAAAAGAGTCACTTTCGGGCGCTATTTTTCTCCGGTCACGAGGTAAGTGAAGTTCCATTCTTTTAATTTAAACTACAGTTCTACCATCAGTCTATGCAATGATGGACAAAAGAAAAAATAAAATAAAAGTAAAACGAAATTTGTTGAATAACAGCAACTTTTACATCGATATACTCGAATTGTTGATAGACCTGCCAATGGGGCTTAGTATACGTTGACTGTATTGATGAGTAAATATCATTTTCAGAAGTTTCGCTAACCTGTTAAATTCAAGATCTTCTAAAATAGTTTTGAGAAGAGTTTGATTTGAATTCAGAGTTTTTCCTTCTCCTAAACCATATGCCTAGACATGGTTAAAGATCACAGTTTGCCCTAATTTTTACCCATAGCCGGTAGGAGAATAGTTGGATTCGTAACTTTCACAAGATTACTTACTTAGTCATATACACTTGGACGCCATATTTTGCCATCTGTCATATACATAGAAATGCACTCGTAAACCATTACCCTCTCTTCCAAAATCTGTTGGTTCAATAAATTCTGCCTATGTAGCACTTTAAACGTTCTTGCATATGTCATGGAATAAGGAGCTCACCTCAACAAGGAACTCGCCAAAAAAGATCTTCCGCCTTCTTTTAACAGTACTAATGAATAAACTGGTGCTAATATATCATGAATTGAGAGTCGGTCAACAAAAGAACCTCGTCTGGCAAAATTTTCAGTCTTCTCTTAATAGTGCAGATGAATAATCTTGAGGAAATATGTTATGGGTTGAAATGCTATCCTTACAAAGGGCCTCATCTGGAAAGATCTTCATCCTTCATTTAACAGTACTCTCTGAATAGTCTGGAGTTGTTATTTTATTAGTCTCGAATAAAGTGACTTGCTAAATAAGATACTTTTCTAGCAAATCTGACAGGAAGACTGTGCTTACGATTCATACATTAGATTGTATATAATTAAAACTAAAACTTAAAAATAAAACTGACTTGGACATAGAATAACCCAAAAGGGTTCTCATGCCGTAAAAACAATCAACCTGATTTATTTTTATTCTTAGAAAATATAGTTAAATTCAGGTCCAGATTTGATATTAAAACGATTTAATATTAAATTTAATATCAATTTAAATATATAAGGGAGTAATTGCTCCGGGCCCCTAAAAGTGTGGTACCCAGAATTCTTTTATAAAAAAAAAACTGTCATAATAATAAAATTAGTTTTATTATTGAAAAAAATAATGGTAATGTGCAGCTAGCCGGAAAGAATTATATCACTTTTATTAAATAACCACTTACTCTGCTGGTGGGTTTCTGATCCTTGACTTATTGTTTTCATCCTCTGTTATATTGCACTTTTGCATCAGACAAGAGATTTTTATGTGGCTTATCTTGATCTGACTCCAAATTTATCTACTGGAAAATCCAGTACATTCAATCGCAATAACAAGCAATTGTCGCTTGCAACGATTTCTTTTCAACGGCTTATATTATGTCTGGTTTTAGATCAGAACGTCTGTGCATTCTCAATAAAGAGTTGTACTAAAATACTTTAGTAAGAGAGAGTTAAGAGTCAAACTAGCCGATCACGTATATATCTTATATATTGTCAGCATGTATCATACTTGGTATTACATTTTTCCTTCTAATCTAAACACGACACTCATACCATATTTTCATGAAACAGTTATTATATAATATATATATTAAACAGACGGCCGCCAACTCAAGCGTAAACGCGACGCTCTCCTATATATAAGGGATGGAGCACTCTATGACGACCTTTACATACAAAGCGATGTGTGTATTAAAACAGTTAATATCCCCTTCGCAAACTGTAAGTCATGACAGCCTAATGGTTAATGTATCGGACTGACATCCAACCAATTCCGGTTGAAGGTAGCTTACAAATGTCTAGCCACACTGAAGATACTTGATAAGTCGAAACACGTGTCTGTGGATGACTATATATATATATATATATATATATATATATATATGAGGTGCGGGGTGTAATAGTCATGTTCAGACACATTGACTTGAATTAAAATCCTGGTCTGATTGCATTTCACTTAGCAGTGATACCCTTGGAAAAGGTATGCATCCAACTATTCTGCATTCGGTTATGGATGAATAATAGGGCGTAGTTGACTCCCAAACGTTTATTTAAAAAAAATCTAATTTAATATGAGCAACAATCTTATTTTAATTGTTACATTGCGCAGGCACAGATCACTTAAATTTCTGCTCATAAAAAATCACAATTAATGTTATCCATTGTGTCCTACATCGTTGACTCTTGATATCGAATTTGAAGTTGGTGATTCCAGAAAGTAGGGTCGTTGCATATTGGGATTCTAATGCGACACACAAGATGGCGCCATTTCAACGGGCCCGTGGTCATGTTGAATCATCCAATTCCCTACACACCTGATTTCATCTCGTTTATATGAAATCTTCACCATCAAGATGACGCAGGACGTTGGATTGGTGGTGATACGATGTGTCAATGCGTAGGCGTGTACACAAACTTGCACCTGATCAAAGCATTAAATTTTAAAACACACACCAAAAAATATATTGGAATAATTAAATGCAATTCGAGTTCAATTTCTAGACGAAGCTGTTGGCATTTCATATAGCGCTAATACCATTGGGAAATATATTCCCCCTCCAGCAATGGGTTAAATAGTAGGGCAGACTGGGCCATTCGGCCTTGGGTAGGTAACCAGTCTAGGAGAGGGATAACTCTGAATTCAAAATTCCTGAGGTCGGTCGTTGATTGGGTTTGTGGCAACCCTTGAGGCACCAATTCTTTTCTATCAACTGTGCCAAAAACTGTGGATGGTCCAACACAAACCTTCACCACTATAAACAAATCACTGTGTGGATGTCCATTGTATGAACTGTTATGATATAGATTTTTTTTTTACTTCTAAATTATACTGCTGTGGAAAAAACCTAGGTAATTTCAAAATGAAAAAAAAATTCTTCAAACTGACATCTGGGAAAAAAAATTAAAAAAAGAAAAGACCAGCACATCTGTACTTTCTGAAAATAAACATCAGTACCGTATGTAGTGGTTAAAAGAAAGAAAATCACAGGAGGAGTTTTCTAAGTTATATATGCAAAAATGCCTGAGTATGATTGTAGGGATCTACATGAATCAGAGACAATCTTCCTGGGTTTCATCCGAATGGTAGGTAATGGCCGATTCATATATATATATATATATATATATATATATATATATATATATTATTATTTATTATTATTATTATTATTATATGGTACACAGTATAACCTACTCGAGTTTCACCATAAGGATCCTCAGGGTTAAATCCACTGAATTAATCAAGATATTGATTAATCACTGCCGGTTGCACGTGTGTATTTTTTGGCAATGACGGTTAGTGACAGACTGGTAGTCTAAGAACGCTGGGTCTAAAATTTGAAAATGAGCGAAAGTGAAATTTTTCCAAAGGATCAAAATACAAGCATTATGAGAAATCCTCTTGATATTATTGTTTTAATGATTTATAAGAATTATGAGGATTCTCTATATTATCATAGTGTTTAGTGCAACTAAATGTGATTTTACTAATATATACCTAAACTTTTATTTATTTTATAAAAATTAATAGTATATATATATATATATATATATATACACATATGCAGGTGAATTTTTACATTTAAACGGCCTTATTTTTAATTAATATTAATAACTTATTATGATTGTTTAGTTTGGAGGAATATAGGATTTTGTTATTATGCATTTTTGTTAAGATTTTATGAAGTTTGTTTTCAGGTGGGAAGTGTTGTTTAGAATTTTGAAAAATATATTTCCTAATTTAAGATTCAAACTTAAATTGAATGGGGGTGGGGGGTAAACCAGATTATGTTTCTATTTCTGTTTCTGTATGAGACGTTATCTCTTTATAAGCAAGGTTGTTTTTGAAGCATTGGATATAAGGGCTTATTCATATACATTGTTGGTTTTGTTAAAAATAGATTTAATTGATGAGTTTTTGAGAGTCTAGTTGCTATGCCGGTGGGTATGTGCTTAAATACTTGTTTTGGGTGGTTAGACCCTGTATTAATATAAAAAGTGTATGGCTGGGTTTCATGTAGGGGGATATAGATCCATCATTGAGATTTGCTGATATATCTAAGTAGTCTGTGGTTGATAGATTAGTTTGGATTTCAATTTTGAATCCAAACTTATGGAATAGTTCCTGTAGTTGTTTGCGTATAACTTCTCCTTTTCTAGGTGTGCTGTGTTCCAGTATGGCTAAGCTGTTGTCACGGTAGAAGCCGTGATTACTTGGATCTATAATTTAGTTGATGTGGTTCAATAAAATGCAACCGACCATCTCACATATTTCTGCAACGTCGTATTAACCCATCAAAACATCGTTGTTGCTTGCCCGTTTCTTTATCCATATTTCATTGTTGTGTATAATACACACACACACACACACACACACACACACACACACACACACACACATACATATATATATAATATATATATATATAGTCAGTTTAAGATTGCAATACATACTGAGATAAGTATTTTGCACATGTGACACACACACACACACACACATATATATATATGCGTGTGTGTGTGTGTGTGTGCGCGTATGGTGGGTGTTTTGTTGTGTGTGTGTGTGTGTGTGTGTGTTGTGTGTGTCCTTTTCAATTCTGTAGATTTAGATCGTGTACAATAAATGTTAATATCCGTTTTCACAAAAATAATACTTGGTAATATCCGTTTTGCTTGTGTCATATTTCATTTAAAAAAATAACCTTCTGTAATATTTCGTCAAAATACACATTGCCAATAATTCATACGGCGGTGTGAATTTTTTTGATAATGTGTCCATATTTATCACTATTTACACTACAGTAAACATCATGTACATGTACCTGAATGTGTGTTTATGGATGTCTGTATCGGTATATTTTATATTAATGTGAAAGTTTGCATTCCTTCAAATGGATATATATTTAAGAAGATATTTGATAAAGATCTCCTTCTGTAGGTTTACTTCTATCATATAGGGAAAAATTTTTTTTTTTAATAATATGAACATTGCATAATAATATATATATATATATATATATATATATATATATATATAAACTAGACAAAACGTGACCCGTTGGGTCACCCATAAAATTCTCGCCGGAAAATTGGGATCAAGGAAAAGAGTAGGGTCTGCGAAAATGTCGTCTGCTATTCATTTAAAAACGAATTAAAATTAATTAAATCAATTATTTAAGGTCAAATTTTTGTCTAAATCTAAAAGTTGTAATATAACAGTAAAAATAAGTTGTAATATATCAGTAAAAATAAGGGAAATAATATTGTACATGTAATTTATTTTTAATACATTTTAAACTATTTTTATGGCAATTTTGCTCAAATATATCTTAAACATGACCGCCAAAGATGACGTAAAATCTTATTTCATAAAATAAATTTACCCCCCCTCATTTGAAAATAAATTAACTATAATCAAGGAAGCATCCGATTTTAATGAAATTTTCAGTTTTGATTTATCAATGAATTAATTTCATTCTATGGTAAATTGATATATCAAATTGATTTAAAATATGAAGCATCTAATTTTAAGTTTCAAATTTCATATTTTTAGATTCTAAAAAAATATTTTATTTAATAACTACTTCAGTTTATTATCGTTATCTCATATTTTGTGTAGAAAATCTCTATTGAAAATTTAGCCTCCCCTTTTAAACAGAACAAATATCGATGTATAATTTATTTTATAAGATTAAATAATTATCGAAAAAAGTAAAAAGGTTCTCAAAAATTGTCTTTTTATGTTTTCATTTTAGATTTATTTTCCGATTTTTGGTACTTATTTTCTATCATGATATCTCCCTAAATTTTTTTTGTTGAGTTTCCTCTATTCACACTTTAAAAAACCCTACCCATATGGAATTTCATTAAAATCATATCTTCATTATATACATTTATTTACTTATCTTATTAATGTACATCCAATCCTGTTTGTTATTCCTAGATTTTTGTGCACATCGCTCTTGTACAACTATTAAAATTGTAGTTGAGCTTATCGACCATTAAAACGGGAAACTAACAGTTGCAATATGTAATTTGGATTTCTGCATTCGACTAACAACACACCCACGCACACATCACTGACACATTCACACTTGTGCACAAACAAATGTGTGTGGAGGATGGGAGAGAAAGAAAGAGAGAGAGAAAGTGAGAAATAGAGAGAGACACACACAGACACACAGACAGAGAGACAGAAGAGAGTTGAAAGAAAGAGGGAGAGAATGAGAGTATGTGGAAAGAAACAGAGATATAGATGGATAAATAGGCAGAGAGAGAGAGAGAGAGAGAGAGAGAGAGAAATGTTAGTTTGTGTGTGTGTGTGTGTGTGTGTGTGTGTGTGGAAAGAAAAACGAATTGAATCATATATTAAAAGTTAAGTCTTAAATGAAGTGAGCATAAATTGCATGATGCTGATGTTTCTATCGTGCATTGCAGATTAACACTACACATTGTCTTTTGGCATGTGAACCTATAACAATTTGATGACAAAAAACATTCGTCCATTTTAGTTCAACGAACGTAAATGAGTTTATTTACGCGAGTGGACACATTCTTATGACACATTCTATTAGATATACTTAAAACACACACACACAAAAAAGGTTAAATCGAACCTAATGGGCCTAAATTCCACCATCGTACGTCACCCCGCCAAAAGAGAAAAAATTACCAAAAATAAGAAAATTAACAGAATTCGATGAGATTTTCAGTGTTAATACATATTAATGACAACAATATATAGTGCACCAGTTATTTTATTTAAAACTATTTTACATTTTTTCAGATCAGTTAACTTTAAACCACGTATCTTTGAGAATCTGTGTTACGCCTCAATGATACGTGGTTCAATGTTAAGTGACCTGAAAATATGTAAACGTTTTTAAATGAAATAACTGGTGCATTATAGCTTTTATTCATTAATATATCAACACTCAAAATTTCATTAAATTTTGATTATTCCCTGATTTTTGGTATGTTTTCCTTTCGGTGGGATGAGATACGATGGTGGAATTTAGGTTCGTTAAGTTCGATTAAAGAAAAAAATATTTTAGATATTCAACATTTTCTTCGTGAAAATCTAATTATTGTTTAAACCAAATCAATCTGAATAAAGTGTTTCAGTAATTACGCAAAAAAAATTTTTTTTTCATGAGCTCCCAGTCATATATCGCTATCTCCGTAAATGAATTTCCGTAGTCGATTCATAAAAAGATTAAATTAAAAAAATCGTCCTAATCCCCAGGCAGTAACAATCTTAGAGCTCAAAGTATCTGGAAAGACATAAACAAACTGAGGAGGATTCCCCGTGGCGGAGTGTCTATAGTGCTAAACTGCTAAACCGTAGTTAGCGAGATCGAACTACAATCGCTCTATTACGTTCACTTGCAAACATACCCAAGGGAAAGGTACAAACTTACTTACCCCCAGCTATGATTTAAATAGTTAAATACTACAAGGAAGCGCGTGATGTAATGTTTATCCTCGTAGGAAATGGACACGTTAAGACGAGTTCAAGTCCTAGACGGTGCTGCTTTCATTTCACATAACGCTAATACTTGACGGAACGTTCTGCATCAAACTATTCCCCGTCCAACTATGGATAAATAGAAAGACAGACCGGTCTCTTGAACCTTAATTAGCAACCATTCTAGGAGAAGGAATACTATAGATGCTTACCTGTAAAATTGTCAGGGTAAGACGAGTTCAAGTTCTGGACGAGGCTGCTTTAATTTCATATAGCGATAATATCCGTGGGGAAGTTCTGTATCAAACAATTCTCCGTCAAGCTATGGTTAAATAGTAGAACAGACCGATTTCTTTAAATTTGGTTAGCAACACTTCTAGGAGAAGGAATATTCTAGATGCTTACCTGAAAAATCCCTCTTAAGAAATTGACCTTGTGTCACACATATTACTTGTGTTGAGAGGTTGTTCAATATGTACAAGGGTGGATTTGGCATTAAATAAACCTCGAAGGATGATATGCCAATAAAACAAAGAAACAAAACAAATCGTCTCTTTGAATTCTGGTTTTCTGTCCACATTGAAAAGAGCAAAACGCTCCCGTCTGAAAATTAGTTTACTCGGCCAATAAATGCAATTCAAACAATAAAATATATCAAAAGCCATAAATGTGCTAATTAACATACGTTTAAAATTGTTTGATATTTGTTTATGTTGAGAGCCAGACATTTTGAAAATTTACTTTGGTGTAAAATTCTAATATAATTTGCATGTATGTGCGAATTCTATCTTAATCATATTAATACCAACATGTCCGTTGGCATATAATTGGTTTTTAATGTTATTAGCATATTATTCAGATTTAAAGCATAAATAAAAAGTTGCTTCTAAAAGAGAAATTTTATTGGTGTCGACAGATATTGAACATATTTAATTTAATTCATGAAATAACCTAAAACAATTAATTAAGAAATAAATATGATACTACGACATAAAATGTTTTGCAATATATTTGGTAATGTGAGTCAGAGCTTTCGTCTGGTAAGAGGCAAATTTGTCGCCCCAGCTGCGTTTCAAGGATGTCTGCAAGAAAGATCTCAGGTGTTTTTGGCATTACCCCTTCCATATGGGAAAATTTGGCTCAGGACCCTCCTCGAAGGCGGCATGCTCTCCGTAGCAGACTTTTTATGTCTGAAGCCACCCTGGTGCAACATTATGAAGCCAAGAGGTCCAGAAGAAAACGGCATCAACAAAGCACCGGCACATCAACATCTTCAGGGACAGCCTTCAAATGCGAAATCTGTGGTCGAGAATGTTTTTCAAACATCGGACTTCACAGTCACAGGAGGCGCTGTAACTTCAGGGGCACAAAACTATATAGTCTTCCGAGGCTGCAATGGGAATGAATACATAGTATTGCGTGATAGTCGAGGTTCTTGCGAGTCGAGCGAAATTTCTTCAAGCATCTGGTTATTGTACTGTGATCAAATGTGCCTTCACCTTTTTCACAACAGATAATTTGGCTGCTTCCGCGGGCCATGATTAAACTCAAAAAATGATAAGTTTCTTAGCCTACGTGGCACGTTCGTGATAGCTACCAACTATCATTATACTAATAATCACAATGGGTAACTTTCACGGTTCGAACTGATACGATCATGTGATATGCGTGCTGTGAACTAACACATAGCAGTATAGTGTAAATGTAGTATGTACGTTCATTGAATTTATAACTCCGTTTTTCATTAGTTCTGATACTGTGTGATTGCACCACTTGAACTGTTACCAAACAATTGGGAAAAAAAGCTAGATGTGAACTACAAAGGGATGCTATGTACTGTTTTGAATAACTACAGGAAGCATCATCCTAGTGTGACGGCCACTTACTTCCACTCTCACAAACCCTCCAAGTAAGACGTGCAGTACTGGATAGGAAGTGCTGGGGAAGTAGAGATGATTGCATCAGCGACGTTGTTCTATGGACTATTACACATGGACATACTAGGTTTGGCTGACCAGCAAAATCTATCATCACCTCTGTGGGAGCACAAGATGCTTTCTAAATGGCTGATATGAACAAATTTTGCCGTTCTAAGGAATGTTACGTTGCAATACTCACGGTACTAAAACTCCGATAAAAATCATAACACGAGAAACATGTCGTCACAACTCCCAGCCTTTATTAACGTGCTCGTCTAGTGGCTTCTACCAGGGAGAGGGGAGGCAGAGAGAACGAGAGAGAGAGAACACTACTAGATTACTGGGCTCTCATGGGGGACCCAATGTCAGGTCCGTACCTACGACATCCGCAGGCAAAAAGAGGACGAACCCTTTCTTCCTTCCCCACGTCACCACGTGACTTCCGGTCAACACCCGACTTCCGCTTGCCCCTCAATTCTTCGTTCGGGTCAGCTACGGTCAAAACCATCGCTCTCCTCTTTTGGGTCATCACTATTTTTTAAGCCTTTGTTATTTATTCCTCCTCCTTCCAATAGCAGTTCTAGCTCACAAAAGTCAGGAATATACCCATATTGCAACATTCCTCCCTTACCATCATTCTAAAATTTTACCCGTAAAAATTTTCAAAAGTATCCCTTTTTTTTTCAAGAATATGCGTTATTCATTAGATTTTTTTTCCCCCTTCTATCCGATATAGACCTTCCTCTCTCCGATAGAGCCACACGAGCATTCAATTTTACAATAATACAAAAACACATACATATATAAAGTAAAAAGAACATTTACAAAATCATTAAAGCAGGTGATTTCTCCTCTTTGTTCCACAATTGTGCTCTGACCTTACTTACTTATTTGTTCATTTTTTTTTCTTTCTTTTCCTTTTTTTTTTTTTTTTTTTTTTGGAAATACTCTCCCCAATTTGAATTTAAAAAAAAATTACTCATTTATTTTTCATTCTTATCAATTGCAGACCTATACTGATTTATAGCTTTTTTTTTTTTTTTCAAGCAACGGCGTTATCGTCGCCTTCTTCAGCTGGTCAATAATTCTTTTCTCTATTATTCTTCTCTTTTTGTATCTATTCATTTTAATCCCTTTCAGTTTTTCATTTATTTATCTTTTTTTTTTTTTTTTTTATTCATCTCATATTCCGTGTAATTCGTTTTTCATTTACTCATTTTTCTCATCCTTTTTCTTTTCTTTTTTTTTTTTTTTCATTCATCTATCTCTAATTTATTTCGAGCGCCAAAACTAGGTTTTTCTGGAAGGTATCTGCTGTGTGAAACACTTGAACCACAGGCCTTTAAAGCTATCTTCATAGTCTGGTGGGGTATCATGTTTCCTTGTGGGCAGCACTGGTTGACCCCGGGTGAGCTCGCTGCTACTACCATAATCATTTGTACTCCCAGCGTTTTTTAATGCTTTCTTCATTGCAACTCTAAGCATAGCTATTTTCCTTTCCATTAGGGGAACATATTTTTATTTCTCTGTATCACTATCTGACGGTGTGGTATTTACCTTAGCCCTTACTGTTTTAGGGGAATCTTTTGTGATGCTATTCACTGTTGGAGTTATTTTTGTGGCTTTCCATTTTAGCCATTACTCCAAAATCATTTTTATTATTATTAACGTCCACCTGTCTTTAAATTTCTCTTTCTTTTTCTTTTTTCTATTGGGACATAGTTGTTTTCATTGTTCCTATCACCTTCACCCGTGTGGTTCATGCCCTCGGTATCCACATCACTATGTGAAGTATTAATATCCTTATGGGAGTTTTTCTCTCTTAATAGCTGTATATTTATCCTTATTTTCTGAGATATGTTCCGAGGACGTAGAATGGACTTGTGTGCCCTCCTTAGTTTTTGCCATTCATATTAGACAAAGCGTGGTGCTGATTTTTGAGGGCTATCCCATGCTTGTCTCTATTTTTAATTTGTTCGGATGTGCTTTTAGGGGTAGGTGCATCCACTTTTTATTAATTTTTACGGGACAATTCTAATGAGTGATACTTGCTATTACACCCAACAACTAGTCTGGTCTCTATTACCTATCTGAGATGCACATTGCCATTCCTCACTGTTAGGTACGTTTCTACTCTGTTGTTTAATTTTTTCCTATTGTTACTTGTTCTTAATCTATCCTCTAAAAGAGTTCTTTTGATAGGCCCTATCAACCCTTTTCAACGCTTTTTAAGGCACTCGTTACAGAATTTAATGCATCAACCAAGCTGCGGTGAGATTCTGTAAGAACTCTTTAATGGTCTGAGACTCCATTTCGCATAAACAATTTCAGTCACAGAATAATAGAAGACTTATACTAAATATTAATGATATCAATAACTAGTGAAGAGAAAAAAATACACAACTGTAGAACAAGAGAAAAAAAAAATTATCTACCTTGTCACTTCTACGTATATTTTTCTTTTTTTTTTTTTAAAGTTTTTTTTTTTCTTGTAAAGTTCATTAATTCCGTCTTTTTTTTTTTTTTTTTTTTTAAATTCACACGTGGACGTATATTTTTTTCTACACGTGGGTTTCTCTTCTTTTATATAAGTCCTTTTCTTCTCTTTAATTGTTAGTTGCTGTTGTTTTTTTTTTCTCGTCCTTTTTTTTCTTCTTAAATCTTTTGTTTTCTTCACACGTGGGTCTTTTTTTCTTTTTTCTTTTTTTTTAAGTTCTCAATTGTTTGTTGACTCGTTGTTGCGTTCATCTCCTTTAATAAGATTTTAAAAGGTTGCTCCCTTTTTTTTTTTTTTTTTTTAAATTCACACGTGGACGTATATTTTTTTTTTTCTCCACGTGGGTTTCTCCTTCTTCTTTTATAAGTTTTTTTCTTCTTCTTTAATTGTTAGTTGCTGTTGTTTTTTTTTTTTCTCGTCTTTTTTTCTTCTTTAAATCTTTTTGTTTTCTTTCGCACGTGGGTCCTTCTTTTTTTTAAATTTTTTGTTTTTCTTCACACGTGGGTTTTTAAGCCCTTTTTCTCCCTCAAATGCTCGATGTTGTTGTTTTTCTTTCTTTTTTTCTTTTACTTTCTCCTGTTTTTTTTTTTCGTTTTTTTTTTTTTTTTTTTTTTTTTTATCGTCACACGTGGGTCTTTTTCTTTGTTTGTTTGACTCGCTCTTTCTTTCGTTTACGTTAGCTTCTGTTACAATTACGGCCGATGTCTTTTTTTTTCGTATCCCCTCGTTGCGTCGTGGTAAACTGGTTCTTATGAGTCCGTGTCTGAACTCCGAGGTCAACGGGCACCAAAACGATATATGTTACGTTGCAATACTCACGGTTACTAAAAAACTCTCGATAAAAAATCATAACACGAGAAACATGTCGTCACAACTCCCAGCCTTTATTAACGTGCTCGTCTAGTGGCTTCTACCAGGGAGGAGGGGAGGCAAGAGAACGAGAGAGAGAGAACACTACTAGATTACTGGGCTCTCATGGGGACCCAATGTCAGGTCCGTACCTACGACAATCGCAGGCAAAAGAGGACGAACCCTTTCTTCCTTCCCCCACGTCACCACGTGACTTCCGGTCAACACCGACTTCCGCTTGCCCCTCAATTCTTCGTTCGGGGTCACGCTACGGTCAAAACCATCGTCTCCTCTTTTGGGTCATCACTATTTTTTAAGCCTTTGTTATTTATTCCTCCTCTTCCAATAGCAGTTCTAGCTCAAAAGTCAGGAATATACCCATATTGCAACAAGGAACCATTGAGTTAAAAATAAAAGAAAGAGAAAATATAGACAAATAGATGGATCTTACTAGAGCTTTAGTAGAAATAAATAAATTGTGGAACATTTATATGGCGATTGGTGCCCTTGGAATGGTTTCAAAATATCTAAAAACATACCGGGGAGGGAGATCAGATGAAGAATCGAAACCATAAAGAGACGAAAGCAATGTTAAATTAGAACTAAAATCCACAGATGAGTCATGAATACCTGAGGAGATACGCTGACACTGAGACTTCAGAGTAAATCCATCATTTAAAACTGGTATGAAATATTCGCAAGAGTTAAAATGATATTTGTCCATCGGTATGGATACCAACTATTAATACAATCCAGCTCTGGAGGTTTGTGAAAAAAATACGCCCCTTCTTTTTAGATGAACTGATAACAAAACAATTGAGCACTAGACTATCATAGAATATCTGTACAATATTTCTAAGGTTTCTAATTCAAAGTGTTTCCTTCCCCGAGTCCTGATGTCATACCAAGGCTAGAGAGCCCAGGCTACACTACTATTTTAGTTATAGTTTGGTTAAGAAGAGATGTATACTTACCTTTCCGAAGGTATTAGTTATGCAAAAAATAAACAGTTTCGATCAGAATTTCAAATTGATTTGCCGAGTCTATCCCCCCCCTTCTTAGCTTACTTAAAGTTGTACATACGCATTCGTGTCTTCTTTAATTTATTCGTTTTTGAAAAAGAGAAGACAAACTACTAATCATAGGATATGATACTATTTCTGGGCAAGGTTAATTTCTAATATATGATAGTAATGTATTTATTCAGTCTGTATCAACTGTCATAAATGAATGTAAAATCAGCGGAGTGGCGTATTGTCGGTATCAGCCGGACAGCGGAGTATATGCCATTTTCCCGAGCGTTAGACCAGAGAGATTATTTTTCTGTCCTAGGTGGAGCGCTAAACCTATCATCCCGCTGTGTCGGTATCGAACCTTGAACCTTGTAGTTCGTAGGCAGTTGCACCACGGGGCTGAAACGGCTGACATAAAACCATGCATTAATTCCGAAAAAATGCACATTATAGATGTTAAGTGCAACTATGTTATGGTAAAAATTCACAAATTCGGTTTTTGTCCTGAAATTGAGCCACCCACAAAAAATATCAGCTTCAATACACCGAGCCTTTTTCATGTCTTTGTTTTTATAAAAGATGAAACGAACTTTAATTTAAGTTTGCCATACCATTTCCGGAGAAAGGCCAACATTTGATATATGTAATCAAATACAAACGTTAAAATATATTTTCTATCGTCCTCAGTATATCCAATAAATAGTTTTTGGTTGCCTCTCACGTACAATCCTAATCATATAATATTGTATAGGATTTTGCGATCCTTTGTAGAATAGAAGCAAACTAAAATTAACCAAATGCGACTCCCTAACAGAATTCCCAAACTAGGTGTCCTTATGTTCACCAAAAAGGTGCCATTTATGGAAATGTGTGAAGCAAGTCAACTGATGCACTTATAATTGTCGCCGATTCACAGGTTTTCTGCACGAAGTACATTCATGTCTTAAAAAAAAAGACAAAAAACGTTTTGAGCTGCCCATTGAGAACAGCTGGGTCAATTTAATTAGTTCTGAAATTCGTTCTGATGAATATCTCTTTTTATGATCATCAAACTTGTGAACATTTCCCAAGTTCTTTATTCTTTTCTCAGTTTTTCTTTCTTCTATGATTTCATCTGGTTGTCAATTGGCTAATGGAAGTAGAGATCGATTGCATTAAACCACTACATGGGCTCAAACAGTCACAAGCTTAACTCAGTTTGAACCAGTCTGATACAGACCAACTGTTTGTCTGTTTTGAATTAATCATGTCTTTTTCTTTTTGAGCTTTTTTCCTCGGTTTTAATACTCTTTCTTTTTTTAATGAGAATGTGACAATTTGTAAATTCTATTAGTCAGTTCATCATACATTGTATGCCGTTATCTTTTCCTACGTTGGTTAAGTGTTAGATTATGCATTAAGATTATAATGAAACGAACGTACGAATTGAACCCAAATCCAACGAATATATATATATATGTATATATATATATATATAATATATATATCACTCTCGTTGGATTTTGGTTCAATTCGTAAGCTGTTTCATTTTTATTTGTTTACTGACCTATCTAATTAATTTAATATATTTTATTTTACAACTGTAAAAAAAGCTAAGTAAATTCTTCTATCTGAACGTTTTTATTTTGAATTCAAGATAGTTACAATGTAGCAATATTTACCCGGAGGTCAACCAGACAAGATTTATATAATATTATATATATATATATATATATATATATATATATTTAAAACCATTCTCAGCAGATATTACAAAGGTAAGAGACGGATTTTATCTTCTCTAATAACTTATAGAATAATTATATCAACTTGATGCTTCAAAGGAGTTTAATAATAGATGAGAAAAACTTTCTATCAGGGACCCCACTCTCAAAAAGTGTTTTAATACTTTTGAGAAGGGTCCCTTGGAAAGGATTTTTCATTTAACACCCTCATTTCATTCATTTTTATTTCATCCATTCATTTCATTTTACCATTAATTTTTAGAGAGAGAGAGAGAGAAGAGAGAAGAGAGAGAGAGAGGAGAGAGAGAGAGGGGGGGGAGAGAGGGGAGCGATAAGATAAAGAGAGAGGGTAAGAGTAAAAAAGAATTGTCTTCCAAGCTAGTAACTACATTTCAATTTGTTGTTAACCACTGGGTAAAATAGAAAAAAATGAAAATTGAAAAAAGAAATGTATTAACCTTACATTTCCATTTATATTCCTGCCAGAGACATTTGTATGGTTGAATTGTTTTCATTTTAGGAAAATGTTGCAATTTGTAAAGTACATTATTCTGTCAAATATGAATTCCTAAATTGAACTAGAATCCAACTCGAAAGGAAAACAAATAAAACAGATCTCTCTCTCTCTCTCTCTCTCTCTCTCTCTCTCTCTCTCTCTCTCTCTCTCTTCTCTCTCGAGCTAGGCATAATGTTTTAATTTTTGTTGTTATACTACGTGGCTTGTATTCATAATCCAAGAAATCTATTAACTCTATTTTAATATTATTTTCCAGCCTGGGGAACTGTTGTATTCCGAAATGTAGGATATACAAAATGATAATTAAAAACAGTGAAATATGTTTAACAATAACAATACTTGTTTTATTTATTTTCACTGGCAGGGAATACAGTCGGATGGTTTTGGATAAAGTTCAGCTGTGTGTATGATACATCTGCTCACGTATCAGGCCGGTCCTTTGTGTTATGTGTGTGTTCACACATGGGGCCAGTGGCCTTATCGACTCTCTGCCGAGAGTCCTTATTTAAAACATGAAGCCCCAGGAGAGTTCCTTAAAATATTTACCCAAAAACCTTATTGGTTTTAGGTTTTTATTTTCCTTTCATTTCCTTTCGGATTGTTTTAATTTCCTATTATTGTTGTTTCATTCTGGAGACATATGATTAATGATGCGATGTATTCAGCCCGGATACTTATTCCGTGTTTTAATGACTTACGAACTTCTATTGGGGAGGTTCACATAGCATAATGGGCCGGGTTAGCTCAGTCGGTAGAGCGTTCGGCTAGAAATCATAAGTTTTCTAGTTCGATACCGGTCCTCGCCAACTCAGCGTTATGAGTAGCACAGGAATCTGTGCGGTAAAGTAAGGAGTTGATGGTAGGTGTGGCGCTCCACATCAGATGCAAAAACAATCTCCTTGCTCTCATTTCTCTCCCCAGCTATGGGTAAATAGTAGGGCAGATGGGTTTCTTTTAGTCTCGGTATGTTAAGGAGAAGGAGCGTTCTGAATTAAATTGAAGTGTACACCACTTAAAGATTGTCCTTGTGACGCATCCTTCTCGTTGCGGATGGAGTTGAGTAAATACATACTGACTAGGGGTTATAAACACAGACTGTTAAAAGATGCAGGGATTTATTGAATTATGATCTATGCAACACAGTCATTTTCAGATTTTTGGTATAAAGTCCATCTGCTTCACACTCACAGACACACACAGACACAGACACACACACACACACACACACACACACACATATATATTATATATATTATATATATATATATATATATATTATATATATATATATATACCTTTAGAAGGATATATACCTTTAGAAGATAAATTTATTTCCACTTTGCCGTCTCATCAAAATAAAGAGACGGGAGAATGACACCAGTAAGATCGACGGTAAAATAATTAAAAAAATTAACTGATGAGACGGCTAAGTCGAAATAAATTTATCCTCTTAAGGTATATATCCTTGATTTATTTATTTATATTTATGTATTTATTTATAATACTACGTATATGTAAAAATATATACACAAATATCTATATGTACGTCTGATTTCTCAATTTTGGCTGAATCCTATCAAAATAACACTTGATATCATCCACACACACACACACACACACACACACACATATATATATTATATATATATATATATATATTATATATATATACCTGTCCAACTTACGACTGAAATGTTTAAGAACGCGTCAGTCAGAATATAAACTGGTTTTGATAATTGATATCTGTAATTATAAAATGAGACAAATATATCTTGTTATAATATTCAAAGGTTGATATACAAAATATTGTATACACTATTTTGCTTTTGCAAATTTTTAACCATAAAATCTGCGAAAGGAAACATTTGATGCAAAAGCATTATTTCGTAGAATATTTATGCCAGAGTCAGAATGCAGACAGTATATATTTCGAATCAATTATTCGCTTAAGAATTTGTGTATATATTTTTACATATACGGAGTACTGCAAATTTTTGATTATTAACATCTGCGATAGGAAACGTTTGATGCAAAAGCATTATTTCGTGGAATATTTATGCTAGAGTCAGAAGGCAGACAGTATATATTTCGAATCAATTATTCGCTTAAGAATTTGTGTATATATTTTTACATATACGGAGTACTATAAAATAAATATTATGGAAACCATAGATACACTATTAAAAGATGTCCGAGTTTGAATTCAAATAAAAGATAAAATCCGAATCTTGATATTCAAGGATAATAGATCCCCCTCAAAAATTTTTAAACACATTATATATCAAGTGCAAGAAGTTGCAATATAATCTCTTTTAATCCTAGTTTTAGATTAGGCTGAAACTTTGTGAATGTTGGAATTAGGGTCAGTTTCTTTTTATGCTTGTAATAAAATAAATTTTCTCTGACTTAGAAAAAAAATCAGATTCCGAGGATGTCTGCTGGTTTTTATATTCCCAAGGAGACGGAGAAAAAAATCCACTTACCAAAATTTTGGGAAAAGTGTACGTTGAAAGCAAAGGTATAAATGATGATTATGTACTTGGTATGTTGATCGTGTTAAGGGCACATCCATTTAATTCACTATGTAACTGCCTCCAAACACGCATATATAACCGTATAAAACGTTTATATTTTTACACGGTTCACCAGCCACACATAGGAAGAAACTGGCATTTACACATATATGTGAAAGTAGTAAGGAACTTAAGAAGAAAGCAAGACAAAACATAAAGAAACAGTAAATATACATAGAACAGATTTGGTTAAATTGACATTTTAAAACTATGTCTGATAACTTTGGCTTAACTTTATACATACACACAATAACACACACACACACACACAAATATATAAATATATATATATAAATATACAAGGTGTGGCAAAGATATTGAGATTTTTTGTACTTTTTGACACGGCTTGTATTCCGGAAAAAGTACCGTTTCATTCATTGTTCACTTCTATCTTGGTGAATACAGCTTAAATCCCGACACGTTTATGACACAGATATATATATATATGGTGTGATAAAAATATTGTGATTTTTTGTACTTTTTGACACACCTCGTATTCGAAAAAAATAACGTTTCATTCATTCTTCATTTCTTTCTCAGTAAATACAGCTTTAAACTTGGTACTTTTTGACACACCTTGTATTCTGAAAGAATAATGAATGGAACGTTATTTTTTCAGTATACAAGGTGTGTCAAAAAGTTAAAAAATGTCTATACTTTTTGACACACCTATATATATATATATATATATATATACATATATATATATATATATATATATATACATGAAGGATGAGTTTAGGATCCGACGATATGCTGTAGATAGAAGGAAAGTGGTCAAGAAATGAACAACTCAAAACAAGTGACAGGGTGAAACGGTTTCGTCTGTGTTCACAGACGTCATCAGTCATTTGTAACTTTATTAAAGCAAAGCATACGTTTAAATACAAGTGGCGGCGGTGGCGCCGGAGAGGTCAAGGGGGTGAGTGTGTAGTGGTGTGAGATAAGGAGGAGCGGGGAATTTGGGGTAGGATGGGGTCGCAGGGTCAGTTGAGTGGAGGGGTAGAGGATGTTTGTTTGAAGTGCTGGGCCGGTGACAGTGGTTGATGGGTCAATTAGTGTGGGCATATATTAATTTATGTGAGTAAATGTTCATGTGTGGCTAAGTATGTTAGAGACGAAATGTGAGTAAATGTTAATGTGTGGCTAAGTTATGTTAGAGGCGAAATGTGAGTAAATGTTCATGTGTAGCAAAATTATGTTAGAGGGGAAATGTGAGTAAATGTTCATGTGTAGCTAAGTTATGTTAGAGGCGGAAGGTGAGTAAATGTAGATGTGTAGCTAAGTTATGTTAGAGGGGAAATGAGTAGCTAAGTTATGTTAGAGGTGATCTGAGAGTAAATGTGTAGCTAAGTTATGTTAGAGGCGGGTTGTGAGTAAATGTTCATGTGTAGCAAAGTATTGTTAGAGGCGAAATGTGAGTCAATGTTGATGTGTAGCTAAGTTATGTTGGAGGGAAATGTGTGGTAAATGTTGATGTGTGGCAAAGTTATGTTAGAGGCGGAATGTGGGAGATTGTAGTGTTTGTTGATTGTCATTTGTTATCCATTTTCATGGAGAGAAAGATTGTTGTCATGGATTCTAGATTGAGCTATTTATCTGTCAAGGTTGAAGAAGCCTTTTCTGGTGTTAATATTTTTTACATGAGGTATTAGAGCAGCTTCGCATAGTCGTCTTAAATTTTTCTGTGTACTTAGCCACACATGACCATTTACTCACATAAATTAATATATGCCCACACCAATTGACCCATCAACCACTGTCACCGCCCCAGAACTTCAAACAAACATCCTCTACCCCATCCACTCAACTGACCCAGCGACCCCATCCTACCCAAAATTCCCCGCTCCTCCTTATCTCACATCACTACACACTCACCCCCTTGACCTCCCCGGCGCCACCGCCGCCACTTGTATTTAAACGTATGCTTTGCTTTAATAAAGTTACAAATGACTGATGACGTCTGTGAACACAGATGAAACCGTTTCACCCTGTCACTTGTTTTGAGTTGTTCATTTCTTGACCACTTTCCTTCTATCTACAGCATATATATATATATATATATATATATATATATATATATATATATATAAAGTGGAGAAACAAGGTGTTTGAAATGGCGATAGCCGACAATTTTTGGGAGATTATGTGCTTAATTAAAGTCATACCTAATTTGTTAATTAATTAATTATAATTAAATGAATTAGGCGTGCATATCGGTTTAAATGTAAAGCGTTAAAAAAATCGAGAAAAAGTCCATCTCTGTATGTACATTTCAGCCTATTAGGCCTCATCAGCAGAGCTATAGACAGGGCAGTGCTTTGTGCGTGATTCGAACCCTACCTGTCATGGCTGACAGGCGGACACTCTAACCATTACACTAGCTGGCTTCCCAGAATTTCTCGTTTGTTTTAAACTGATGTGTATATCGCACTTTTTGGGTGACTTATGGCACGACAGTATGAAGTGGACAAACAATGTGTTTGAAATGGCAATCGCCGACAATTTTTGGGGAGATTATGTGCTTAATTAAAGTCATACCTTATACATCATTATCATCATCATCAGGTCGCGCATTCAGCGCGGATATCCGTGACAATCTCTCTCCATTCGTCCCTATCGCTCATCATTCTCGGGAGGTCCTCTATGCAGCATCCTGCATCCGCACAGAGCTGATCAACGTACGTTTTTGCTGGTCGGCCCACCCTGGCTTGTCCATGTGCTGGCTTCCACAGGAGGACGTCGCTTATGAGTTCGTCCTTGCTTCTCCAGCAGTGTCCCGCGTGTCTTGTCCGTCTAGCTCGGATGGTTTGGGTGATATGTGGCACGTGGCCGTACAGCTGCTTTCTGGTAGGGTGCTGTTTCCGCGTCTTGTTCATGATCACCCGCAGCATTCTTGTGCAGCTCCCATCTAGTTTATTCTCTAGTCGCTTAGTTAGGGTCCAGGTTATTAATTAACAAATTACTTTAAGCACGTAATCTCCCCCTTCAAAAATATCACTATGTTATTTGGTGTTAGGATGATTCTAAAGTGTGCTTTTTTTTCAACGGAATGTTAAAGTTAATCAGGTCGAAGTTGATTGCTCAATGCTCACTACTTTTGAACAGAACAATACATATGGTAAAGAAGTAGGTTTAAATAACGATCAGGATTGTATTTAAATCTCAGCCAATGAAGACGTAAGGCAAATGTTGAATGAGTGCAGTTAGTTCATTCACTAGATACAACTAAGTTATCTTGCTAGAACTTAAGGTGGTTAATTTCGTTAATTAACCAGTATTAAGTCAAGCTTAATTTGGTCTAAGATGTATGGACTATGGAATGCAGATGCTTGGAATAAGATCACATTCAGTGATGGAACTAGGATGCAGTTCTAGTTCAACGAGAACCCCTTTTGCTAGGAATCCTTTAGCAAAGCAAAGACACATTTTACACGCCGAAAATAGTGATGCTTTAGGGATATACAAATATGGAGTGTTCAAGAAAGATTTTGTAAAAATTCACGTTGGCGTGCATCTTGCCGAATAAATCCAGTTGCTAAAGTACCATTTAATACAAAACTTTGTAAAGGTGATATCGTTCGTTATTACTGAGTTGATAACCACACGTTGCGTGTAACACCAAATATACTAGACGGGGAAAATGTCAATATATTGAAATATTGCTCAACTCAGAGCCGTGACTTAAATATCAATTGAGGGTAGACATAAAAAGCACAGTTGGGAAGATAATTACACGCAAACTTTAAGAGTTTAAGAGCCTAGAGAATGGTATCGCATCTTTGCCTATCAGTCATCGCTCTTGGTAAGTCCTCTAAACAGCATCATCTGCACAGAATGTGGTTAATGTACGTATTTGCTGGTTGGCCAACACTGATATTCTAATGAACAGCAGTCGGTGTGAGATCGTTCTTTATGAGATCCTGTTTACTTCTCCATCTTAATTGGAAAGTCTGTATGATGGGAGGTGAGGGGCGTATAGATGCATGTGAAAATAGTAAACGATTATTTTTGTTCATTTCTAAATTAAGATAAGACACGTGACTTCTTCGTATGAAATTTATGTAATACATTTTCATTAAATACATTTTTTTCTTTCTGTTTTATTGTATTGTGTGGTTCTGTAGGGTCCAAAAAATGTATGCGCAATCATTTTTGGGTCATATCTCATTCCTAGCTTTGATTCATACCCCCGGCTGTAAAGTATGGTAATTAGATCTATAAATAAGGTAATTATAGATTGAAATTATGTCAATAGGACTGACGTTTCAAATGTAGAAAAAGAGATGCAAACAATGTACTTACTGGACGCAAACCATTATAAATTTGCAAACGTACTCTGCGTCCGATGACTTTGGCATAATATAAATGTGTGTGTGTGTGTGTGTGTGTGTTTGTTTGTGTGTGTGTGACAGAGACAGAGACAGATAGATAGAAAGAGAAAATCATAGGATATTTGTTTAATAAGCATACAATAACATATACAACACATACATGATATATATCTATAACACCCAGTAAACGCAGACACATAACTGTACTAGCAGAGACACGTATATATATATATATATATATATATATATATATATATATATATATATA
>CM042140.1:111423177-111463177 GCA_023376005.1 Doryteuthis pealeii
ATCTCCCCATTTCACTAGCACTAGATCAAAGATACTGTTTTTTTTGCGTCTGAACCGGAGAACCGCATGTACCATCAGTTCCTCACTTTCCCGCACAAATCCCTGTGTTACTCATACGCTGAGTTGGCGAGGACCGGTATCAAACCAGGAACCTTGCGATTCCGAGTCAAGAGCTCTAACGACTGAACTAAACCAGCCCTCCTTTAAGTATGCTAATTCCATCATTTTTAACAAAGAAATATATATGAACTGAAGTGGGTTAAAAGAAAGCATTAGAACCATGAGAATACATAAGATTGGTTTCGTCTATGCTATGGCTTAGGACAAAAGACACAATTAATTTAGATAATTCAATATAGTTTGTTTAATATATTTTATGAAGCCAGGATTTTCAGCTATCAATTAAAATGTGTTGTGTCTTATCTATTATTAGGTTATTTACTGTTTGTTAATAACCTGAGGTGAACGTCATTTTACTGTGCTAATCCGTCATTGTTAACAAGAAAGTATATATGAACTGAAGTGGGTTAAAAGAAAGCATTAGAACCATGGGAATATACAACATTTAATTCGTCTTCAGTTTCTCAATATTATGAGTATCCTCGCTAAAAATATGAATCTGTGGACATGAGATTTTATTATTTTAAGTTGCATCATAGTATAAAAGTGATTAAACTAGAAATTCACACAATTTAGATTCTTGTGGGGATATGCATTTTTCATCTCTTAGTTCGTAGAAATTATTAGAAAATTCCATCACGTCACTCTTGATTAGATTCATTTTTTTCTTGATAAGTAAAATATTGAATCACAACTTTCATCAAATTTCAAGGCTCGATAATATTTTAAAAAATGATTAGATTATACACTTTCTTGATTTTATCGGATTTTATCAGTAAAAATAATTATTCTTTAGAGAACTGTATTGTACAATTCTCTAAAGAATAATTATTTTTGAAGATAAAATCCGATAAAAATCAAGAAACTGTATAATCTAATTTAGCTTTATTTTAAATATGTTCGAGACTTTAAATTAGATGGAGGATATGATTCAATATATTAGTTATCATCAGAAAATGAACATTTTACATGGTAGAATTATTTAACGTTTTGAATTTCAAATATTTTCATTTTACAGAAATCTGTGAGTAATACTTTTTGTCAGAAAGTATGAGTTGTTATGAACGAGGATGTCATATAATATCTAGAATATGTATCTTACTTAGACATTGAAATACTCTGCATTTTCTTTACGTGTCTGAATATCAACAAGTGATTATAAACGTTTAAGTTTTTACATTAAATGTTTGACTATCAGAGTTCAATTTCTTTCGTTTCGAACAAATATTGAGAAATGTATGAAGAGGCCTACTTAAAAGATACTGTGCCTTTAATCTAACTGCTACTTACGCCTGATGTTGTGCGTGTCGTGTAACGGTTATCGTCGAAAAAAATGGACATGGTAAATCGAGTTCAAATTTTAGACAAGTCTGTTTGAAATTCTATTCACGCTACAGCCTTGATATACGGTATGAATCCATGACCATCTATAGTTAGATAGTAGGACATACTGAGCGTACTAATCTTCTAGGGCGGCAAGTTAAATCAAGAGAAGGGAAACTCTGAATCCAAGTTATTAACTTATGTCAGATAAGAGATTGTGGGTGGTTTGTTAGTTTGATACTTGCATTATATAAGCTAGTACAAGCGCTCACAGATTACTTTGAGAAGAGATGATCACGAATAAGTAATACCGTCATTGTCCAAGACGACATGATGGTAATTCTAAGTCATGGTGACCCGTTGACATAAAATATGCTTATGGTACTAGAATAAGAAGATTATGTTCAAAAGGTTTCTGTTGTTGATGGTGTATGATACTAAACTGCATCTGATGATGACACTTCAGTTCTGGACATCAGCACAATATGAAGTACCCTCTAATTGTCATACTCCCTGGTGATTTATAACCTGGAGTGGTAGTAGTTGAGAGGGTTTTGGGGGTGAAATAAAGTTGTTTAAATATGATTCGGTTTTGGTATGACAGTTTGCAAAAAAAAACAATAACACAGATTAAGAAATAACTATACAAGAATGTAATAACGTGTAATGAATATATATATATATATATATATATATATATATATATATATATATATATATATATACGTTTCTAGAAGAGACACATTAGAATTGCTATATTTCTATATTGACCAAGGTCGTACTGGGTTAAAAGCGCTTTGTCCTGGCTTAGAAACCAATAGTAACAATCACCTTTTATTTGTATAGTTCACAGTAAAAAATAAATATATCTCTTATATATATATATATATATATATATATATATATATATATATATATATATATATATATATATATGAGCATCTGAAGATTGCATGATATGCATGAAACTGCAGTTACTAAATATTAACTCCCTAATATTTAATCTCTGATATATATATATATATATATATATATATTATATATTATATGGGGAGAAATAGAGAGAGAGAGAGAGAGAGAGAGAGAGAGAGAGAGAGAGAGTGATCTACCTGTCTGTAAGGGACATATTGTAATTATCATATTTCTGTCTTGGCAAAGGCCGTAGTAGTTTAAAAGTGCATATAGTGTTCAGACGATTTGAACTAGTAGTGATAAGCGAAATACATAGACCTATGTACAACGATATGCACCTAAGATCCTCTTTAAACTTGTTACTGATCGATAATAAGATGTGGTATATCATCTATCAAATATCTGTGGTTTGTTGCGTAACAAGCTAATTCATTATTGACTGTGAAAAAGTACAAGTTCAGTGGCTCATTAATACGGCGAATAATGTGCAACATGGCAAATTATTTGAAAGGTTCAGATTAGAACTACTTGCCATGACCCTTGGGTATCAAGACTGACATATCTGAGTTTATATCTCACTGGTCAAGCAGTGTTATTGCTACGTCTTAGGCAGACTTATCTTAAATCTTATACGTAAGAGGTCAACATGTATAATGATTTGCTGGTATCAATATATATATATATATATATATATATATATATATATATATATATATATATATAATGAAATAAATATATAAAGGTATTACATATCTATTTATTTTTGATGGCAATAGAACACTCACAACCTTAGGTTTCATACATGCAAAATCGCATGCATTCATCAGGTGGCTTTGATGCAAATACAAGGAAAATCAAAAAAACTAAAAAATTTAAAAGGTTTTTACGGGCATAAGATGTTTATGATTGGATGAAGTGATATGCGTATGTATTTAGTGTATTTGGGGATGCGTATATGTGTTTATGGATAGTGCAAAGGTTATGTATACAAATCGGTGGATTTGACACACATTCACATTGTTTTACTAGTGTGCAATACAGTCTGAACAATACTGAAGTGTGAGCGTTTGTATTCGCATGCATATCTGTACGTGGGTGTGTGTATTTTGTTGGGCGGATGTTGACATGAGGTCTGTAGGAGAGATGGATACGGTCAACGGTTTGGGTGGGGGGTGTATGTGTGTGGGGCGATACAATCAAGGATGTTAAATAATTCTAATATTAAGATTTCAAATATTATGTATACTGTGGGTGGGTTGGGGTATGGGTTGTCGGTCAGATGTTAAGCTAATCGGGGTTGGTAAAAGGTTCCAAGTATGTACGCACACACGTACGTACGCTCGTAGTTTCACTTATACATGCGTACACGTGCACACACATACATAGATTGATGCGCGCGCGCATGTTCATTAATCCATTCGTACGTATACACTCATACATAACAGTACTCGTACACTCATAGATAATGGTACTTACACATACCTAATACATCCGCATCCCTGCATATGTACCATATATATACACACACATACATATGCATATATACATATATATGCACATATCCATACACATAAATCCACACATACACATATATATGCATAAACATACACATACATACATATGCATACATACATACGCGCGTACACGCGCGTACATACATATCTCAGTCTGCTTATATGTATGTATGTGCGTGTGTTCATGTATGTACGCTCATTTTGGTTTGTCTCGTGTGTGTTATTAGTTTATTGAAGTGTTTCGCTATAGGTGCATATTAAGACGAATGATTTATTTACGGTTGTTAAAATCTACATCCAAAGACTGGGTCCTTCCTATATAACTACTGTCTTTGTTTTATTAATAAGCAATATCTAATAAAGAAGAATATTGAGGTAATTGTGTTATTAATTTAATGCTTATCATTATAATGTCTAGGAAGCAAGTAATAGTGTTTAAGGTAACAAGTTTTTGTAAATTAATGATGTAAATTGGAGCAAAATATTCTGCATACTTGTATATTAGGCGACATTAAAATGATTTGTTCAAACATTTATATGACAGTCAACATAATATTTTTAACGCTTTAGCAAAAAATAATATTCCTAATACTAGCTCTAGGGAAAATTAATTCAAGTAATCATTTTGAAATGTTTTAAAATGATTTATTCATATTTTTACCTTGCATTACTGATAACTTAAGAATATCGGAACTATTATGTGTATACTTATATAAGCAGGTTTTGTTAAAGACCAAGGAATATTACTCAGTTATGATCTTCAAGTGTACACGTTTCAAACTTCTTCTTGTTTTCGGTATATTGGGATCGAGAAGGTAAAGAAAATGTTCAATATTTTTTAACACAATCGTTTTCAACTATGTCATTGTTCGTTTTCAGGGTTTTTATTGGATGTAGTAGATATTTGTTTGGTGCGAGTTTTATTCGTTTAACAGTGTTACTTGCATTTTTTCTGTGGTTATATATATATATATATATATATATATATAATTATATATATATATATCTTTTTGTGATATGCTTGTCCATAAGTGAATTGAGACCCATCTGATGAGGCGAAAATTTGGGGAGCCGGTTTAAATCAACTTAGATTTATATGGGCCCCAATTTTCGTCGAAATAAATTTATTATGGGATTACTGTATTGAGTTCTTCCTTTATTGATAAATATTGCTCTGTATATAATCTAAAAGGTTATTTTACATTGAGCTCTCTTTAGTGATTTAATGATTCACTGTATTTATACATACTGGATCATCAATATTAGTACAGTGGATCTTGAAATCACATATAGAATCATCCCTTACTACCAAGTTTTGGATAAATCTCTTATATATATATATATATATATATATATATATATATATATATATATATGTGTGTATTGTTATATTCTCAATGAAAGAATTGGTTCAACCCGGTGTAAAAGAGTTAGCTGAAAAATCTATTGTCTAAAGGATTCATACAATGACGTCAAATCTACAGTTGATGGCATTTTTATCAATGGGATACATGCTCTGCAACCCTGATGATGAGAATAAATATTATTTGGGTACATTCATCTTGGTGAAACACGAATCCAGGTTAGGATCGTTTTAGTTTTATTTATGAGTTGGATCAAAATCCACCTGACACAATCAGTACATTGGGAAAAAAAATCAAATGGCCAGCAGCCGTGGACAGTAAGGCTTGGCACGAGTTTGACAGTGACATTTGTGAAATTCTCGAAACAACAGCGAATGGATCGGTGGATAAACGTATCTTAACAGCATCTAAGATCATTGTCAGTTACGCAACAGAACGATATGGATTCGAGGAGATTAAAAGTAGGGAAGCAGGTAAAGAAAACCGAAGAGAGGGAAAAGAAAAATCATTCCTCTCCTAGCATTATTAAAGAAGGGTTAACTTACCTAATCATCTAAGCATCGTAATCCGTACGAAAAAAAGTGTTTCTGGCTACGTATGCTATTTAAATATGGGGCACCGCGCATCTGATTGGCTGTTACTAACAACCATCAGATGCACGGTGATTGTATTTGAATGGGTTAGTTCTACCGTCCATAAATTTCTCAAAAGTCAAACGTCTTTTAGCGTTGTATCAGAGTTTGATTCTGATAGGGTCTGCGAATGACATCACTGACGACAACCACCAGCGCCCCAAATGTAGGAGCGTATATTTGAAGGTGTCCCCTATTTTATGTTGTTGCAACTAATTATTTCCTAGACTAACTTTGTATATCCGTTGTCATATCCGGGCATACAAATATTTTCCTTCGATATTTATTTTATTGGACACTTAAATATCCCCTTTTATTATTTCTACAACTATTACTAGCGTGAAATACTAGTCTTCGTTAAATGAAATAAAAGTACGTAAACAGTGAGATTTGATAGATTAAATAAATTATCGAGGGAGAGCATGCGATTCGAACATAGAAGTAATTTGTTTTTACAAGTGTAATCCAGTAAGACCACTTATATCAATTCATCTGTGGAAAGCGCTTGCTGTAATGGTTAAAGTCATAGGAAATGGACTCGTCGCCCCGAGTTCAAATCCTGGACGTGGTAATTGCATTTCACTTAGCTCTAATACTCTTGGGAAAGGTACGAATTCTACTCTCCCTCCAGCTATGGGTAAATAGTAGGGCAGACTGGGCTCTTTAACCTTGGTTAGGCAACCGTTCTAGGAGAAGGAAAACTCTGAATTCAAACCTGTTAAACCCCGCTTAAGAAATTGACCTTGTGTCACGTCCTGCTCGTGCGTAGGGGTCGGTAAATATATATATCAATTCATCTGAAATCACTAGAATGAGATAAGTGTCAGCATGTATACTTCAGCATGAAGCAAATGAGCTTGGCTTGTTTTTTGCTACTTTTAAAAATGTCCATTATTAAGAAAAATTGGAGATTTTTAATTATTTTTATTTTTATTTTCAGAACCTAATTTTAATAAATAATTATGTTTTTAATTGAAAATTTAACCCAAGAAGAAATAATCGTCAACTTAAAAAAAACAAAAAAACAGACAAATAATTGTTTATTGACAGTGAAAAAGTTCAACTTGCTCAGTGGCTTATTAATACGGTGAATACTATGCAACGTGGCAAATTATTGGAAAGTTTCCGATTACGACTACTTGCCACGACCCATGGTTATTGTGACTAATATATTTAAGTTTATATCTCATTGGTCAAGTGTTCTTGCTACGTTTCCAGCAGACTTGTATTAAATCATATATGTAACATGTCAACATGGATAACGATTAACTACTATATATATATATATATATATATATATATATATATATATATATATATATGATGAGTATATCTATGTGTGTATATGATATGTATACATATGTGTGCGTGTGTTAGAAGAAATAATCCTCAACTTAAAAAACAACAACAAACAAACAGAAATATCGGCATGAGACAGAATGGGATGTAATGATATAGACATTGCTTATATCAAAAAGAGTACATCCGTCCCTACATCCTTGTTGGCCGTAACCGCTTCTATCATAAAGAAAATAGATTCTAATCATCGAATGCCTACAACGAAAAGATATCACTAACGAATAAGATTTTTGAGACATGATAAAAAACTGACAAACACTGACAAATTTTGTTTAAAAATTTCAAAACTAGTGATGAAAAAACTTTATCTCGAAGAACTATCGTGAGAAGATTCAATAAAAATGAAATTATGCCAAAATAAATATTAGCTAAGTGTTATGAAACCCCTTAATTCTTTTCACCATCTCATTCCATTATACTTATCTGCGATGCTGGATCGGGTTGTCTATTCTCTCTGGTTATCTGGCTGGTTCTCTGTTCTTATGGTCCGCTCTCTTGGGGCGTCTTCATCTGTGCTCGAAGTTGCTTTTAGTAACGAACTTAAGATTTGGGTATTTTCAGGCGTCTTTTATTTAGTCCAAGTTGACTATAACGGCCAGACGAAATAGTCATCTTGGGAACATCTCTGCTTCTTTGAAAACTACAACGAGAACTGCCTAAATTCCCCCGCTTCTCGAACCGAACTGACCAATCATAGACAGCCATAAGGTCAGTGAAAAGTCGAAGCCCTGTGAATTCAGAATTACCGTTATTTAAAAAAATATCTAAGTCAAAGTAAAGTCGTCGGGGCAGCCTAATGTCGGTATCAGCCAATCAGCGAGGAAGTCTATCCCCTTTAAACTAGCGCTAGAACATTGTTTTTGCGTCTGAGGTGGAGCGCCACATCTACCATCAGCTCCTTACTTTACCGCACAGATCCCTGTGCTACTCCTACGCTGAGTTGGAGAGGGACAGTATCGAACTAAGAATCTTGCGATTTCTAGCCGAACGCTCTACCGACTGAGACAATACCATAATGCAACACGAGAATCTGTTCAACGACAGATAGGGTTTTCACAAGAATATTGGAATTTTTTATAGAAAGTGGTTTGATAGCATAAAGTCTTTAGGTCAGGCAATAGTTTACCTTTATATTTTACTAGAAGCGGCTACCCAGCGTCGCCTGGGAAGAGAGGGGTAAAAACCATATCTCGCAGTTCCCTTATTCCAGATTGTGAGTTGGATCCTCGCTGGCTACCCATAAAAATATCCACGTAAAAAGACCTAGTGTGACATCAGGAAATGTTTCCAAGACAAATAAAAGCTTCATTATTTTGTACAAATAGCAATCTCTGGTGATAGTGAATGTGTATATATATGTATATATTTACTTTGTCGCTAATTGTTTTATTTTCATAGTTTCCTATGGACATACATACATACACAGAACTGCCCTTTATATATTTATAGATAATTTATAAATATAAATTATTAATTACTGCCTAAATCATTCATTCATGGCTGTGTTTCAACTATCCGTGTAGAACTGGAAACCATTACAGTCGATCATAATTGTGGAAAGGTAACAGCTTATGAAGCTGCAGAATAAAATAATTTACTTAAGTAGTGTTAATATGGGAAGATCTGAAAACACTTGGTGACGCCATTTCCCAATTCCCAGACGTATTAAGAGTATTCATCCGCAGAACTATTCGTGATAACATTTTCTTTCGATCTTCCTATACTCTCTGAAAAGAGAGGGATAGATAGTTGGGGGAAAAGTGACTCATCATTACTAAAGGCATTCCGAAGCGAGGAAATCTTGCTTCAGGCAACAAACGCTGCCACTAATCTGTCGCTCTCACACATAGATAACGGTACCATTTGCAAATCGTAGCAGAACTCACTGGCCATCAACTTACCGCATGTATCACGCCTAGTTATGGGATTATTTACGCTTAAGTCCATTCAAACACGCACTGATTGTTTGAGGACGTACTTATCTGTTGTCTCTGTTGGAATATAATTAATGTTTACATGGGTACATACGTGTGGATCACAGAGAATTAATACAGATCGCAGGCTGTAGTGAGTAAATAACTTTTAAAGTATTCAATGGAATCGTAGAGAAATAAATCCACAACATAAACATAAGGTTACTTTGCTATGGCAAATTCTGTTATATTGAGAATCTCCTGGTTACGTTGTTACGATTTTTGTGATCATTGTTAGGCTTCAAGTGTTAAGCAGAACGCGATCCTTAGTGAAGAATCCGTTTGGTTGTTCCTTGGTGCGCCTTAGTGCTTGGTTTTCCTTAGTTTGCAGGCAGGTCCGTTCGTTAATGTCTAATAATGTGCAAATGGACGGCTGTCAATATCAGCGATTAAATAGTTAAGCAGCCACCTATTCGTGTTGTTGATTGGCTGAGATCTAAAGAACGTGACCTCGCTTAGTCTATAGATTTTAGTACTGGATTGCTGCACGCCTTATATACAGAAAATATTTCAACATACTTTTATGAGATTTATTTTGTCAAGCACATAGCAACTACTTATGGGTTATTTAATGGCGAAACATAAAATTATCAATGTTTCCTTTCATTTTTCACTGCAATTTCGAATTTGTCTATAATAAATTGTTTGAACACGGTTATATGATATCCAGTATGCCAACCTAATATAAATAATTTGAACAGGGTCATTTGGTTTCAAGTAATGTTAATATTATACCCTATATTTGGGTATTCCAAAATAATTTTCCTACATGGTTTTGAAACATAAATACATTAGCTCATCAAACATTATAATGAAGGCAATATTTTATGAAGCCAGAATATTCAACTAATCGGTTATTTATATACTGCTGTAAAGAACTAAATGAACATAGACACAGTGATATTTACCAGGCATAGTAAGTAAAGTAAAGTCGTCGGGGCGGCCTAAAGTCGGTATCAGCCAGTCAGCGAGGGAGTCTATCCCCTTTTCAATAGCGCTAGACCAAGGAGATCGTTTTAGAATCTGAGGTGGAGCGCCATACCTACCATCAGCTCCTTACTTTACCGCACAGATCCCTGTGCTACTCATACGCTGAGTTGGCGTGGACCGGTATCGAACTAGAAACCTTGTGGTTTCTAACCAAACGCTCTACCGACTGAGCTAACACGGTCCCTTTATAGTATAACTCTCTAATTACCACTCTCGTAATCATCTTGTCATATTTAAGCCATTACGAATGACCATCAAATATTACTTTCAAAAAAAAAACACAAAGAAAAACTATTTAAATAGATTAAAAGTCTTTTATCAACAGACTAATGGTTTGTTTCTCTAATAAATGAGTTTGAATAAAAAATATTTGTAATATTCATATTATCGACTGACTATTTAATTAGTTAGTTTGCCTATGATTACTGAAATATTTTTTTATTACAGAGTTATTCATTGATACTGTGGCTTTTTTAATCATTCGGCCTTACCATTACCTAAAGTCATTGATGGAAAATGATTAAACACATTTTATAGATTGTTCCGAATAGAAAAACAAAAAGATTGAATATAAAGATAAATAGATGACATCAATGTTCATATACAAATATAATCTGTTAAACAAAAGGCAAATAGGTTCTCAAACTAGTAATTTTTAAGATCCTATCTATTTGTCCTTCTAGGAATCACAATCAATTCATTTCATCTTATCCATTTATTTCTATCATGTATATTTGTATATGTCAGATCCTATCTATCTATCTATCTATCTATCACTGTCAGTATGTTCCAATCGTTCTCACTATATCAGTACGTACTAACTATCGAAGTTAGTATGGTCTAATAAATCTATGTTAGTTTGTTCCAATCTATCTATTTATCACTGTGTAACGTGATTATGAAGGTCCGCAGTTTGGGGCGGACTGCTATAGAAAGAGATGAAGAAGAAATAAGAGAAAGTAAAGGTTAAATAAAAGGAGCAATGGACACACAATGGGTTGCCGGGAATTTAACCGAGGTATAACCCCCGGATAATTGGAAGCCAACCGGAAGTTTCGGGTGTTGACCAGAACAGGAAGTCATGTGGTGACGAGGAACGACGAACGGTCTTTTTTGCTTTCCGGCGGCGTAGAGTACAGACGGGCCTTTAGTCCCTAGTGTGGGTTACAGTAATTTAACAGTGTCCCTCTCTCTCTCTCTCTCTCTCTCTCTTTCTCTTTCAGAGCCACGACATGAGCCCGAAAGTAAAAGCTAAGGCCTTGTGACGATATATCTCACGGGTTGTACCTTCTTTATCGACAAGACGACCGCCGCGTAACAAATACCTTTTTAGTGCCGTGAATTTGGAGGCACGTTGACAAGCCCCGCTATACAACAAATATCGTTTAGGTATCGTGACCATATTACTACGTTACGACTGTCAGTATGTTCCTATATTTATCTCTATATCAGTATGTCCTCTCTATCGATCTCTTTATGTCAGTATGGTCTAATCAATCTATTGTAAGATGGGGATATTATCCTGAGCGAGAACTAGTATATTAGAAAAGGAGGAAGAAGAAATGAGACCAGGTGGAGGCTTTGAAAAAGCATGGTGTGATGAACAATGATTTGACCGGGGCGTGTCCCCCGAATGGAGAATTGACTGTCAACAGGAAGTTTCGAGTGTTGCCCTGAACCGGAAGTCACGTGGTGAAGTAGAACGACGAAGAAAAATACCGCGCTCTTTTTGCTTCCGACGTCGTAGGGTACGGAACGGCCTATGGAGCCTAGTATGGGGGTCACAGTAATTTAACAGTGATCTCCCTCTCTTTCTCTCTGCTTTTCCTCCTCTCCGATACAACCCAGGAGACGCACGAGATGAGCCCTGGAAATAAAAGGTAAGCTTGTGACGATATATTTCTCGCGCTTGTACTTTTTATCAACAAGATGACCGCCACGTGCAGAACGCCTTTTTAGTACGGTGGATATACCGCCACCGCTACGTTACTTATATCAATTTGGTACTGTGAAAATACCACAACGTTACACTATGTTAGTTTCTTCCAACCTATCTATCTATCTATATATTTACCTCAATATATATATATATATATATGCAAAGAAACATATTGATGTAGATAAATAAATAGAAACATACTGATATATATATATAATATATATATATATATATATATATATATATCGGACTACCATACGGTCAGTCTGAGTTCGAACCCTACCCAAGGATGTGTCTAGCCACACTGAGGAGGCATGATATGCCGAAACACGTGGTGGATGACTTATTAATTATTATTAATTATTAATATAATGCTCCCATAAATTTGGTAATGAGCTCTCTAATTGGTAATTTAAATTAACTCTCACTACTAAGCAATAAGCAATGATCATTTCTCCGGAAATTTGATCTCTCAGTGCGAATGATACATACACTTTCTATGTATTTAATAGTTTAAAAACACCAGTCCCGCATCAGTTGTCAGTGGGCGAGGATAAGATATCGGACTACCATACGGTCAGTCTGAGTTCGAACCCTACCCAAGGATAGTTGTGTCTAGCCACACTGGGAGGCATGATATGCCGAAACCGTGTCTGTGGATGACTTATTAATTATTATTAATTATTAATATTATGCTCCCATAAATTTGGTAATGAGCTCTCTAATTGGTTAATTAAATTAACTCTCACTACTAAGCAATAAGCAATGATATTTCTCCGGAAATTTGATCTCTCAGTGACCGAATGATACATACACTTTCTATGTATTTAATAGTTTAAAAACACCAGTCCCGCATCAGCTGTCAGTGGGCGAGGGGATAAGATATCGACTACATACGGTCAGTCTGAGTTCGAACCTACCCAGGATAGTTGTGTCTAGCCACACTATGTGCCGAAACACGTGTCTGTGGATGACTTATTAATTATATTATTATATATATATATATATATATATATATATATATATATATATATATATATCAGTATGTTTCTACATCAATATGTTTCTTTACATGTATTTCAGAAGAGACAGCAATGCGGAAAATAGATAAGCTTTTCAGATGCGTATGATGAATCAAAATGAAATAATATATGTCCATCTTAGATTCTTTAATATAAACACTCGCTCATAGAATGATATTACAATGTGTCAGTTTGTTCCAGAAAAATTTCGAATCATGTTATGGAGTGCTGAGGAAATATGCAGTTACTCGGTCTTAATATGAAGGCCAGGAGATACTACTAGTGAGAAAAATTGCTAGATCATTCTGATTTTATTGGACATAAATCTATATGAATTAATGCGTGTTTACCCACTGATGGAAACATCGGAACAACCTACATCATATTAAATCATTGTTTGCATAATCATAAATAAATATGACATGTGTTATATGTATTAAGGAATGTCCTTCCTTAGAGTCATTGTTTACATTGTTCGGTTTAGCTTAGTCGATAGAGCGTTCGCATAAGAACCATAAGGTTCCAGGTTCGATTCCGACCCTCGTCAACACTGTGCATGATTTGCACCGGGATCTGTGTGGTAAAGTGAGGAGCTGCTGGTATGTGTGGCCCTCCAGCTCAGAAGATTCTCCGAACATATTTTCTCAGGTTTAGAATTCAAGGAATTTGCTTCTACTATACCGGTTACCTTATCACAGCTACAGAGTCCAGTGTTTCCTAATATTAATGTGACCAGGGGCTAATATTGTTTCAAGTTTTTTGAAAGGGCCTTAACGTGGAGTGAACTTAAATCAGTCTCGTCTAAGATTTGAAATCGCCTTGACGAGTTCATTTAATTACAAGGATAACCCTTACGCGAGCACGAATTCACTTTTTTGCTATTATTCAGCATGACTATATTCAGCGATGGCCTTAATCAGCACCTTTCAAATGCCTTTTATCTTGGAAAACAAGAAGAAAATAACAAGATATATAAATATTTGTCAATGGAATTGAAAAAAAAAAAAAAAACAGAATTGTAATCAAGGGCAATCCACTATATTCCCCGAATTTTCTATGAGATTAAGATGCAGGTAATATATTCAGTTTGGTTAAAGTTCTTTTTAATGGTATATAAAGTTTCGTGAGTTTTTAATACTAAATAATTCTTGAAGGGCAGTGGTGGTACTGATTATTCCATTGTTAGTGGATGAGGCGCTTTATATATTTTCCAAGAGTATTATTCCTAAAATGAACTTAAGATCGCGCGACTGGAGTTCAAACTCGCTAACTACGATGTCGCAGTTTATCACCTTAGCAATTACGCAACAAAGACGTCACCGTAATGTATTTATCTTAAATAGATGAAGCAGGTAAAGTGGCAATATTTGCTTTGTCAGTTACATGGTGGGGGGGGGACAAGTTTGATCACATTTCCTGTCTTTCCAAGTGGTCACCCATCAATATAGTGTGCATGCTTACCCATCAAAAATGTACAGGCTCAACCCTGAATCTGTTATGGATTAGCATTCGTCGCATTTGTTTTGCGCGGGAAGTTCGAAAAGACAAAGGGAAATTGAACAAAGAGACTGGAAAGGGAAGTAAGGACTTCCGGCTGAGGGACAAAGAGAAAGATTAAAATGCGTAGGCGTGTCGTCAATACAAAAGCGAGAGGGTTAAGCATTCAGGGTCAGTATGGACAGTCAGGAGAGAGACAGCCGACGAGAACGTGCGTGACCGGCGCGGTCGCGCATCATCGCAGCCAGCGGTCAGTGAGGTTCGTCCACCCCTCTTTGCCTCAGATCCTAACAGTAGTAGTAGCAGCAGTAGGGCCCATTGTCAACGCTCGCCACTCACACGCACCACGAGGAATGAAAAGAAATAAAAGTCAATCTCCTACTACATATAGCATGCCTTGTGATTTCATTAAGCAGTATACAAGCAACATATACGATTTAGTGCCAGAGTAGCGAAGAAGGGCTACGCAACATATGCTGATTTGGTACCATGACAACCCCACTATGCAACAATTCACCTCTGTGATCTTGAGCAAACCGTTTCTGTTAGTGAATCAAATATACAGTGCCAGGGGCAGAGTTGATCGTTGCAAAGTGTCGAATAAGTAAAACTCATTGGTTTTCTGTAGTTATTGTTACATCTTTGCGTAAGCATGACTCAAGAATCTCTACAGTTTCTTTACAAGATTAAAACTAAAAAAGATGTTTATCCTTTCTTTAAAGTAAATATGTTTGAATCAAATTTGATTTTTACCTTAGTTTAATTTGATTAAATGAAAAAATAAAGTTTCTGAAAAAGATATACATTCTTAATGCATTCTAGACTATCATCTCTGGGATAAATAGATCAGAATGAGTTTAAAAATATGTTTAAAAGATAAGTTTATAAATATTTAATACCAAACAAGAATGAATAAAATAAAAACGTCTCCAGCATAAAATAACCCAAGCGTAGACATGCGGTAAAATCCAACCAACCAATTAACTTTCTAGAAACAATTCTTATGAGCGAGGTTTTGACTCAAAATAATCTTCCTGTAGTGAGACAGGCCAATTAGTCCCCTGTAATTAGTCCTTTTGACTATTAACTGTTTCCGGAAATAAAACCACAGATCAATGTTTTCCATTTCGGAACTTTTGAGAACATATGAACTCACTGATTGCAGTGTCAGTTAAATACTTCCAAAAATGTTTCTACCGGTGGAAACAACATATTTGTCAGTGCCTTGCTTTCAAAGCAAAAAGAAAATCATTTGTAATTAACTTTTTTTTTACACAGTCAGTGAAGAGCTTGATTTATTTTGATTTTATAACGAAGACAGTTCAAGCAAATTAAGATTGACACTCAGCGTCTTGCTAAGGGCGAATCAATTATCCGGATAAACAACGACACTTCATATTCCTCGTTTCTCCCGAGAATTCTATGTTTGAGATAAAATCAGTCTTGATTTTGGCATCTGTTGCTCTTTCATTTTAGAATTTATGAAGAAATTACAGATGTCCCAAACGGGAACAACGATTTGATTATTCAAAAGAATCATCTATTATCATAATGATATGTATATTTTTTGTCTTTAATTTTTCATATTTTGGCAAAGAGGAATAATTGGCTGTTATAACGAATGGGCAACTTGAAGTGCGATGTTATTCCAACAGACGAAATGACTCAATAGGGAAGCTAAGGGCATATATAAACAGATCGTTGTCGAATGATTCCTAAAAGAAAACAGCCACACAGACACGCCGATATACACATAGGCAGGGACACACACGCACAGTCTCAGACTCAGACACACACCCCACATATATATATATATATATATAAATGTGTCAAAAATATCGAGATTTTTTGAACATTTTGACACACCTTGTATTCTGAAGAAAAATGACGTTCCATTCATTTTTAATTTCTATCTTGTTAAACACAGCTTTAAACTTGGCATTTTTGGACACACATTGAATTCTGAAAAAAATAATGAATAGAACGATATTTTTTATATAGTTTGTTGAAGTTTAAAATCGGAGGCAGTTAGATGATTGACACTCAGTGACATCAAGTTGATCACAACTTCCTGCCGCTGGGAAACGATAGGAACGGAAGTTAAGTTAGCTTAGTTGGTTAAGTTGGAGACGTCATAATGTAAGCATCAGTCACGCTTTCGCTCCAAGACGTGGTTGAAAAAGTTGTAGTTCTTAATAAAAATGTCGTCACTAAAATACATGCCTTGGTTGTCTCTATGAACCAATGGCGTCCTTGGCGAAAGCTGAACTAGACAGTCCACAAAATAGAGTGAGAAAAAATGTTCCAGCTACAGACTATAGACCAGTCAACATAAGCTAGAAGGAATGTCTAGCTACAGACTGCAGAAATGGGGGTTGGAAAAAATGACCCAGCTACAAGAAACAGAAGATAAGAATTCCAGCAATGAAGCCAGTACTCAAGTAAGGAAGAAAAGTAAAACCACGGATGCTTTCATAATCTTAATAGAACGAACTCTCTTCCCCGAGTATATATCTGAAACCTTTGCACGGACAGGGCAGTAAAAACTTCTCGAACAGAATCCCAAGACGTTTCACGATCAACTGCCCAAGTCACCCACACACTCATTTTATAGGCTACGGCGAGGCGACCGATGGGTTAATCTGCAGAGTTTCAGATTTTCATCAGCGCAACGCATGCCTTTAACAGACCCACCCTGTCCACTGGAGCGGTAGAATATCCCGACTGCACATTTGCAGGGTGATAAACCTTCAAAATGAGGCTATCTGTTAGCTCAGTGTAGCGACTCATGATGCGTAAAGATGGAAGATTAGTGAATGAGCAGTCCATAACATGCAACAACCCAAATTGAAGCTTAGGCTCTATAGGCGATCGGAGTTGTCCCCTCTGATTGGCTGATCATGCCAAGCCCTAGCACCTCTAGGACTGTCCCGACCCCGTGGCTCTCATGGCAATCTCTCTACTCTTTTTATCATGAAGACTGTGGATGAGGGTCAGTATCCTGGGTATGACGTTAAATTCTGATGAGTGAGCAGTCCATTACATGCTACACTCCGGACAGAAAAATACAGCGACAATCTCTGAAGAGGTTTAAAATCCCCTCCAATAGAGCCACCTTTTGGCCGTAGCTGGCAATCCATGATGCTTAGGAATGGAACCCTGGTGGGTGAGGAGTCCATGATATGCTCCACTTTGGTTCTCGCTTAGGCTAAACAGGCGGTCGGAGAGGCCCCGTCCGATCAGTCGATTAGTTACATCAAGCCTAAGCAACTATATGATTATCCCAACCCTATTGCCCTTATGGCAAACCCTAAACCTTTTATCTCATACGTGCTAGAAAACACTGGATAAGGATTGTATGGTCCTGGGTATGACGTTAAAGTCACTGATTGCGGCCGTTCTCGCTTCCAAACTGCTCCATAACATGCGCATGCAAATCGCAGACGCTTTTGTACGTGATGTCGCGTATCTTGCTCACGACAATCACACTATCTAGACGAGATATATAACAAATGAAAACACACTAGGACTCGTGTAGAAAACAAAGCAAAGTTTAATAGATACAAATACCTGCTCACTACATTTGAATAACTGTACATACTCTGCTTTATTTCGTTGAGATAAATTTATTAGGGAGGACGTCTACGTGGTGTAGTGGGTAACACACTAAATTGCGACATCATAGTAAGCGAATCCAAACTCCAGTCGCACTATTATATTCCCTTTCAGCCTAATACGCTTCGGAAAGGTATCAACCCCCTTATTTCCCAGTGTAGGGTTATCCACCCCTGTTTCGCTGGAAGAGTTATCTTCCCTTATGTTTCTGGTATTGACAACCAGGGCGTCACCATTTAATCAGTGGAGCGCCAGATTCGAATTCTCTTTCTTCTCGGTGACTAAACGAACACACTTTGGTCGACACCCTTCTTGTGGGGGTATCATCCCCGCCACAACACTACTTCAGTAAGTGACTTTGTCTTATGAACTCTGCATATCTTTTATAAGTGCATTCATTTATCTATGTTATACTTCCATTTTGTATATTTTCTCATATATGTGTTACTTATATATCTACTATGTATCTGGTATGTGTATCTCTTGTTATGTGTATCTTTTCCACGTGCTGTCATGCATAAAATCAATTTTTATATTTATCACCCCTGGTCGGAGTTGTCCGTTCAACTAATTATAATTAACATTGTAACTTTTTTGAACCCAACACCAGCTACGGGCTAAATAGTGTATTGATTGTACTTTTATGAGGATTGCCTACGCATAAGAATAACCCACAAAAGTTTATATACGATTAAACAAAGAAAACGAACCAGAACTAAAGATTAATTTCTGGTAGGTGGCACACTGATATTTATTCTACTTCTGCACTAAATATGTGACAGTTTGATTAAAAATGTAGCATTAATACAAATTAACACTTTATAAATTGAGGTTTAGTAATTAACGATTTTTTTTAGACATTTGTTTTTGCTACGAATATCGTGTAGTGCAAGAGCAGCAGAGAAATAAACACTCACATAAAAATACAATATATATATATATATATATATATTATATATATATATATATATATATATATATATATATATACGTGTGTATATGCATTTCCAAAATATACGACTGTGGATTCGTAAACAAATTTATTTCTTTGCTACAAGAAGAAACTACTTAATCATTAAAGTTTTAATCAGTTATAATTCTTCAATTCAGTATTTAAAGTCACACGTGGAAAGGAAAGTCGATCTCACGCGTAATTATACTATTGGAAAATTTAAATAAAGGAAGGGTTTGAAAGCATTCATTATATATATATAAAACATGAATAAACACACACACACATATGTACATGTGTAACTCTGTCTCTCTCTCTCTCTCTATATATATATATATATTGTGTGTGTGTGTGTGTGGTGTGTGTGTGTATATATATATATACATATATATATATACACACACACACACACACACACACACACAGTATATATATATATATATATATATATATATATATATATATAATATATATATATAACAAAAATGTAAAAGATTAACAACTTTCAACTATACAGTGTCGATTGTGGTAAAAATGGAAAGATTTTTGATTAAACATTCTTGTTCTCCTCTCTGGATTATTTGCATGAAAAAAAACAAAACAATGATAACGAATATATATATATATATATATATATATATATATATATATATATATATATATATATATATATATAGGGCAAGAAATACAAAATGTGATGTGTATAATACAAATTGAAGGAACGCACATTAAGACCTATATTTACGTGTGATTTCAAAAAGCACACCACACACACACACACACACACACACACACACACACACATATATATATATATATATATATATAATATATATATATATGAGAAATAAACAAAAAACAATGTGTTTTGATATGGCTTTTTTAGCCGACAATTTTTGTGAGAATATGTGCTTAATTGAAGTCGTACCTAATTTTGAAAATTAATTTATTAAAAATAAATTAATTTTCAAAATTAGATACGACTTCAATTAAGCACATTTTCCCCTCCCCAATATATAGATATATATATATATATATATATATATATATATATATATATATATAGAGAGAGAGAGAGAGAGAGGAGGGAGAGGAGAGAGAGAGAGAGAGAGAGAGAGAGAGAGAGATAAAGGAAATATGTTAACCTTGCAAGGTAGAAAATACTTTTCTTATTCTTCTACAGTATAGAGTCTGAAGTTATGGAATTTCGAATCAATCAACGTCAGGTTGCCAGACAAAGGGAAAAAAATGCAAAGGATGACGATATCTGCGATGGAGAAAAGTGTAGCTGCCTCTCTTGATCTAATCCTTAGCAAGACGGATTAGTAGACCTATGTTTGCGAGTTCGATTTGCACTTGGTATCTAATAATAATAATAATAATAATAATAATAATAATGATAATAATAATAATAATAATAATAATAATAATAATAATAATAATAATAATAATAAACTACATCAAAGGGACAAACTACATCAAAGCGAAAATTAATAAGACCCAACAAAATAGTAAATGTAGACTTTGCGGTAATAGAGATGAGACTGTTAACCATATACTCTGCGAATGTAGCAAACTAGCACAACGAGAATACAAAACTAGACACGACTGGGTTGGGAAGGTGATCCACTGGGAATTATGCAAGAAATTAAATTTTGACAACACACCAAAATGGTATATGCATAAACCAGAATCTGTTCTTGAGAACGAAACGCACAAAATTCTCTGGGACTTTGAAATTAAAACGGATCACCTTATCCCAGCAAGAAGACCAGACCTAGTGTTGATTAACAAAAAAGAAAGAACTTGTCAACTGGTGGATTTTGCAGTGCCAGCAGATCACAGGGTGAAGTTAAAGGAAAATGAAAAAATTGACAAATATCCGGACCTTGCCAGAGAACTAAAAAAGTTATGGAATATGAAAGTGAAAGTTATACCAATTGTAGTTGGTGCACTTGGAACAGTCCCAAAAGGATTAGAAAAGGGTTTGGAAAGTTTGGATATCAGAGGAAGGATTGAAACCATTCAGAACACTGCACTGCTGCAATCTGCCAGAATACTCAGAAAAGTCCTGGAGACCTGAGGAGACTTGCTGTCACTCAGACTCCAGTGAAAGACCATCAGCTAACACTGATGTGAAAACTCAAAAGGAATAATAATAATAATTAGAAACCACAAGGTTCCTAGTTCGATACCGGTCCTCGCCAACTCAGCGTATGAGTAGCACAAGGATCTGTGCGGTAATATAAGGAGCTGATGGTTTTATTTATGGCACTCCACCCCAGATGCTAAAATAATCGCCTTGGTCTAGCGCTATTGAAAAGGGGATATACTCCCTCGCTGATTGGCCGTATAAGTGTATCGATACAAATCTAAACCTCTGTTTAAGGTATTTTTTTTAAACTTTAATATTTCTCTAGTTACGCATGATATTAATACCTATCTTAGACAATTCAAATTCCGAATTTATTAACAAGGATTCAGGTAGGTAGGTATATTTACTTCATTTTCAGACATTTCTTTTAATTGTGAGATATGGTGGCGTATTCTAAATACCTTCATGAGGATTTAATTTTAGACTTAATAGAACATACCATCATTTCTACTTACATTCTGGTTTGAATTTTAAATTGGTTCCGGTAACCTAGTATATTCTTGAGATTTTCTTTTAAATTTCTTTCTGTATTTTTAATTTTCTCTTTTTTTAAAGGGGAGGGGTGTGAGAAGAGGAAACATGGAAGGTAGCTGTTATTATTTTTATGGTGGCACATCGCCACAATTTCGCCTCTTTGAATTAACGAGATAAACTGTTGAATTAAAGAGGCGAAATTGTGGCGATGCGGCTCCACAAATTGTTTTATACAGTGTTTATATATAGTGTTACTTTGATTTACCAACTGAATTTTTTCTGTTTATAAGTAAATTTCCTCGGATATCAAATCAATTTTCCCCGTTTCCCAAGTTATTAATGATTTGTGCAACAAATAAGCTAAGCGCATTACAAAAAGGATCATTCAACGTGGAGTAATGTTTAACCAGCTATAATAGCAATTCATTGCCAGCAAGTTCGATTTCTACTTAGTGCACCATGGTTTTGGCCATTGGTCACCAATAAGATGAGCTTAATAGATATATAATGGACTCTCCCGGCGATTTTCGACGTATGAGGGTTCATACACACAATGAACATCCACACAGGGATTTGTTTATAGTGGTGAAGGCTTGTGTTGGACATTCCACACTTTTTGGCACATTCGATAGGAAAGAATTGGTGCATCAAAGGTTGCCACAAACCCAATCAACGACCGACCTCAGGAATTTTGAATTCAGAGTTATCCCTCTCCTAGACTGGTTACCTACCCAAGGCTGAAGGGCCCAGTCTGCCCTATTATTTAACCCATAGCTGGAGGGAGAATATATGGATTCATACCTTTCCCACGGGTATTAGCGCTATGTAAAATGCCAACAGCTTCGTCTAGGAATTGAACTCGAATCGACGAGTCCATTTTCCACGACTCTAACTACTAGCCCACGCGCCTCCATAGATATGTATTGGAAAATATATTGGTATATCTGATGTTGGAATATGATATTTACCACGTATCCCACGTATACGGGTCAAACAAGGTCCTATTAATGTGGAACCACCCATGAACCAAAGCTCATGGGAAGCAGGTGCAAAATTACTTTGATCCCGTCAGCATTTCCCTTCAAGGGGGTGCCTCAGGCACCGGGCAATAAACCCAACCTAACCCTTTTAAATCGAAGGGTCAGTTGTGGTCTGGGGGGATGGCCCCCCACGATCAACGCTGTTAATTTTACCAACGGTCCTGAGCCAAAGCCACAGGACCCCGCCCGAGGGCAGGTGCAATGTTTAGAAATTTTAATTTTTATTATGACAATGACTCTTTTCAATCACCTAAACATCAGGATGGCCATGAAAAATTACTCCTCAGTAAAATATTACTATAAAGCAAAATAGTCGGGTGGCCTTAAAGTCGGTATCAGCCAGACAGCGAGGGAGTCTATCCCCTTTACATTAACAGTAGACCAAAGAGATTGCTTTTGCGTCTGAGGTGGAGCGCTACATCTGCCATCAGTTACTTATTTTACCGCACTGTGTTACTCATATGCTGAGTTGGCGAGAGCCGTTATCGAACCAGGTACCTTATCGTTCCTAGTCGGACACTCTACCGACTGATAAAGATGGATATAATTAGGTATTATTTATTTCCAACAAATATCTGCTCCAGAAACACAATTCCACCACCTAGCTAACTAAATATTAACGGTGCATAACATATGTAAAATAATGTATGTTCTGGTTGTATAATGAACCATTATCTTCTATACATATATAAAGGGCAGTTGTGTTAATCTCTATGTCCGGAGGAAACTTCGAAAATAAAAATAAAACAATTGACGACAAAGTAAATATATATATATATATATATATATATATATATATTATATATATATATATATATATACATTAGATATCACCAGTGCTTGGATTTTGAGCAAGAATAATGAAGATTTGATTTAAATTCGTGAAGATAATTAAAAAATAGAATTTAAAGGATGACAACATGGAATCTTTTTCCTTTTAAACATGTAGACATACATTTCTATTTTCAGAGTGTCTAGATCAACACAAGGTCTTTTTTTACATAGGGATTTTAATGGGGCATCCAGCGGGGATCCAACTCACAATTCAGTAATAATGGATCTGCGAGACTAACTTAAAAAAAATCTCCGCTCTACCCAGGCGGCGCCGGGTAGCCACTTTTAGTTGATAATAAATTTGTGTATTATTTGAATTCTTGGACTGTTATCCTCATCTTTATTGATATATAGATAACGTTTCTGCAGATGTGCCCTCTAACCCACTTCAAGAATTTCTTCTTGAACTCGGGAACCTTCTTGTCGTATTTAATCCATTGTGATAGTTTGTTCTCTTTCCGCTAACCATGGCTGCGTACAAGGTCAATGGAAACATCGGCCAAAATGTTGAGTATTTAAGAATAAAGATGACAACAATAGTCCGAAAAGTAATACATTTTATCAAGCCTCATTTCAAAAGATCAGATAAATAATAAATTGTTGGTATGATTGCATTTTATATTTAATTCATGGTTAATACTGTATCTACGAGGGTAAGTAAAAAAGTAATGCCATTTTGTTTAGGACATGTATAATTACTAACAGAGGAATATGTATCATACATCAAAATGAAACTGTTCCTCTGTGGATCACATCCCTACTTCTCCACATAGTCACGGTTTCTCTCGATAACAATGTTCCACCTTCGAAAACATCTTCGATACATATTCCAGTGTTGGTAATTATACATGTCCTAAACAAAATGGCATTACTTTTTTTTTATTCATCTTTGTAGGTGGGCGACTGTGCAGGCATGAACACGTGCGCGCGTGTGTATGTAGGTGTAAGGAATGCCAAGCAATATCAATGTTAATTGAATTTTACTCATTAGAAAGCAGAAACTGTAAAATACATTTTTCAAATAAAATATCAAAAATTTATACATCATTTATTCCCGCGTCTAAGTTAGCAAAGTTTATAAATATTCTAAAAACAGCGTGCTTGGATATTTGCTGAACTGACTTCCTTGTGCCAGAAGCTTTACTGCTATTGGAAAATGGATGATGAAGAAAAAGAAAGAGTTTTAATCTTGCAAACGGAGCATTAGATTTGCTAAAAATAAAACACTGCCTTCATTTCAACGTCACGCGACTTTGTTTGCGTTATTTCTAAAGACTTGAAATTGAAATCAGTGTAGCGGTAATGTTTTGCATAGAAGTTTCTTTTAAGGGAGAAACCTTTCTAATTTGCTGGCAATTATTCTGCAAAATATTTTTAATGACCGCTGGTTATATTTTTCAGTTTTAATATTACTAAATGCACGATTGGAAATGTCACAGTTTAACCAGCCCCAGTCTATACAAATTATATTATACAATATATATATATTATATATATATATATAATATATATATATATATTATACAATATATATATATATATATATATATATATATATATATATATATATATATATATATATATATATTTCTTTTAAATTTCATTCTGTATTTTTAATTTTCTTTTTTTTTAAGTGAAGAGGTGTGAGAAGAGGAAACATGGAAGGTAGCTGTTATTATCTTTATGGTGGCACATCGCCACAATTTTGCCTCTTTGAATTAACGAGATAAACGGTTAAATCAAAGAGACAAAATTGTATATATGTATATATCAATTTTGAAAAAAAATGTATATATAAACACTGTATAATACAATTTGTGGAGTCGCATCGGCTCCACCAATTGTATTATACAGTGTTTATATATACAGTGTTACTTTTTACCAATTGCATTTTTTCTATTCATAAGTAAATTTCCTCGGATATCAAATCAATTTTTCCCGTTTCCAAAGTTATTAATGACTTGTGTGTGTCTGTATACATATATATATATATATATATATATATATATATATATATATATATATATATATATATATATATATATATATATATATCTACAAACGTTGTATGACATGATTTGTATACGTTGATTAAACTGTGGCATTTCCACTGTTTAACTCCGGTTAAGAAATGTACCTTGTGCCATATATATATATATATATATATATATATATATATATATATATATATATATATATATATATATATATGTATATATATATAGGTGTGTGTGTGCGTGTGTGTGTGTATGTGTGTAAGATCACTTCTCCCTGAGTAGAATATGACACAAGGTCAATTTCTTAAGCGGAGTTAAACAAATTTGAATTCAGAGATTTCTTTCTCCTAGACCGGTTGCCTAACCAAGGTTAAAGTTCAGTCCCCCTTTCTATTTACGCATAGATGGAGGAAAAATGGTTAGATCCAAACCTTTCCCAAATGTATTAGCACAATATGAATTGCAGCAAGTCTCTACCAGGATTTGAACTCATCTCGCAGTTTCCATTTTCTACAACAGTTACCATTACATCACGTGCCTCCAGAAATTATATTATACAGTGTTTATATATACAGTGTTACTTTGCTTCACCAGTTAATCTCTATCCGTTCGTAACTAATCTTCCTCGGATATCAAATAAATTTTTCCCGTTGGAATTAACTGAAAAGATATTAATCCATTCAAGCACCTTCCTCTCCTAAATAACCTGATATTTTTTAATATTTTTAATAAAACAATACCACTGTATTTCATAAAATTATGATTAAATAAAATGTAATGAATGACATTCTCCAATGAATAATATGTTTCTTTGGCGTAATTGACCTTGTGTCGTATCTGTCTCGTGGTAAAAGAATTGTCTGAATACATACTTAAATATGTACAACATTACGTATATATCAAGAAAAGGAGAGAATCCAGGAGAGTGATAAAACATAGTGTTGTGATGTTAGTCCAACAGTAAAAAAGAAGTCAAGTCGAGATAGGGTAAAATAAGACAAGTGTATTTACAATGATGGTACATGAACGACTAGCTTGTCGTTAACGGTAACAGTACAACCTTTTCACTCGGTGTCTCACTATTTATAGTGAGAACCGGTGTATATTCTCCACTGTAGGAACGGCCCGTACAACACCCCCCTTTGAAAATATCCCGTCTGGGGATTAATAACGTTTTTGTTTGGGGTTCACCATAATCAACTCAGTCGATTTCCGTTTTCTTTTTGATCTCCTATTCTCAGGAGTAGTCTCTGGTATGGGCACCTGAAAACTATCAAACACTGTGTCCATGATGTCCTCTTCGGGCGATCTGGTCACCTCATTGTTCGAGTATCTTTTCCGGATTTGGTTAGTGTGACGTTTGTGCACGAAATCTGGTCCCTTAATCATATAGACCATGTTGCCTATTTGTTTATCCACAGTGCCGGACTCCCAGAAAGTCCTATTGTTTTTGTGAATCTTAAAAAAAACTTTTTCACCAAATTTATACCGTTTTTTTGTTATCGGTTTTTCTCGCTTGGGATTATAATGTGCCAGAAACAAGTCGGGCGTTAAGATATTTTTAATTTTCTTTTTCTTAACATAAACTGTAGGTGAACTCCACTCGCTGTGATCAATTTTTGAAATGACACCCATGTTTTCGAGTCTTTCTAATTCACCGTTTATTTGCTCTATAGCAGCGTATGGAAAATTTCTTTTCTTTCTGAACACTGGCTGTTCATTCACTTTGACTTCAAATCTTGCAACCGCTTTCGTACACCTTCCAAGACCCCCTGAAAATACGTCTGGAAAATTTTCTTTTAATTCCCTCTTGAGTTTTTCTGCCTCCACATTTGAATCCTCAACCTTTTGGCAAAAAGAACTTAAAGGCAGATCCCATAGTCTAAACTTTTCGATCAGATCAGTTCCAAAGAGGTTATTTGATTTTCGCATGACGAAGATTTTGGCTTTTTCGGTCTTATTCTGGAAAGAAATATTCGTCAATAATTCCCCCTCGAAGGTTATTTTTTCACCACTGACACTTCTCGCCGTTTTTTGTGATTTGATCATAGTGGGTCGCCCAAGCTTCTTCCATGTCTGTACATTAATGATGGAAATGTCAGACCCACTATCAAGCTGAAGTCTTACTTTCTTTTTAAACATTTTGACCTGTACATATTTCCGGATATTTTGTTCCTCAGGTTCAATTTTTGTCAGTTTAATGGATGTCTTTCTACCAGATTTTCTTTTACAACATGATGCCTTATGACCCTTCTGGTGGCAGTTGTCACATTGTTTAAATTTGTAGGGACACTCATTATACCAATGTTTGTCTCCACACCTCCAACACGGTCCCGGTGGATTTTTACCATGTTTTTTTCTCTGGTTATTCATTGAAGTCAATTTTTTCTTCTGATGGATCCTTTTAATGTGCGACACTCCGCTTTCCTCTATGTCACGACTGTCCTGTTTTAACGCAACAAAACGTTCACAGTCTTCCGCTAGGTTTTGAAGTGTTAGATTCGGTACACTTTCGAGTTTATTTAACACACGACGTCTGATTTCAGAGTCTTTATTTAAGACCAGACCTTGCACGAATATTAAACATTTAAAATTATCCGATGATAATTCCTCAAGTTTGAAATCGTCGCAATGCTTATTCACTATACTTGCATACGTAGTGTAGTCGTCTTCCTCTCTTCTAGTGACATTCATACACTTATATCTCCTGTGAAAAAGAGAAGTTTTTGTCGAAAACAGTTCTGTTAGTAAAGTGACTGTTTCTTGGAAGTTCAACTCACTGGTCTTTTTTGGAAGGATAAAATTCACGAACTTTGTATGCTCGGCAGCCCCTAATTTTCTTAGCAAAAATCTAACTTTTTTAGAGTCTGTCCATGTACTGCAGTCCGATACAAAAATATCCTCATATCTTCTATAGAAGTGCTCAAAAGTGACATCGTCTTCTGGATTATATTTGAAATTTTCAATAGCGTTCCACACAGCCGTCTGGGAGAATGCATTATGATTCTCGCTTGCTTTCGATAACTGTGTTGCCTCTAAAAATTTCCTCTGTTCCTCCTGTGTTTTTACCAAAAGTTCTTCGAAGTGTCTCTGCTGTTGTAGCAGTCTTTCTTGGAATTTTTCTTCCAGTGTGGTCGCAAGCTCTTTTTGTTCAGCATTCATTTTTCTTTGGGCTTTTTGCTGGTCCAAAAGCTCTCTTTTAAATTTCTCCTCACTTTCAATTCGTTTTCTTTCTAGTTCTAATTGTTGTTCCATCTGTTGTCTGGTTAATGCGACATTTTGTTCGTTTGGAATTTAACTAATTGAAGAAGAGAATCTTTGAATTCAGTATCCATCATCACTACCTCTTTTACACTTGTACAAATCAGTTTTCCGTTCAACGTGCTTAATTAGTTTGCTCAACTAATACAGTTTTAGTTCCAGTTCTTTTGTTCGAAAACAGAAACTAATAAAAAGTTTTTTTTTCTTTCTTTTCTGCACGTAAAAAAAAAGTCCGACCAATAGAAGTTTTTTTTTCTTTCTTTTCTGCACGTAAAAAAAAAAAAAAAAGTCCGACCAATAGCTTTTTTTCTTTTCTTTTCTGCACGTAAAAAAACAAAGTCCGACCAATAGCTTTTTTCAACACAAAGAAAAAAAAAGCACAGCTTTTTATTTCTTTATTTTCATCTGTGTTGTTATACGTAGCAAAAAAAAAAAATCGTCGCTATAAGCATAATAAGACTAGTTTTATCGGAATCTTTTTTTTAACCCTTTTTTTTTTTTTTTTTTTTTTTTAATTCTGACTTGCTTATTTAACGTCTTTTGTTTAGAAGCACAAATGACTTACGCGAATATATATTTTTTTCTTGTCTGCCTTTTCTTTCCCTTGACCAATTTGGTAGACCGTTTTAATAAATAGTCAAGCGAATTTTGCTCAAACAATTATCTTAACGAGTCAGTGAACTTGCCGGAACGAAAAATTTAAAGTCTTACCGTGAACCGATTTCTCGAGTCTGGGGAAGGCAGTCAATTTTTCTTTTTCTTTGAACACTTAAGGTGTCAGTGTATTCAATTATCTTAATAATTGAGAATATTTTTCGCGTTCTCTAGCTGCCGATTTTTTTTTTTTTTTGTAGCAAGTTTTGAATTTTGTAGTAATTACTTTGCTGTTAATCCTTGCGAATCCAAATATCTGTTTGCAATGACGAAGATGTATTTCCGTGAAGATCTTGCGAATCCTTGTATATTAATCACTTTGGTGATTTTTTTTTTTTTTTTTGCAGTGACTTTCGTTTCGATTTCTCGCCGCCAATCTGTTGTGATGTTAGTCCAACAGTAAAAAAGAAGTCAAGTCGAGATAGGGTAAAATAAGACAAGTGTATTTACAATAATGGTACATGAACGACTAGCTTGTCGTTAACGGTAACAGTACAACCTTTTCACTCGGTGTCTCACTATTTATAGTGAGAACCGGTGTATATTCTCCACTGTAGGAACGGCCGGTACAACACATAGTTAATTCACATGATAGTCCATTTTCTTCTTATTTTACTGCCTTTCTCATTGCATGTCTCACAAATAAAAAGAAAACGAAAATAGTCAAATAATAGACTTTTCTATTCCAGCTGATCACAGTGTGAACATTGAGGAAAGGGAAATTTAAATAATTACCTAAACCTAATCAGTGTGCAAAAACTTTGTGGAACTCTGGTTTTAATTGTATCATTTCCAAAGAATCTGGAAAATAGATTTTTTGACTAGAAATCTGAAAAAGAACTGAAACTCTTCATGTAGTAATAAAACGTATATTTTTGATAGAGTAGTAAATAGTTCAACCTAATAATAACAGATGGGTGGATAGATATATACTTACAATTAGAAGAGTATATAGGAATGCGCGGGAAAATAATTAATCTTAAATATTATAATATTTGCAGTAATTTCCATTCCAGTAGATACATTTACAAGATACGGTCTCACATATGCTTATATTTACGTGGTGGTGGTCTTTGTTATTTTGATTGATTGATTGGTTGATTAAACGGCATCAATATGTCTAGGGTTATTTTATGACTAGATGCTAGGGGAACGTACGCTATAAATTATATTTTAATTTTTGTGTAGTCTCTTCAGGTATTCCTACCTAATACAAATAATATGTAAACATATATATTTGACCCAAAGATTGGACTTTAAGAGGTACTACCATTCTAGTTGACTAAGGAGTAATAGCAATGAAGGGATATTCCACATTTCCTAGATTTCCTGAAGTGTAGCCTCACAAGCAGAATCAGTTTAATGTCTGAGCAAGGGCATCCCTTTTGGGTAATTCCATGTCAAATCATCGAGAAAAAAGTAGTTGTCACCCACCCCCTTTAATTTTCCTAAATTTTTTCAAGGTGTGAACGTTAAACAATCCCCAAAATTTGAGCTCCCAATTCAAAACAATTGGTGGAGTTATATCGATTTTTAGCCCTCCAAATTTGTTAGGGCTGGCGAAAAATGGCAACTTTTTGCAAGCTATTTTTATTTGTAAAAAGAGTTCTAGAGATTTCCTACGACTAAAAATTTGTTATAATACATTTTTGTCCAAGGATTGCAAAAATGCTATCAAAAAAGTCCCAAACTCTACCAATTGTAAATTATTGATGATTCCTTATTTTTTCATAGCAATATCAATATCCCGATGTGTCACTGCATCTATGAAATTTTCTTTTCTATTATTATTTCACATATATTGGACATTATTTGTACCAAAAAATGATCGTCTGATTTTTGCTCAGGTTTGGAGAGCTAAAAATCGACGTAACTCCGCCAAGTATTGGAATTGGAAGCTCAAATTTTGGGAATTGTCTAACTTTATCATAATCCACAATTGGACAAAGATTTCAGAAAAGTTCAAGTGACATGGCCTGTGTAATTTGACATGTAATTACCCTTTTGTGTTTGTGAGTATGTGTGTATGTGTTTTTTACCGCTTTGCAAGGGGATACAGTCAGTGAATTCTAAGCTGACATAGCTACTTGTCATTTAGGTGATATTCCATTGATTTTTCAAGACAATGTCCATAATTAAATGATAGGTTGGTGGGTTGATTGATGGCTTTAATAACATGTCAATATTTGCCTGTTATTTAATGCGAAATCAGTCTTTTCAAGTGACTATTCCTGATAATAATTGTAACGTTTAGCTCACAATACTATGGTTGCAAGCATTTTACTCAATACTTAAAATTCTGCACGGAGCTATAAACCTTATCCTCGTATAAGACGTTTCTTAATATATAAATCTTTAAAAAGTGTCCCTTATATAAAATCACGGTCGTATGGTTGATGTTCAGTTACTTCAGCAAATACAGAATATTAGTGTAGATAAAAAGAAAAGTAAACAGGGCTAAGTTTTTTTTTATGGGTCTTAATTGCTGATGTTGTCACCATAAATTAGAAGAAAATGGTACCAGAAAGGACAGTAGGGACATAAATGTCGTCAACTTTTGGAGTAACAGATCACCCTTGTCCAAACAAAAATAAACTGACTCAGGATACCATAAAGATAAAGTACGAAAGAGAAATACCAGAAAATGTCATATTATAAACTAGAAGAAATAGCCGTCTCCGAAGGGTAAAAGTGAACACTTGAATTTTAATTTATTTCCTCTTAGTGTTTATCGCAAGATTAAAAATACTAATTATTAGCATGGAATTAAATCTACAAAACAAAAAATAGATTTTCATGTTCATTTTCTTTATTATCTTATGAATTCAAAAATAATTTCTCAAACATTTCAAGAAGTTTTGTAGAAAAATATTTTTTTAAACACATAACTCAGTAAAAGTTGAGCTATTTGTCAATTTATTTTTTTGTCTGGATTGAAAGTCCTAACTAAGCGATAATATTACGCAGTGATCAAAATGGGATAATGACAACCTCCCAACACATTACGTGAAGATGATAATTGAGAGGAAGAAAATAGTTGTTATATAGTTAATTTTGTCGTTCACTTTCACCAAATTGTGAAAAGCAAAATTAGGAGAAATACGTAGATGGTCAGACAACCGGTAAAAGTTGTGGATATGAAACTGACCGTAAAACAAAAATGGATGTTAGAGCCCTTGGAACAGACTCCATGAACCTAGAAAAGAGACTGGATTAACTCGTGATCGATAACATGCTCACCAAAATACGACTCAAATCCGCTAGTATAATTAGACGAGTACTGGAGATCTGCGGAGACTGGTTGTCGCCCACACTCTATTTAAAGACTAACAGTTGAAGCTGGACTAAAAAAACTCGCATAGAGTAAAATCAAGGATATTATCCTTGAGTAAATTACTTTAGTTAGTTTGGTTTCGTGAGTTTGGTTTTAGGGTATGTTAATACTTTTTGGGTTATTTTATGCCGAAGACGTTTTGTTCTGTTCGTGCTTGATGGATATGCATTTTTTAACTCAATTTTTACCACATTACTAAAACACTTTGTTTCCCCATTTAACCCATTGATGGGACCCTTATATGTACTACCACCCCGGTCACTGTGGACCTGTGATGGAGGCATGCACCACATTCACAAAAGCTCAAGAATAGAAAATTCGCCTTTAGATTCCGTTTTTACGTCATACGCAGGATACTAGGTCCCTCAGCATTCTAGCACATTTATGATACAAAACGTTTGGGTTGTTATAAGGGCATTAGGGTCAGGACAATCATATAATTCCTACAGCTTGACGTTACCAACCGTCCGATCCCCTAGCCCAATTAAAAACCATAGTAGAGTGTTGCATGCCATGGACTGCTCAGCTACCTGCTTTCCTTCCTAAGCATCACGGGTTAACATCTAAAGCCAACAGCTGGTGTCCTTGGGGGTATTTAACCCTCTGCAGAGGAGTATAGGGTGAATTCTTCTGCCCCAGCCAACAGGGCGGTATAGTATATAAATGGGGAGAATTATGTAATATATAAAATAAGTTTTTAGTGGTCAAATAATCCTAGAAAATTATACAACCATTAGATATCATCCGATTAAACAGAGAAGCATCAAGCAAACGTAAGTTATATGCACACGCGATCATGGACACATACTGTTACGTTGTAATACTCACGGTACTAAAACGATACAAGCACCGTAGTCCTCTTTTCTTTCTTCGTACTAAAACTCCGATAAAAAATCATAACACGAGAAACATGTCGTCACAACTCCAGCCTTTATTAACGTGCTCGTCTAGTGGCTTCTACCAGGGAGGAGGAGAGGCAGAGAGAAAGAGAGAGAGAACACTACTAGATTACTGGGCTCTCATCAGGTCTGTCCCCACGACGGACGCCGGCAAAAGAGGACGAAGCACGTCACCACGTGACTTCCGGTGTCAACACCCGACTTCCGCTTGCCCCTCAATTCTTCGTTCGGGTCATGCTACGTCAAAACCATCGCTCTCCTCTTTTGGGTCATCACTATTTTCTTTGTTATTTATTCCTCCTCCTTCCATTAGCAGTTCTAGCTCACACAGTCATATTGCAACACATACACACACACACACACACACACACACACACACACATATATATATATATATATATATATATATATATATATATATATAATATATATGAAGTATCAATTTTGAAAAAGTTCTTATCTGAAAACATATTTCGAGTTATACGTTGTGATAAAGTTCTAGACAAAAACCAATATATATATATATATATATATATATATATATATATATATATATGTATAATGAGAAGGTGAAAGAGAAAGATAATTTTTTTAGAGTGAATAAGAGACAAAGTGAAAGAGATGATTTAATATCTCCTTTTGAGTGACACGAGAAAACACATACATATAACTATTAATAATACTAAGTGTACGGTGTGAATGGAATAGAGGATAGTTTAGATATGTAGAAGAGATAAAACTAGAGAGGGAAAGAGCGGGAGTGAGAAAGAGAAAGAAGGAGAGCACAATTAAGAGAGATACAGAAGAATACCAGTTATATTCAAAATGACTCTCCTATTTTCTATTCAAGGAGTGTTGATTGATTAAGTTGTTTTTGAGTTACGTCCGAACGGATTTGTCATTCGCCTGTCATTCAACTGACTTCTCACAAATTCGTAAAGAATATATGAAGAAATAAACATTTTTGAGAAAACATAAAAAGAAGTTTAAATATACTTGTATTTTCCTGGTTAATAGTCGTCAAAAATATATACCAAGTACTTGAGATCAAAATTCAAATATATAGACAAATAAAATATCTTTTGAATAAACGATGAAAAATTGGTATTAAAAAGCTCTTTTCTGGAAATGTGTTTAATATGTTTCTTTTTTAATCTTGTTTTTTTTGTTTTTTTAACTTATTTTTTTAAAAATCCTATATCGTATATGTCAACATTTTCGGGGGCTTTTTCATAGCAATTTATTCAGTGGCATATCTAAAACATTGATACAACTGGTATTGATATCCTATATAAGATTTTATATCTATCTATCTATCTATCTATCTATCTATCTGTCTGTCTGTCTGTCTGTCTGTCTCTGTCTCTGTCTCTATCTCTGTATGTCTCTATCAGTCTCCCTGTCTGTCTGTCTGTCTGTCTGTCTCTGTCTGTCTGTCTGTCTCTGTCTCTCTCGCTCTCTCTCTCTAAATGAATGAATGAAACGAAAAAATGAATGAAATAGATTTAAAAATTTGAGAGAGTTCCTTTGGAAAAGATTTTTTCATTTATTTCATTCCTACATTTTTTCATTAATTTTTAATTATATATATATATATATATATATATATATATATATATTATATATATATATATATATATGAGCGGTTCTACAGCATGTCAACACAATTCAGGGATTTTTCATAGCAGGTTTTTCAGTGGCATATCCAGGACATTGATAATAGTTGGTATTGATATGTTATATAAGATTTTATCTCTCTTTCTCTCTCTCTCTCCTTCTCTCTCTCTCTCTCTCTCTCTCTCTCTCTCTCTCTATATATATATATATATATATATATATATATATTATTTGTCCCGAACAACATTCTACAATTTTTGAATTCGGTGTTATTACTTCTCCTTGATCGATTATATTACCAAAGTTATACAGTCCAATCTGACCCGATATATCATGTATAACTGAGGGGAGGTTGTAAAAGATGAATTCATATTTTGGATCCTTGGCCTAAAGATAAGCGTTGAAATGCTTAATCCGGATCTGAATTTCCTTACGACGATAACCATTACGACACATCCATCTTTCTATTACCAGCCAATAAAAAAAATATATATCCGATTTTACACAGATCCTTTCAACAGTGCGGCCAACAAAGCCTTCTTCAGATGAGGGCCAGACTTGTTTCGGCGCCAATGAACCATTAGAATTAACCCCATGCGTCCCAGCAATAACTTACAAACCCACCAGAATTTATACGTTCCCCGCCACATAGTGGGAATTCCAGAACAGGATGAAGCCTCTACGTATAATTATTTGATGTAATGAAAGCTTTTTAGAAACGAAGCATTAATTAATGATGTAAGATTTGAATTGACTGACAAGATGAGAACTGAATCTAAACAATAAGATAAGTCATGTGAACTTCACGTTCAAATCGACATGCAAGACCTCAATAATTAATTGTAGATTCTGTGGTGTAAATTCTATTTGTATGACAAAATCATAACGTCATTGGAAAGTCAAGATAATGTTGTATACTAGCTTCAAATTCACGGCCCTAAATCGTGTATCTGTATACGTTGCGGGTATGTATGGGTATTTTCATTGGCAATTCAGTCTCGAAAGACTATGATAAAAGTTTTAAAAGTTTTTGGGTGCCCCTGAGGTTGCAGCGCCTCCTGTGACTATGAAGTCCTATGTTTGAGAAACATTCTCGACCACAGATTTTGCATTTGTAGGTTGTCCCTGTAGATGATGATGTCCCGATGCTTTGTTGCCGTTGCTTTCTTATGGACCTTTTAGCTTCATGATGTTGTTCTGACGTGTACAGGCCTCTATGGAGATTCTGCCGCCACCGAGGGCGGTCTTGAGCCAAATTTTCCCAGCTGGAAGGGACAATGCCAAAGCACCTGAGATCATTTTTGCAGACATCCTTGAATCGCAGTAGGGGGCGACCAATCTGTCTTTTACCAGATGTTAGCTCTCCATACAGGATGTCTTTCGGGATTCGTCCATCATCCATCCGACGTACATGACCCAACCATCGGAGACGACGTTGTCTCAGTAGAGAGTACAGGCTGGGTAGTTGAGCTCTCTCTAGCACTGCTGTGTTAGTGATCCTGTCCCTCCAGGTGATGCCCAGTACACGTCTAAGGCAGCGAAGGTAGAATGTATTGAACCGCCGCTCTTGGTGGGAGTATAAGGTCCATGTTTCACTTCCATACATGAGGGTGCTGATGACACATGCCCTATACACTTGTACCTTTGTACTGATAGTGAGCTTGCTGTTGTCCCACACTCTTGTTGTGAGCTTCCCAAAAGTTGAGGCAGCTTTTCCGATCCAGCAACTGAGTTCAGCATCAAATGACAGGTTGTCAGTGATGGTGGATCCAAGGTGTATCTGTATACGTTGCGGGTATGTATGGGTATAGCGCAGTATGTAGTTGTCGTATAATGAAATCTACAACACATGCGTATAATAGGAGTTTTGACTTATTTTTTTCTTCTTCGGGTGGTGGGAGGTGCGCATTGACAATGACTTGATCGAGGGTTGACGATGACTGGCGATGTTGAGTTAAAGGGGTGGCTGGTATCGTCTCACCACCCTTGGCCGCGACGGACCGTGTCGACGGTCGCTCCTTGTGTTCGGTTCGCCGTCCGCTGTCTGACTCTCTACTGACCTGGGATCCCTGACTTTTTTTTTATATATATCAAACGCTTACGCGTTTTCTTTGTTACACTTATCAGCGGACAAATCTATTTCCGTTTTTTGCTTCTTTGTTCACTTTTACCGGGAAAAAGTCCTTTGTCATTTTTGTCGTCCCCTCTCTGTTTAATTTAACCGGAAATTCCTATTTCCGTTTGTACAATATACAACAGTAACGTTCTATGAGGTTCAAGCTCTTATTCAACCGCTTATTATTTTAAACTTTGAAACTGTACTGTTAACTAAATGAATCCTACTGTGGGGAACACTCAGATATTTGTTATTGATTTACAATTTTCATATGATGTTTATGCTGCTTTTGACACATGGGATCAGTTTAATTGAAATCATTCTGTATTGTTGTCTGACTGATGATATTATTTGCCTGAAATAACATGGTTACTTATCCTATTTCTTTGAATCATTGTAGGTATTCCATGTTCTTTTCTAGCCGTCACTAGTCTTTCATATTCATCAGATCCTGGAAATCTTTAGGAGATAATAATATATACGCAAGCTGATGTAAACAAGAAAATAGCTGCACGGCAAAGAACCTCTTCATTGAATGTTGAATCTGAGGTCAGGTATCGTTTTCGCCTATGATCTCTCTCTCTCTCTCTCCCCTCTCACTCTCTCTCCTCTCTCTCTCTCTCTCCCTCTCACTCTCTCTCTCTCTCTCCTATATATATATATATATATATATATATATATATATATATATAACAGAAAGAAACACACACATACACACACATACATACATATATATATATAAAATAATAAAATTCGAAGGCAATACAATGCGTAAAAAATAAAGACAAAAAGATGTTTATATGTCTAATCGATTTCAAAGCGAAGCTTTATCATCAGAGATTTATTTCAGAAATGACGTGCTTATGTTTTTTTTTATGTCAGCCTTGTTCTCAACAAACTTTTAAGAAAGAAAAAAAAAGAAAGAGAGAAATAAGAAGTTACAGTTATTCGCCCATTCATAAAGGAGGAGAAAGAAAGAGAGGAAAAAAAGGAGAGTAAAAGGAAATAAGAAGAGAAATTATAACCACACAAATAAAAAAAAAGCATAAGCACGTCATTTCTGAAATAAATCTCTGATGATAAAGCTTCGCTTTGAAATCGATTAGACATATAAACATCTTTTTGTCTTTATTTTTTACGCATTGTATTGCCTTCGAATTTTATTATTTTATAACATACTTAACAATGCTTCAAGCAAATTACCAATTACTTTATATATATATATAATATATATATATATATTATATATATATATATATATAGTTGGATAATAGCCATTAGATGCACTTTATAGTACAATTGTGTACCCACTTGATTTTCATAAGCTCAAGTGGGTCATTTCCTAAAGGTCAAACATAAACAAAGGGGAACCACTCTTGACTGATAAATCATTTATTGATCTACTAGGAAAGTTGGTTAGGGTTAGGGTTTACGGTTAGGGTTAGAGTTAGAGTTTACGGTTAGTTTAATGGGAAAATAAATAAATAATCTACCAGTCAAGAGTGTTTTCCCTTTTATGTTGGACCTATAGAAAATAACCCCCAAGTGTATGAAAGAATACTTTGAATAATGTTTATGATATAGTTATTGGTTCAAGATAGGATGCTTAACGAAAATGATCCCATGTACAAATCACTGTTCAGTGCGTTTGTTGTCGCTGTAGATTTCAACGGAATGAATACATTTATATACGTGGCCGGATCTAGACAGCCATTGTCTGAATTTTCAGCTAAATCATTTACTTATTAAAATTCAATGTACAGGATTAATGATGATACCTCACCTTTCACTAATGCTATTAACAAGTAAAAACATTAAGTTGAGATTTAAGTACGTGTGTATGATAAAGTTTTTGGGGGGTTTGTTATTTTGTTTTTGTTGTTGATTTTTCTTCATTTCTGTATCATTTTATGCAAACTAGTGCCAGTTTTTTTTTGTTTTAAGTTATTTTTAGGGACGGGTTAGCTCAGTCTTTAGAGCGTTCGGCTAGAAACCACAAGGTTCCTAGTTCGATAACGGCTCTCGCCAACTTAGCGTATAAGTAGCACATAGATCTGTGCGGTCAAGTAAGGAGATGATGGTAGGTGTTGCAATCCACCTCAAACAAAAAAGCTATCTCTTGGTCTAGAGCTAGTGAAGAGTGGATAGAATCCCTCACTGATTGACTGATACCGACTTTAGGCCACCCCGATGACTTTACCTTACTTAGTGCCAGTTTAGCTCAGTCGGCAGAGCGTTCGACCAGGAACCACAAGGTTCCGGATTCGATACCGGCCCTTGCCAAATCAGCCTATGAGTACCACAGGGATCTGCGTGGTAAAGTAATGACTTGATGATAGATGAGGTGCTCTACCTCAGATGCCAAAACAATATACTCTGTATTGCGCTAGTAAAAAGGGGATAGGCT
>CM042140.1:111468177-111470677 GCA_023376005.1 Doryteuthis pealeii
TATCGTACAGACTGTTTCAACTTTATTAAGTCTCATCAGCGATATATACTAACGACTCCCCTCGACAGGAATCGAAACCGTGACCTCTAGCAGGATAGTTAAACACTATACTGTTCAGCCATGATACAGCACCGAGAAACTCATGCGAAATTAACTTGTCATTGATACTGAGGGGACTACTGCCATATGAGGCAAGTGAGTCGCTGAGTGGATAATAACAGACACATCCGGGGCCTTATGCTCCTCGCGAAGGAAATAAGATTTTTTGGATGTTTGTTTGTTTTAGAAGCATTGTCGATAATATTTATATTTTTGCTTGAAGGCAACTACAATGCGAATATCGCATAAATTCGATAATTATAGAAGATAATAATAATGACAAGTGAATCCCGCAAAGAATCACTCGGTGTGTAGAATATCGTACAGACTGTTTCAACTTTATTAAGTCTCATCAGCGGTATATACTAACGACTCCCCTCCGACAGGAATCGAAACCGTGACCTCGAGCAGGATAGTTAACACTATACTGTTTCAGCCATGATACAGCCGAGAAACTCATGCGAAATTACCTTGTCATTGATACTGAGGGGACTACTGCCATATGAGGCAAGTGAAACAGTCTGTACGATATTCTACACACCGAGTGATTCTTTGCGGGATTCACTTGTCATTATTATTATCTTCTATAATTATCGAATTTATGCGATATTCGCATTGTAGCCTTCAAGCAAAAATATAAATATTATCGACAATGCTTCTAAAACAAAAAACATCCAAAAAATCTAATTTCCTTCGCCGAGGAGCATAAGGCCCCGGATGTGTCTGTTATTATCCACTCAGCGACTCACTTGCCTCATATGGCAGTAGTCCCCCAGTATCAATGACAAGGTTAATTTCGCATGAGTTTCTCGGTGCTGTATCATGGCTGAAACAGTATAGTGTTTAACTATCCTGCTAGAGGTCACGGTTTCGATTCCTGTCGGAGGGGAGTCGTTAGTATATATCGCTGATGAGACTTAATAAAGTTGAAACAGTCTGTACGATATTCTACACACCGAGTGATTCTTTGCGGGATTCACTTGTCATTATTATTATCTTCTATAATTATCGAATTTATGCGATATTCGCATTGTAGTTGCCTTCAAGCAAGAATATAAATATATATATATATATATGTGTATGTATATGTGTGTGTGTGTGGATAAAAGGTTATGAAAACACACAAGTTGTTAAAATGCATATATTTTCATATCATTTTCATTGCTAATATTGACAATATTTCGATTTATAAAAAATCATCATCAGAGCATAATGCTAATTAGGTCCGTTTTTAGATGTAAATGTTTTAAATCCGGACTCATCGAGAGAGAGGCAGAAAATAATTTAAATTCAAACCGGAAACATTGTTTTTCCAAAAAACGTGTAAGCCATGCGATCACTTCGTCTTTGTTCATTCGCTGCGTGTTTCGCTACAGTATTTCTTCAGTGTAACAGGTTTTGAAAGAAAAAGAAATACATCGAATTCAAAAATAAAAATAAAAATTATAAAATATATAAAATATAAAGTATATACATATATATATATATATATATATAATATATATATATATATATATATATTCCCAAAGTATTACTGCGCTTGAAAATTGATCTTGTGTGGTATTCTTCCCATGTGTGAGGTTTTGGCTTAATTCATACACCTGCTCGACGTGTGGGCACCTAGTTACGCTTATATCATGTAAGAGTCAGTCTCTGTTAAATGAAGGGAGGGGACACCTACTATAATGTAACTAGTTTTCTAATCCCTGATTCATATTCGGGCATATATTTCAGTTGAAAGCATTAATAAAAAAAAACTTCAAGTGACTATGAACAAAGTAGTTTGGTGTGTGTGTGTGTGCTAAAACCTTGCAAAATACACGTTATTAACTTTTGAAACTGCATAATATTGATTAAAAGGTAATTGCATAAGGGAGTAAAATTTGAGCATACTGACAGATACTATATGCATATACCAGGAAGCGCGTGGTGTGATGTTTAAAGTCATGGGAAATGGACTCGTCGCACCGAGTTCAAATTCTGGACGTGGTAATTGCATTTCACTTAGCGCTAATACCCTTGGGAAAGGTATGAATACTACTCTCCCTCCAGCTATGGATAAATAGTAGGGCAGACTGGGCTCTTTAACCTTAGGCAATCGGTTTAGAAGAAGGAAAGCTCTGAATTCAAACCTGTTGAACTCCGCGTAAGAAATTGGCCTTGTGTTACATCCTCCTCGTGCGGAAGGGTTGGTATATATATATATATATATATATATATATATATATATATATATATATATATGCACATACCAGATCCTCCCTAAAAAAAACAAGACACGCTCAATGTACTGTGATTTTGAGACAGAAACAAATCACCCAGTACACGCCAGAAGACCAGAACTAAATTTAATTGACAAGAAGATTATAACATATAAACTAGTGGATTTTTCCGTTCCCGA
>CM042140.1:111475677-111525677 GCA_023376005.1 Doryteuthis pealeii
CCGCTTAGAAATTGATCTTCTGTCGTATGAGGAGGATTCAAAGTCTGCATTATCAGTAGTTTCGTAAAACCATACAGTTGCATTCAGGAACAAAAACCCATTGTCGGCATTAGATAAACCAACAATGGTTAACATGCCGTAAAACCTAATCAAGCTACAACCAGCCATTCAATATCACAAACCACTTTCAAATGGTTTATTGTTTAAGGTCTCTCTAATATAGATGACCAAAATCATTTATAGATTTCATAACATTTTATACACAAAACGTTCACCGCCCTGTCGGTGGGGGCGTTATAATGCACCGACTGCACCTCTACAGAGGGGTAAGACTCCCTCAATGGGGTCACCTGTTGGCCGTGGGTGGCGACCCATGATGCTTAAAGATAGAGCCCAGGTGGATGAGCAGTTCGTGACATGCAATACTCCACTTTGGCCCTATCTTGGGCTAGACGGGCGGTCGGAGAGGCCCCCTCCGATCAATCGGCTGGTCACGTCAAGCCCTAGCACCTATATGATTTTCCCAACCCTATTACCCTTATGGCAAGCCCCAACCCCTTTTTATCATATGGGTGCTAGAAGGCGGTGGCTGCGGGTCTACATGTCCTGGGAATGACGTTAAACTCTATCTGATGGTGAGGTTCCAGTTTTGGAGGTTTGTGGAATGTGGAGCACCCCTTCATCACCATTGCTCCCTGGTCCACTCTGACCCGGAGTGGTAGTACCTGTTAGGGTCCCATCTATGGGTTAAATAGAAAAATATATTTATAAAAAAATTGTATTATCCATTAAGAATTGATTTATTTCAAAACTTTATCGGCATTAAATGACCCACTGAGGTTGATATGCCGTAAAACAAAACAAAACGTTCAGACTAATTGCCTATCATATTAATATACAACGGCACATTCCTTTGTTATTGAGCTAGTAGTGTGCTCTAAAGATGTCGACCAAAACAAGATGACAGTTGTTTTAAAATATTTTTGGTAGGGTTAAAGAATTGTGAAACGATTTTCCAAGTGTGAATATCTGCGAGGTAAATGGGTGAAATAGAATGTAATTTCCATGACTGTGGGTCCTTTAACAGCAAGAAAAACATCGTCTCAGCAATATTTTTCTTTTTATAATGCATAACTGCTGGAAGGTATTTACGCTTTTATCAGCTAATGTGATGCACCCAAAACCCATTTATTAGAGAAAATAAGGTCATTAAATATTTTAGGAGATAAAAGCCTTAAGGACCCAGGAATATTTTAGCACAAGCTGTTAATATTTTAGAAGTAGCCTCATTCCCTTCCTAAATGACGGTATCATTTTCGTATAGAATATCGCTCCATTTTCACTAAAGATGCAAGATAGTCTTCACTCCTTTTGGTAATTTGTGATCAGGTTTAGTCGTCTAAAATCCTCTTGAATTACTAAAATAGATAAAAGGAAAGAAATGTAAAACAAAAAAACAGTTAAAACTGTTTGACGGAGAGAGAGGATAAGAGTGAAGTATACATATAATGGAAGATGAAAAGTGAAATATTTTATAATAATATAGATTATGTGTCTGTCTGTATCTAAAACTACGTCACACCGACATCAAAATTCCTTTGTTATTTGCGTCACATTATCAATGATTTTATTTTTTAAATTTATATCTCAATTATGGATAAAATTGTTTAATTTTATTGCTATTTGTAGCCTTATCTAAGTACGGAGAATGTGCAATTTTATTTATATTTGCAAACAAATAGTGGTTTACAGCGTGAAAGAAAATGCTAATCTGAATAATGTGGTAAGAATTTGATTTGAATGCGTATTTACTTGGTATTAATTTTTTTCTAATTGTTTGATAAACATGAGCAAATATTCCTCGATAAATCTTAAAAGAAATCCATTAACAAAGGGAAATACTTGTAATTGTATTCTTCGTACATAATTGAGTTACATTGATAAATAAGAAAAATCTAGTGATGACATTTATAGCGATGGAGAGAGTTAACGTTCAAGCTGTTCTATATTTTAATTATGCCCCTGTATTTAATATCTATCTATCTATCTATCTATCTATATATATATATATATATATATATATATATATATATAATGGAAAAGGTGACTTACCGGTGAATGTTGTCAAGATGGTTAGATGATGCAAAATTCAGGAAGGTAAGTCAGCGATATAACAAATACAAAGTGATCAATACGTTTGTAGTGCAAATTTATTACAACATAGGTACAAGTGATTACCTACTCGAGTTTCACCATAATGATCTTCAGGGTTAAATCCACTGAATTAATCACTATATTGATTAATTCAGTGGATTTAACCCTGAAGATCCTTATGGTGAAACTCGAGTAAGTTATCACTTGTACCTATATATATATATATATATATATATATATATATATATATATATATATATATATATATATATACGGGTTTTGATTTCGGTTATTCTTTACAAGTTAATGTAGCTTATTAGATTAAAACTTAAACCTTTTTACCTGGAGCACACACACTTCTGCCAGGGAATAGATATATTTACCAACCTCTTCGCACGAGCAGAATGCGACACACGGTCAATTTATTAACCGGAGTTTAACAGGTTTGAATTCAGAGTTTTCCTTCACCTAGACTGGTTACCTAGCCATGGGTAAAGAGCCCAGTCTGCGCTGCTATTTACCTATAGTTGAAGGGGAATTTGGATTCATACCTTTCCAGGGATATTAGCGCGATGTGAAATGCAAACAGCTTCGTCCAGTAATTGAACTTGTGTCGACGAGTCCATTTCCTAGGACTCTAACCATTAGATTTCTGCCAGGAAATATATTGAGAGAAGAAGAGCGATGTAGAAATATAATGAGAGAAGAGAAAAAGTTGTAATTTAACAATATAGACAGAGTGATATATATATATATATATATATATATATATATATATATATATATATATATATATATATATATAAAATATAGTCTAAATCTCCGACTCATCAGATGCAAATTTCATCATTCGCATCTGATGAGTCGGGAGATTTAGACTATTTGAAATAGACTATAATGCTAAATCTCTAAGTCTTTTGTTATTTCTTTACTTATATATTTGCTCTGTGACTCTAACATTAAGAGCACACATTGAGCTCTCTAACTGTGACTTGGTTTTGTTTAAATAAAACTCTTGTGTCGTAAGGAAAATTTCTTCTCTGGACTTTCGGATTATATATATATATATATATATATATATATATATATATATATATATATATTTAAAAGTCGTCGGGGTGGCCTAAAGTCGGTATCAGCCAATCAGCGAGTGAGTCTATCCCCTTTTCACTAGCGCTAAACCAAGGAGATTGTTTTTGCGTCTGGTGTGGAGCGCCACACCTACCATCAGCTTCTTACTTTACCGCACAGATCCCTGTACTACTCATACGCTGAGTTAGCGAGGGCCGGTATCGAACTAAGAACCTTGTGGTTTCTAGCCGAACGCTCTACCGACTGAGCTAACCCGATATATATATATATATACTATCTAAAGTACCCGGTCCATGACCGGACTAAAATGAAATTTGGTCACCAGGGAGTGAGAGAGAAAGTGGAAGACAGTAGTTAGAGAGGGGGTAAGATGAAAATAATTATTGAAACTAAAATCATTGAGAATTTGTATATTTCAGGATTTGTATTTTCTGTTTTATAGTTTAAAATTATTTCATATTATTATACAACAAATTGAAAGTATTCGTTTGTATATTTGTTTGTTATTGTTTTAAATTTTTTGTACATGACAACAATTCACATTTAGTTCTTAATTGCATGTTGAGTTTAAAAAGAAGCTGAGAATCGAAAATTTAAATTCTTCGTATTGCAATATCTATTTTTGCTAAAACCTAAGATAGTATTATAGGGACCACCAATTGATCAGTTTAGGCCATCTTGAATAAAACGGAAATATTTTGTTATTATTTATAATTAATTGATTTTTCATAGAATTAAAAAAAAAACTCTTATCGTAACTTGTTTTTAGCTACGTTAATTTTCAGTTGGTTTAACAGTGCAAATATGAAAACATTGTTTTTCAATCATAATTTTCATTATTTCCGTAAGCTGAAAAAAAAATTAAAAAATCATCAGGAGTTTATTTAATGTTTTTTCTTTCAAATGGAAAATTTTTTTTCAAGAAAATATTAATTTTTCTGCAAGTGTCATAGTGTTAAATATAGGGGGGGGGTAAATTTCACAGGGTAAAATTGGTGGTACCTAGTATTTTAAAACATTGGTTAATAACTTTTTGGTGGACCTGATTATCTGGACTCCCCCCCCAACTATTTTTTTCCTTCGGTTGATTATTATCGATTACACACCAATCTATCAGATTGAAAAAAATTCTTAAAAGTTCTTTATTATTTGAGTATTCTCGGGTGCTCATTTCCTCGTATAAGTTTATAGTAAATTGATCCCCATATCGGAACCGCTTGAACGGAACCCAAATTATTTGTTTATTTTCCCATTAAACTACCCCCCCCTAACCCTAACCCCTACCCCCCTAGTTAAAATTAAGTTTTATTACAAAATGTATATTAATTACAAAACATCAATTTTCATAAAAGTTCAAATGTCACCTATGAAATCTCTATTTAAACATGCCAATTTTTCAGAACTGAAAAGTTGCACTATAAACTCAGCGATGTTTATTGACTTCACAATAAAGAGTAAAATCATAAAACTTAAAATTTAATTTGTAAGGCAAATTCTGAGGAATATTTTAAATTGTATTTTGAATAATAATTTAAATGTTGGTTGTTAGTTGTTTTGTTTTATCATCTTTTCGGGTAATTTACTAACGAATCATGTCATTTTGATAAACAAAGCACTTACAATTTTTTCGTTCTTACATATAATTTTTTTTTAAATGTTCCAATAACTGGATATTGTCAGATAAACTTGAAATAAATTTCGTCTTACAAATAATTGACTTCTTATCTCCAGTCGGGCCTTCGACTAAAGATAAAACACCGGATTTTGTCCGTATTAGTAACCTTTGTTTTTTGTTTTTTTTATCGTGGTTTGAGAAAATAATTAGTTAACGAACCAAAAGAAAAACAGTTTCTAAGGAAATTCGTCTATCTTATTGTTATTTTTAACCCTTTAAAACTCTAACAATAAAAATTAATAAATAAATTAAAGAATTAAAAGTCATTTTATTCGAATGAAAATCTTAGTTTAATTTATACAGATATGTAACCGTACTTACGACGTAAACTGATTTTCACGATACTGTTATTTACGATTAAAATATTTTTTTAATAATGTAACCGTAAAGCGTGCATTTTGATTTTCTACAATTTTTATGCATTACAAAAATTAAAATTAAAATGAGTGTAATGTACAATTTAAGAATATGGACAAACTCGCTGTAAAAAATAATTTAATCTATAAAAACACATACAAATTACATATTCAGAAAGACTAAGAGAATCCGAACTGCCTTATTCGTATTATCGCCTATTTATCGGCTATACGTAGTATTTTTTTTTTTTAACTCGCTGTAAAAAAAAAAAAAAAAATCTATAAAAACACATACAAATTACATATTCAGAAAGACTATTTCATCTTATTACTAAAGATATAAATATTTTAAAGATTTGATCCTAAATAGGTAAGAGATTCCGATCTGACTGATATAGACTGCACTGCTTGTATCGCAATAATCATAGGCAGCGTGGCTATCCGAAGCCATTTTTTAATTTTTTAACTCGGTGTAAAAAATGATTCAATTGATAAAAACTCACACAAATTACATATTTTGAAAGAATATTTTCTTATCTTTCTAACGATATAAAAATTATTAAAGATTGGACCATAAATAGGCCATAAATTCGGAGCTGAACGGCTTAGACTGCAAAATTAATTCATTAAAATCAAAACTTCGCTGCTGTTATCGCTTTAACAATAAGCAGGCAGAGACAATATTTTATTATCAGGAGGGGCTGATATACGGACAGTTCCGCAAATTGGGTGATTTTGGATTAATTAATCGATTAAATCCCTTAATCAGTAAAAATCAATAACCAAATTTGGAGTTTTTCTTAGTTAGAACGATATCAATGTGTATGCAAGATTTTGAATCTGAGTGACCTCCCGTTTTTTTTGTTATACGTCGACACGTACATACCAAAATCTCTGTTTTATATATTATATATATATATATATATATATATATATATATAGAGAGAGAGAGAGAGAGAGAGACAGACAGACAGACAGACAGACAGACAGAGACAGAGAGAAACCGAGAGAGAGAGAGAGAGAGAGAGAGAGAGAGAGAGAGAGAGAGAGAAAAGAAAGAAAGAGAGAAAAGTCAAATTCACTTGTTTCTAAAAGTTTAGAAAATCAAGAATATATTTCAAATTGTCTGGAAATGAAGTAAATAAAATATGTACATATATTTGCATATACTCAGTAGGTAAAATAATGGATTTTTATCATGACAGCGGAAATTCACTACAGACCAGCTGAAGTGACCGAAATTTTGTATTTACAACTTTTCAGGATAAAAAAGTCTGTTAATGAGCGGAAGATTTTTTTCTTTATGAGGCAGCAGGAAGATATCTAGACAATTTTGAAATACGACATACAAAGATTCTTCTTCCCATTCTTTGACAAATTTCACAGTTGTATATATGATGTATTATCAAAAGCATAGTTATTGAATGTTTAAATTTTAAATTAAGATGTATACACTTGAGAAATTTTCATTATAAGGCGATGATGTCTAGACGTTTTCCCTGATATCAGGACCGTTCCACTAGAACCCGTGTTCTTGACAGGGTGCCAAATGACCCTTAGTAGGTCAGGACGTATCTTATGGGAGACAGACACATTTTAGAATTCAGAGTTTCACAAGTCCAATTAAAGGGGACACTATGTTAGAACCCCGTAGCTCTCTATATAGTAGTTCTAATAATCGTAAATGGTATTATTAAAATGTATTTTTGAGCTTTATTTATAACATTAACTCCATCTACTTATTGAGGGGCCGGTTTAGCTCAATCGGTAGAGTTTTCGGCTAGGAATCACAAGGTTCTAGGTTCGATAACGGTCCCCGCCAACTCAGCGTATGAGTAGCACAGGGATCTGTGCGGTAAAGTACAGAGCTGATGATAGGTGTGGCGCTCCAGCTCAGATGCCAAAGTAATATTCTTGATCTAGCGCTTGTGAAAAGGGAATAGACTCCCTCACTAGCTGATACCTATATGATATGTTGCTGCTTGCCATAAGTGCTATTTGAAGGATACGGTCGGAACAATCATATATTTACTAGAGCATGAAATGACAAGACAATTTATCGGCTCCATCCCCACCCCCTTTTAGACAAATATGGACCAAAGTGCATTACGGGACACCACTCACTGCCAAAAGTTGGCCCAATTAGTGGGAAGTCTTACCCATAAGCAGAGGTGCAGTCTATGTATTCTCCGGCACGAGCCAACAGGGTGGATCAGTTAGCGAAGAACTGCATGATGTTGATTTTTCTGTGTATGCTGAACATTTCATAAAACTGCATGAAGATATGCAAGCGCGCTTTATGACTTTTTGGAAATAATTCCTTTTAATGTCGATGAAGTTGATAGATACTACATTGTAGAAGCGTTTCACTGAATTACTAAGTGATTATGTATCGAATGTATTATGTTCATGCCTGAGGTCACCCTGGCACAACACCATGAAGCTAGGAGGTCCAGAAGAAAGCAGCGACAAAAAGACATCGGCACATCAACATCTTCAGGGACAGTCTTCACGTGTGACACCTGTGGTCGAGAATGTTTTTTCTAACGTTGAACTATACAGTCACAGGAGGCGCTGTAACTTCAGGAACACACAAACTATTTCATAGTCTTCCGAGACTGAAATGCCAATATGTTTCGAAATCAATATTCAGTGAAAATAAACATAATAGAGTGAAATTTCAAGAAATTATCCACTGCCCTGGATAAAGCAAAGTTGTATGCTATTGCTTTCTGCATATCCTACCATGTTAAAGTTTCTTTTAGACGTGTCAAAATCTTGTAACTAACTTGAAATCACAAAATAGATCTTCGTATATCAGTGAATACATTTGAGTCAGATAGTGAAAACCTTGCAGCTAAACATCAGGCTCAAGAATCCCATTAAACATTTGATAATTGATTACGCTTTCTTCTATTATGCATTAATTATGAATTATCAATATTTCATAAGTATCATTTATGTTACCATGTTATCTTTATGTAAAATTTATGAGCAGCAATATTTTATTTAACATAACTTGATTTATGTATCGTTTTAATTATCAGAGTTTTTTTTTTTTTTTTTAACTTTCGGTGCATTTATGCGTTGAACTTCTTGCCAGAACAAATGTTTATTTCAGTTAATGATTTGGTTATTAAAACGAACAGTCTTGAAGTTTATATCGAAAAGTATCACTGTTTACTTGTTACGGAAAACATAACATGAGTTTTTCTTAAATTAAAACGTACGTAGTGGGTAATTAAAGATTATGAATAAAAAGTGTGTCCTGACTAGAAAAATATCGAGATCCTTAGTTCTAGGTCAGTGGTTCTCAACCTTTTTTCTCCTATGGACGCTTTTGACTCCTATTTTCCTCCGGAACATCCCCATATTCATTCGGTGATTAAAAATACTATAATATATTTACAATTAAATATTTTTGCTTGTCTGGACCACTCCAAATAATCCTTGAGGATCCTTATGGATCCCGACTGAGAACCACTGGTCAAAAAGAATCAGTGGTATATTTTATGTTCTTCATCAACAAACTTGATACATATTAACCAGTAGATTTTTATTTATATTCAAGCAAATCTTGTTTGTTTCCCAACCTGAAAATTGCTCGCTTGGTTACGATCTGAGAACGTGGAGGACATCAACAGAAAAAAATGTTTCACAAGAACTTCAATGAGTGAAAAGTCGACGATATCCAAGAGAAACTATTACCGATATAGACCACACAATTGATTTAGCGCTTTTTGTAAATATTACAATTCATGAGAAGTCATAAATTGTAAACCTGTAGCTAGAAATATTTGAATTATGGTCCATTAGCTTTAGAATCAAGGAGTCCTCATGTAAAATCACCGGTGACTGTTAATAACACTTGACCCCTTAGAGGTACGCGAGTTGGGCGCCATGATAGACACGTGATAAAGTTTATTTAGTTATTCAGATCAACCCAGCTTTTGAAGGAGAGAGAAGTGATTGTCGTCTCACCCGGGGGACAGTCTCATCTCCACAGCAGACCCAATATGGGCTAATAAAACTTGATCAAGTAAAACCAACTCTTGTCCTTTGTTAAATGATTAAGACAATGACCAACTCAGCCCAGCCCGACAATGAAGAACAGAAGAAGAAAAATGAGTAGATAGAAGTTGGCTATACAAGATGGAAGAAGAAGAAAGTAACCAGAAGACTACTAAGTAAGACCACCATCTCTGAATCAACTCTTTGTCTGTCCGTCTGCTGTCTGTCTCTCTTTTTGAAATGCTTTGCTTTTTTTTAATTTTCTACATAGCACTTTATGCCATTAATTGAAGATAAAATTTGAATTAATATTACAATACCTATATGAATTAATCATACTGAAAATGCTTTAACTAAGATATTCCCAAATATTTTATTACAAGGTTTATATCGCTGAATAATAATTGGAGAATGATGGGTAATGGGATGACTATGAATTGTGCTTTGCTTAATCATTGACGCTTATCTGGCCAAGGGAGTTAAGCTCAAAGGTTATCAACACAGAATTGTTGTAATAAACTGAAGTTAAAATCTATGGGACCCTACTAAGTGCTATTATTTTAAGTCAGTGTGAACATAGGATGGGTGATACCAGTTTTAGAAATGGAGCCTCACCACTGGATACAGAGAGTGTTCTGTCATATCATGCTGGACTTAGAATAAGTTATGATCCTAACCCCTAAAGAGGTGCCCATAATATGTTACTAAACTGCATTCTATGGCGAGGGTCCATTTCTGAGTAGTTAGAATTATTTCTTGGTCTAGCGCTCGTGAAAGGGGATAGACTCCCTCGCTGATTGGCTGATATCGACATTAGGCCGCCCCGACGACTTTACTTTACTTTTTATATCAACAGTAAAATATTCCTGCAGATAACAAAAGATTACGATTATGGCAGAAGTGTATATATGGTATATAATACAAATAATCTTGCCTAACACGAAGTTCAGCTGCATATTCCGGAGTATGCAGAAAGAGAATTTTTTTAACGTTAACTCAGATAAAACAGTTTATGTGTTTTAGTCAAGACGGTATGATCTTCTCATTTATTTGCACGCCTCTGAAGTTAGTACATACATTTTTATAACTCGGTAGCAAAATCTAAAGTACTGAAATCGAAAACGTAACGCATGGAGAAAGGAGCTAAATGGTAAATACGCAAGAATGTAGCAAGTTATTTTTAACAAATCATTGAAGCACCAACCTACAAAACAACACCTGTTTGGCCACTTATTTCCAATCATACAAGCTGTAAGAAATGCAAGGCATACGGAGTGACTGCAGGAGACGTAAGGGCGAACTCATAAGCGACGTTCTTCTATAGACTCATAGTCAGGAACACATCATGTTGGTCGAATAAGAAAAAAACCCTACATTCATCAGCCATGGCGGGCATCGGATTTGACAAGAATGATAACGGATTGGGACGGATACTCAGAGAGAGAGAGAGAGAGAGAGAGAGAGAGAGAGAGAGAGAGAGAGAGAGAGAGAGAGAGAGAGAGAGAGAGAGAGAGAGAAAAGAATGCGTGTTATGGCACGCCTTAATCATGGTATTGATGATGACTTAAAACGTTAACGTTTCCTTTATTGTTTCTTTCTGTAACTGTAAATACCATCAAAACTTACATTCATCAAACTTGTACGGATACTAGATGGGGTGAAACCACATGGGAACCACGTTAACCGATAGAGAGTGGCAGCGAGAGAACTCAAAACAATCCATAGTGTCTGTACGCCTTGTTGTTGTTGTTATTGCTGCTGCTGTCGTTGTTGTTGTTGTTGTTGATGATGATTTCAAAAATAATATTTCCTTTATTATTAATTTCTGGGTTTGTAGAATAGGTATACCCTGTGAAGTTGTAGTTAAACGTGCTGAACTGCGGCATCGAAGAAAGCGAGTTCGAATTCCAGTCGCGCTATTAAGCTCAATTTCGGACTAATACCCTTGGGAAAGATATGATGCCACCCACCCTTCCAGGGATGAGTTGAATAGTACAGCTACTGTACTATAATTACCAACAAAGATTTATATGCCATTAAGCAAAAAATAAACCAGACCTTGTACATACGGATTTATTTTTTTATACTTGTTGATCAAACACCGCAGGTGCGTTACTGATTCGGAATTAATCTGGATTGAATTAATTTTTTCTTTTTCAGTTGATTCATTGCATGATTTTAAAGAACATGAAAAGGAAGCTGTGAACGTGTTCGAAAGATTTAAAAATATATCGGATTATATATTGGCCAACAGATGCAGAAAACGACAGGAAACAACGTCATCGATTGTTCTACTCAACAAAGTGATATATCAACCCACTTACTTATAATCGTGTCAGGGAAATTTTTTACCCGTTCCTTTCAGATAATCTTTCAACTTCAAGACAATCCTGTCTTGAAGTTGAAAGATTTATAATCCTTGTCTGTTGATCTGTCCTTCCAGCGAGTAACTTTAGGACAATTTATCAACGCCTTTAAATAGTAAATACATACGTGTCTTTGTTTGGTCAATTCAGCCACCGCTGTTTTGGAACAGTCTATAAATATAAGTAGTGGTCTTTAGCAGACCTAATACCTGAAACAATCCGAAATAATCAATGATATATTCGTGTCACACCATTGGATACAAATAATTTCCAGTTACATGGCGTCAAGTATTCTTATTGAATAAGCATTCATTTCTAAACATATATATTTGATAGAACAATCTATGCTTACGGTCATATCATGTTGAAAGTAGGGTTTATGATACAGTTAAGCAGTGATAAGACCTCAATACTTAGATGGGTGACAATTTTAGCAACAACAGCTACTGTAGGGGACATGATATTAAAATGACTTGGTTCGACATTAAATGGCACAGAAAGTGTTAATATGCCGTAAAACCCACCCAACAACCAACAAAACCAACCAACCTATCTTAACAGGTACTAGTTTGACCTGCATACAAAGGCAACGAAAGGGTATTTCAGTGTCTACTCCGAGATCCACAGCATCCCTTAACTCTAGGTTCAGTTGAGTGTTGTACCCTGGTTACCAATTTTTCAGATGTGGGTGGGACCTTAACGCACTGTAGGGTATAGAGTCAGAGTATACAAATCCTCGACGACAGGGTAAACTGTTTCTATCTGCTTGTCAGTGGCAATCCAAACAGAGTACATGTTTACTAAAGCAATTGGGAAGGAAGTTCTCCTCAACGTTGGTAAATGTTTAGATTATTCTAATTGATTTTTTTCTCCAGCTAAGCTATAACAATAAGAAAGCAAGAAAATGTTTCCAATAGTAAATCAGTAACATTCAATAATGATAATAAAAATAGTTGTAATGTTTATAATTGTTTCTGATGTTGCTTTTAAAAAAAAATCATTGCACAGTCATATCTATGTTATCTGATAATTTCATATATATATATATATATATATATATATATATATATATATATATATATATATATACATATATATACATATATATATGTAGATATATAACCAAACAAACAACGTTCACAAGAACATAACATACATATATATACATATATATGTATATACACATACACACACACATATATATATATAATATATATATTATATATATATATATATATATATATATATATATATATATATATATGGGAGAATAAGTGCTTAATTAGAGTCGGACCTAATTTTGAAAATTAATTAATTAGTAATGAATTAGGCGGGAATACCTATTAAATGTATGGCTAAACAAATCGAGAAAAATCAATCTCTGTATGTACATTTCGGCCTATTAGGCCTCATCAGCAGAGCTATAGATCGGAAGACCGCCCTGTGCGTGATTTGAAACCGCACTGCCAAGCTGACATAGCTCTGCTGATGAGGCCTAATAGGCCGAAATGTACATACAGAGATTGATTTTTCTCGATTTGTTTAGCCATACATTTAATAGGTATTCCCGCCTAATTCATTACTAATTAATTAATTTTCAAAATTAGGTCCGACTCCAATTAAGCACTTATTCTCCAAAAAATTATCGGCAAAAAGCCATTCTAAACAAACCTTGTTTACAACTTATCATATATATATATATATAAGTTAGAGTAGTGTGGGCCAAGTCTGAACATTGCATAGGCGAGAAACTGTTATTAACCATGCAGGTTTGTTCACGCTAGATCTAAATAGTATACCGATGACATTAAGCACTGTTTACTTATGATTATGCCATCCATATTATATATATATATAGTCCACAAACAAAGTCCATCTTCAAAACCCCGCCCATCAACGCAAAAAAAACAACCACCCAACCTACGTAACATCCTCACTGCACCCAGAAAAAAATTACATAACACCTTACGGAAAGGTAATAAAAGATGCAACAAGCCTAGATGCCAAATTTGCAGCCACATACATACGGAAACCGAAATAAAAAATACCCTACACAAACATAACAATCAATCCACCACACCTAACATGCGATAGCGCAAACATCTTATATTATATATACTGCACACAATGCAGAAATAGCGGATATGTGGGAGAAACATCAACATCCTTTAGACTAAGACTAAATAACCGCAAATCCACTATAAATCTCAAATCCCCGCATAGTACAATAGCACTTCATTTTAACACCCTATCACACAACATTACACACCTCAAATGCATTTTAATAGAACACGCATTTCCAACAACGCAATCTAGAAAACAATCAGAAACTAAATGGATTCTAAAATTACAAACCCACGTGAAGGGATTGAACGCAGACATCGGAATTCTCCGTTATTATAAATATTTCACAGACGCTGCCGCTATCGATAACAACAGTGACAAAAAAGCCGTTAAACAGGAATAACACTCATTTGATAAAGGGTATCTAACGAACCCGAACATTTATGAAAAAAAAAATAATAATAAAAATATAAGTGAATCCAATACGCCATAATATCGAGTTCATTCATTTATATATTTTTAATGCTTCGTAATAACGCCCAACTTTAAAAAAACATTTTATATATATATATATATATATATATATATAAATATATATATATATATATATATGATGAATCATCCACAGACACGTGTGACAGCTGCCGTAAAGGGATGGTGTTTAAACTATTAAATACATACGTTTGTTTATATATTTTACAATCACCAGAGAGATCCAGTCTGCGAGCAGACGATCATTGCTTTATATATGCTGGCAGTGAAAGTTAATTTAAATCACCCCTAGAGAGCTCTACCGAATTTTGGGAGATATAAGTTTACTTGTATGAAACAGGAACTAGCAGGAGAAAGTGGAGTTGGTAGGATTGTACACTCTTTTACCTAATTATGTGTGTTGGCCTAGTTTGAAATCCTGGTTTCAATATCGATAATGTGGTCATCTCTCATAGAAGAATTATAAAGGCTTTAATTTATTTGAAATTCAATTAATATAAATTCGATTACCATAGGGTAATGAAAAGCTGAAATCAGTCGATATATAGTGTAATATATAAAAGGAAGTCTCTTTGAGTTTATTGAATAAGATCTCTCATGAATCATGTGAGTTCAATGCCCATGTATTCATGATAGACATACTAGAAGAGAGGGGAGGTAGAGAAACAAGGAATGATAATTAGAGAGAAGGAAGAGGGAGAAGAAAAAGAGAGGGTTTCGAAAAGAAAATGGGGAATAATGAAGTGAAGAAAGAACGGAGAAATGGATGCAGGCTATTGGGTAAAATTATATAAAATAGTGATTTTGTTGTATACCCATTTCTTTACTTACTTCTATTCTTCTTCTGGCGTCTTTGACATCTTAAGTTCTTCTAGCGTCTGGACTTCTCTTGGGGACTTCGTGTCTGGTCTTCCATTGGGGATTTCTCTTTATCAGAAGCCCTGTGTCATTGGTAGTTTTTAGATAATAACACAAGACTTTGATTTAACTTAGATCATATTTATTTCGAAATCTCCACCAGACTACCTGCGCAGATCGAGACGGAGTGTGCAATACACGACTCACCACCGTCGTGGTTTCTGGCCGACTGACTAAAATCTATTTCTAATCTAAACCGGAAGAAGGTCTTCTCCACCGATTCTCACGGTATCCCCCGGAAGGAAGGATCAAGACACGTCAAGCCTTGTTATTCAAATCCTTCAAGGCCGTGGGCTGCAACTTAAAACCGCCATTTTGATTTCTACACTACTGTACATAAATATTAAGAATCTAATAATTATGTAACAATTCCTGTGGGTCTAAAGTCCATGTAATAGTCGTAATAGAAAGAATAAGAAGTGGGTAGAGAAATGAATAAGGTATGGAAGCGAAGAATGATGGGGAAGTGAATTGAGTTTGTTAGAAAAAAGGGTTAAGAATGAAGTGAAGAAAAAAGAAAAAATGGATACAGATATATATATATATATATATATATATATATATATATATATATATATACATAAAATACGCAGTAATCTTGATTTTGCATAAACTACGATAACAACGTGGTTTTACCAGAATAGTGAAAAGTAGATATTTTCATGACTCTTCGTTGTGATAGAAAATTCGATTATAATTCAAAGAATATAGAATATTCCTCTTATAAGTTTTATCACTCTGCTAGACAGTAGTTGTTATTTCCCATGTGTCTGACATATTAAACTGTGATGGTTTCAGCTGTTACTAGACGGTATTATTCTTCTGGATAATCTCAGAATGCTCCGATTGATAAATTATGAGATTTGCTGGGCAAATAGCTTTTACTTTTAATCTAATGGCAATAAAAAGACGGAATTCCAGCCAGCTTTGATTTGTTCATAGTTTTAAGAACACTTACAGGTTTAAAATATGGAAAATAACACACATGTGTGCTTATACATTTTCAATGATGTGATATAACGTATTCCCATCTAATACAGCACATGTAGTCACTGGATAATAGTTATATGATTCAAAAATATTCTTATTTCTTGACCCTGCCAAATAATAATTGACTACATGTTTATTTTTTTAAATATTGATATAATTTTACAACTGTAGAGTTTTTGGTGTTAGTTTTTGAACTTTTTACTGAATCTCATAGAATTAATATCTATTTTCTTAAAAAATGAATATATCATTCAGACCATTTATAAAATAATGGCATAATAAAGAAGTCAGGAACTGGAGCACTTAATATCGATTTCTGTGATAGTAGTGTCCATCCTGTGTGGTAAGAAACAAAAGGGGAAATGAAGGAGAGGTAAGAAAGGAAAAATAGAACTTGTAGGCTTATAGTAAGTTAAAACATACATACAACCAAAGGCGTATTTTTTTTGTCAATGAGAATGAAAACTCAAATGATCAAACCCTCCATGAGTAGAAACAACAGCCGCATACATTTGTGGAGATAAAAACGGTAAAGTTAAACTCCGTGTTAAAATGCAAACTCCCAAATCATCCATTCTACAGCTGCTTGTCGAGAAGCAGTGATATCAAGAATAAGCAGGAGCATCACTAGCAGCTCAGACTTCATTCTTGGTGACTGAGGTTTCTTTAACTCCTCCTGCATCAGCACCACGTATGTGCATCACCGTTCAAGACTCAGCAACTGCATATTCAGAATAGCCTTAGTACTTGGAGAGTTCACAGTCTAATGCTGATTTTTGGGATTTCTGTTGCATAGCGCCTTCTTTACCGGCACTAAATAGGTATATTGTATATACTGGTCTTTTCACGATACCAAATCATATAACGTATATATACCTTTCTTACTTCTTACTCTGGTCGTCTATCATCTATCTTGATCTGGTATATCTTCTAAGGTCTCGTCTGGTCTTCTATTGAGGATTCCGGGTCTGGTTTCTGTTGGGATTTCTTCTAATCAGAAGCCATGTGTCATTGATAGTTTTTAATAATAAACACAAGACTTCGATTTATGTTGATGTTACTTTATTCATAAATCCCCAGACCAGACAATGCGCGCGGATCCTTACATCTTGCTAGCTCGTCTTCTAAGTTCTAACTCTAACTAACTGAATTGCTTACTCCTTAAACCGGAAGGGCCTTCAATCGGGGTTCCCGGTTCTCACGGTTTATCCCGCAAGGCAAGGTCAGAGTGAGGTCAAGCATTGTCACTCACTCTCAAGGCCATCAGCTGTACTGATCGCCATAATGATTTCTACACTACCTTAAAAATGTATTAGAGATCCAATTATTATGTAACATTTCTTTGCTTAAAATCGGAATTGTACCTTCTACCGGAATCAATTAGAACCAACACTCATTTATCTTTACTGGGTTTTGATTAATGCTTTTATTCATTTCAATCGGAAAATCTTTTCACCTCTCATTGTGGAAATTTAAAACTGCATTTCTACTCATTTTCAACGTGATTTTTGTGTGGATTTGTTATTCTATTTCTTTTTCTTTTCTTTTTTCTTACCTGTTGAATAAAGGATAATAAAACAATTTCTACTCAAACTCCGCATTTTTAGATAAATTTCTTTTATATAAATATATAGGTTTAGAGTTAAAAAAAAATTTTAAAATAGAAATAAAGATAAGAAAAATAATTACATAACAAAAATAAATCCAGAAGAATAGCTAAAAACTTAGAAAGAAATCATTGCTTCAACATGGATAAAAAATTTAGGGAGGAAAGTATTCTACGTACTATAGCAGCATAGTGAATGTATAGCAAGGCAGATTAACTCAACGTGAATCGACAGAGTGCTTCACAAGATGCTTGGCAGATAAAACTCATAGCGTAACGACCCTTATGAAATAGGGTCTGAAAAATCAGCTACAGAACCCTACATGACCAAACTCCCAAACCGCATTGCCCAGGGGCGATGACCGTTTGGGATGGTTTTCACGAAAGAGTCATGAATACCTGTGCTGCCAGCACAACTTGATGATGATGATATGGTTTAAAATATTACTATTTAATGCAAATAAGTTTAACATAATTATATGGTTTCAGGCCTTTGCATCAAAAACAAATAATTTTCACACATTTATATTATTTCAATAATTCCAAATTAATGTTATTGATTTTCAAAGTTTCTTATTTGAACTTGAATAAATCAGAAATTTGTTTTTGAATAATGGGTACCCAGATGAAATTATCACTAAAACAATTAATCTAACTGTAAACAAATTTAGAAGCGATAAGTCTTTCGGTCCTACTAAATGTCCCGTTTACATTTGACTCCCATTGATTGGCCCTACTAGCCAGAACATTGCTAATAAGATCTCCTCCTCGGTCATGCAGTGAAAGTGCGGCCAATAATCACCACCCGACCCGCATTTCGGTCCTTTCATAAGGATGTACTCCCAATCTTCCAGCAAAGTAATTTAATTTATAAGTTTAAATGCCGATGTAGTTCGGTATAAATTGGGCGTACATCCCAGAGACTTGAAATTAGAATAAAGCAACATGTTCCTCGAACACTTCGCAATGCTAATGCTGATAATACATCCTGGCATTCCCAAGTATATGATTCGGCCATAGCTGAACATTTATCTATAAATTCTTGTAGAACCGATTATACAGACGAGTGTTTCTCCGTCTAGCACAGAGTCAGGTCTCAACAGTATTTTACCATCCTCGAAGCTGTTTATATTTCTTTTTTTCGACCTACTCTGTGCAGACAAACACAAAACACTCTCTTTATTTACTGGGGTACATTTCTAACCCTGTTTCGATCTAGGGTTCATACATACACCCCCTTTCTTTTTCTTTTTTGTTTTGTCCCCCCTCTGGCTCACCTCCATTCGTTCTTAAGAATTTCTTATACGATCTGACTTTTATTCGTCGCCGGTGTATATACTTGAAAAAGTACCGGTCAAAAAGGCCTTCGTATCCCCTATATTTTATATTTTATTTCATAATAAAATATTACCTCCCTACATACACATGATTCCTCCACTTTTAATATATATATATATATATATATATATATATATATATATATACATATATATATATATATATAGTTAGGATAGCGAGAGAGATAGAGAGCGAGAGAGACTAAGACTGAGAGAGAGACAGACAGACAGACAGACAGAGACAGAGAGACAAAAAAGAAAGAGTGGTTAAAATTGTTTTTTAAAAGATCTCAAAATCGACGAGTCAGCGCAAGCTTTTTGCGTTACTAACAATTTCCAGAACACGCCTGACAATCGATACATCATTGTAAAACATGCAACAACCCAACATGCTTATGTTGACTGATCGAGTCTAGACATTTTACAATCAATATGAACCACAGTGTAATCGACTCTTATCCCAGATAAAAACAAGTAAAGTCGTCGGGGTGGCCTAAAGTCAATATCAGCCAGACAGCAAGGGAGTATATCTCCTTTTCACTAGGGCTAGACCAAGGAGATTATTTTGGGCATCAGAAGCGGAGCACCACATCTACTGTCAGCTCATCATTTAACCGCACAGATCACTGTGCTACTCATACGCTGAGTTGACGTGGGTCGGTACCGAACCAGGAATCTTAAGGTTCCCAGCCGAACACTCTACCGACTGTGAGGTGTGCTTATTTCGCATTTTTTTCGTCATTGCTACACGGACACACAGACACACACATACACACATATATATATATATATATAGTGAGAGACACTTCTTTGATGAGGAAAGCCCTCTCCTTCATTCGATAAAAGTACCCGTGGTAGTACAAGTATATCAAGACAAGTATATCTATCACTTATATTAAAAATGAATTGGCGGTATTTTCCAGTATTACCCACGTGCAACCTCAAGGATGAGCACGAGTTAACTGGAGGTTCCTGATGAAGGATTATAAAAAAAAAATAGTCTTCGGTATCTGCTGTCAGAAAATGTTATATGACTAGCGACTCCGGCTTTGGAGAAACACACTTTACTACAAATGATACAATCTTCTTTCGCAAAGTGTCAAGTACCGAGAACGAATCCTGCTTGAAGTGTATTTCCGTCCTTCAAATACAAAACACAGGGCTACACACGCACGCACACGCACAGGCGCAGAAACATAGATACTATATATATATATATATATATAATATATATATATATATATATATATATGTATGTATGTATATATATGTATATATATATATTATTGTTTATATTATTTGAAGGCAATTACATGCGTATATCGTATAAAATTCGATAATTATTGAAAATAATCATGACAAGTAAACTCGGCAAATAACGCGCGCGACATGGAACACCGTACAGCTGTTTCAACTTAAAAAAATAACTTTTAACATTAACTGTTTCAACTTTAAAATAACTTTTAAAGTTGAAACAGCGGTATTCCATGTCAGGCGCGTTATTTGCCGAGTTTACTTGTCATGATTATTTTCAATAATTATCAAATTTTATACGATTTACGCATTGTAATGGCCTTAAAAAATATAAACAATAATAGACTTTACTTAACAATGCTCCAAAAAGCAAATTATATATATATATATATATATATATATATATATATAAAGTAATCCACAGACACGTATTTCGAGGTATCACGTTTAAGTATCAGGTTTAATAGCTACCTCTGGCCGGGTTCGAGACCCGAATGAACTTTCGTTCGCCAATCCTCTTACCTGTACGACGACAGGCAGCTGTCAAATATAGTAGACTATTTAATCGCTACATTTCTAAGCGGAAATGAATTCACTTAGAAGCCTCAAACTTTATGTAAACAAAGCGAGGCTTAGCTGTACGCCGAATACGGTGAATTTTGCAATAAATCCCTTCTAATTAAAGTGCTAAATCAAATTGGGAGCATATAATAAAGTAATCCACAGACACGTGTTTCGAGGTATCACCTATCATCAGTGTCGTTATACCGTTTAACAGCTACCTCTGGCCGGGTTTGAGACCCGAATGAACTTTCGTTCGCCAAAGTCATCCACAGACACGTGTTTCGGCGTTTCACGCCTCTTCAGTGTGGCTCGACATAACAACTATCCTTGGCTAGAGTCAAACTCAGACTGAATGTTTGCCAGCCTGATATCTTATCCCCTCGGCCACTGACAGCTGTAGCGGGACAGGTGTTTTTAAACTATTAAATACATAGGTTTACTCATATATTTTTACGGTCACAAAGAGATCAAGTTTCCGGGGAAATCATCATTGCTTATATGCTTAGTAGTGAAAGTTAGTTTAAATTACCAATTGGAGAGCTCATACCAAATTTATGGAGCATATATATATATATATATATATATATATATATATATATATATATATATATATATATGGGAGTAAATATGGAAAATAAATCCGACAATATTAAGAAAAAATTTAAAAAATATGTGTTCCGAAAATATCATGAATTTAATTATCGATGTTTAAACATTTCGGTTTCATGAAACCTTCATCAGGATGTATCTTGGGGTGAAGAAAATGATGGATGTTTTTATAAACATAATATAACGCTGATCAAATACAGTTACACAACTAAAAAGATTTTCATCTCCTGTCATCTATAAAAACATCCATCATTTTCTTCATCCCAAGAGACATCCTAATCAAGGTTTAGTGAAACCGAAATGTTTAAACATCGATGATTAAATTCATCCTATTTTCGGAACATTTCTTTTTTTCAAATTCCTCTCTCTCTCTCTCTCTCTCTCTCTCTCTCTATATATATATATATATATATATATATATATATATATATATATATATATATATAAAATTCACTTTTTATCTTTTTTGTGATCAAGAAATTAAGAGATTGCATCTCTTTTATTTTTCAAGTGTTTTATATTCCTATTGAATATATTTTTGAATTGATTGGCACATCATTCAGGTTTTAGAGTGAAATATTGACCTACCCTATCTTGAAACAAAATTTTACTTCCAAGCAGGTCGACATAGACACAACGTGTAGTTTATATAGTTATAAAAATATAACATAAATTATTTTAAATATATATATTATATCGTAAATATACAGACGAAAAATGTTATTTAGAAGTGCTAAAAACGATATTTCTCCAAGCCAAATATAAAATATGAGAAATATTTAGCGATATTTAAATGATCAATAAGCGATTGATATAACCAAAGCACAGCTGGGGTCCAGTATATTTTGGTACAATTTTGGTGCGAAACTGTTTTGAAACTCAAATGTTTTGGCGCCTATGGCATATATTGGATAGATGGATAAGATTTTAAGTTATGGCAAAATATTGATCATTTAAAATGAATTTGATTTATTCCTTGTAATAGCTAGAGTCGTAGGAGATGGACTCGTCGACCCGAGTTCAAATCCTAGACGAGGCGGTCTACATTTCACATAGCGGTAATACGCTTGTGAAAGGTATGCATCAATCTGCTCTCCCTCCAGCTATGAGTAAATAGCAGGGCAGACTGAGCTATTTAAACTTGGTTAGGCAACCAGTGTAGAAGGAAATCTCTGAATATAAATCCGCCTAAAAATTGACCTTGTGTCACGTTCTGCTCGTGGAGAGGGTTGGTAAATATGTACAACATAAAATAGCAACCCATGTCATTTATTTTCATTTATTTTTGGTTTTGCTTTTCGACAAAATCATTAAAAGAGTTAGAAATATGCGTGTACCGGACACTTGTGGTTACAGTATTTAATAATAAATGTTCTGAATTTGGGAAGTCTTTGCTCAATGAAGTCATATCGTTTCATGCCGTATCCCTGACATTCAGCACTCGGTTTTTTCAGCGTTACAGTTTCTGCTCGTTCTCAGGTATCTCTTGCCGGCGACCGTTAATTTTGAAAACGGAGATGGTATGAGTAAATGATGATTTATTATGATGTATTAGAAATCACAAGTTTCTTAATTCGATACCGGTCCTCGCCAACTCAGCGTATGAGTAGCACAGGGATCTGTGCGGTAAAGTAAGGAGCTGATGGTAGGTGTGGCGCTCCACCCCAGATGCTAAAACAATCTCATTGGTCTAGCGCTATTAACATGGGGATAGACTCCATCGCTGACTGGCTGATACTGACTTTAGGCCACCTCCAAGACGACGACTTTACTTACTTTACTTATAATGTATTATAAGTGGTGATGTATTATGATTGAACAGCAGGTTCGTAATCAGAGTTACCAACCTGAAAAAAAAAGGTCTTGACATACTGTCTTTGAAAGACACATTGTGCACATAGTTCACATCCCCTTTACATTCTCTTCATACCCTTGTTATCTGATTTTCCCTGTTCCCCAAAATCAAAAGCCAGATCTATGATCGATATTTAGAAATTAAGATACGAATTTTTCTTTCTTTCTTTCTCTTTTTCCCTCTCTCTCTTCTCTCTCCCCCCCCTCTCTCTCTCACACACACACACACACACACTCACTCTCTCCTTCACTCACTCATTCTCTCTCTTTCTATCTATCCTATATTATATTATATATATATATAATTATCATATAATAATTATAATAATATATAATCATTATATATTATATATATATATATATATATATATATATATATATATATATATGAAGAGAAAAATGTAAGTGAATCCGACGGTATGTAAAATAGTGTACAGATTTTGAAAAAACACAGGTTCAAATAAAATGAGTGGTATTTATTCAGCCAACACTGCAGTGTTTCAATCTGTTTAGTAGATCTTCTTCAAGGCTTTTGTTGATATAAGGAAAAGCAAATTTTATCACAGAATAATAAGGAGACTGTGATAGTTGTTGCTGATCAGTTTGTTTACAATGTTTTGAATGGAAATTTAGTGCTCTTAGAATAGAATTTATAAGACGCTAGGATAAACGGTTTTGAAGGATAAAGTCGAACATTCTCACACACACACACACACACACACACACACACACACACACACACATATATATATATATATATATATATATATATAATCTACACTGGAAGGAGAAGAATTGGTGAGAAGTGCTATAGGCATTTTAGAATGTGTGTACTGTATTGGAAAATTAATTTTGTTTAAGGCTGGTTTGTATTGTTTTATGTATAAAGCTTCTAGTATTTGGAGTTTTTGTTTATTTTTTTCTTTGTGCAGAATGTGTGTATTTTCCGTTAGAAATATATATATATATATATATATATATAATATATATATATATATTATGTGTGTGTGTGTGTGTGTGTGTGTGTCTATATATATATATATATATATATATATATATATATATATATATATAAAAGTCGACGGGGCGGCCTAAAGTCAGTATCAGCCAGTCAGCGAGGGAGTCTATCTCCTTTTCAATAGCGCTAGACCAAGGAGATTGTTTTTGGCATCTGAGGTGGAGCGCCACACCTACCATCAGCTGCTTACTTTACCGCACAGATCCCTGTGCTACTCATACGCTGAGTTGGCGAGGACCGGTATCGAACTAGGAACCTTGTGGTTTCTAGCCGAACGCTCTACCGACTGAGCTAACCCGGCCCAGCAAGTAATAAGACACTTGTTTGTATAGAAACAAAGCAGGTTACAAAATAAAACATTAGATTGTCAGACTACCCTTATTCAGGTTTTATGTGTATAATGCAAGCACTTGTTGGTATATCGCGACGTGATTTCAGGTGAGTTGATCTTTTTACGCTAGACTTATAATTGAAGACTCCAGGATTGTTGTATACACCTAAAAATTGAGTAGCGATAATATACTCCCATTATTATATATATATATATATATATATATATATATATATATATATATATATATATATATATATATAGAGAGAGAGAGAGAGAGAGAGAGAGAGATAAAATTTGCATAATTGTATGGTGGTGTGGGCTTTTGACAAGCCCTGTAGCGAGAACGCAAAGGGCCCAAGTAGGAAAATACAGATCGTTTGGGAACTTTGACTCCAAAGGCGGGAATCTCGCGAGTCACGTAATAACTAGTTAGTTATTTTAGTTTCAACCTAAATGGGACGCAGGACAGACGCGTTCTGTGGAGGTTGGCTCAGACCGCGCGGTGAATGAAGATGGGCAATAAAGCTTTGATCAAAGACATACAGTCTTGTTAGTTAATTACATGACTTTAAAAGAACTAGCCAGAAGATAGAAATAAATAAAGGAAACAGAATAGACGATCATAGATGGCCGAAAGGAAGAAGATAGAAAGTAATACACAAGTAAGTCAACGCTGTATCTCTGTGTCTGTATCTCTCTACAACTCTCTCTCTCTCTCTCTCTCTCTCTCTCTCTCTCTCTCTCTCTCTCTCTCTCTCTCTCTCTCTCTCTCTCTCACACACACACACACACACACACACACAAGAACACTCATGTTTATATACCCGCAATGGTTATATAACATAAGAGAGAGAGAGAGAGAGAGAGAGAGAGAGAGAGAGAGAGAGAGAGAGAGAGAGAGAGAGAGAGAGAGAGAGAGTAACTACAGAAATACCTCCCGCATTTTAAACTGTCATCCAGTGTGTGTTCGCATATGTCCCATCAACTTTGTTTTTTCCTGCAAATGAAGATACATACGTTTCACTAGAGTATGGTTTCTCACTTTTTCTTTTCTTTTCATATAACAATTTTTAGAAGTCTAGGGGCCCTGTCATGGGGTTAACACTTGATTTCTTTATAAATAGTATTTGTATCCTAAGGATTGTTTTAGGATGGAGCATGTTCCTTATATAGCTGCTATTTGTATTTCATAGCTCACCTGTGTGTCTACGCATATGTCACACCAAATTACCTTTATTGACAAAATAATTTCCCCACACCTTGCAAAAATATGATCTCTCTCTCGAGTGCGTGTTTGTGTATGTTGTTCTAATTCTGACATTTTTACAATGGAAAACACACACGTTTCACAAGAATATGGTTTTTCTCCAGTGTATGTTTGCTTTTGTTTCTCAGTCAAGTTTTATGGAGATTTATGGCTTCTACATGTATAATTATTTTTAGCATATTTCTCCATATTTTCCATGGGATGTCAACAGTAATGTTTTCATTTAACTTCACACAATATCCATTTTTGTTCAAACATCTGTAAAAAGAAAAGAAACATTTAAATTATATAAATTTCTTTTTTAAATTCAGACATTGAATATTGTATAGACTCAGTTTACATTTCAGGAGAAACATGGTTAGTCTGGTATAGGGCCATAAAAATGCAACACTGAGTGATGAACACAGTTTTGCCATCATTTGAGAGATTGAATAATGTATAGACTCAGTTTACATTTCATGACTGTACACAATTAAAAATTAAATTTTATTTTGAATGAATAAAAATAAAATTTCACTCTGATGAAGGTCGAATCTTCTCTGTGTGCGGAATATTTTCACACAGATGAACTGACCGAAACACAAGTGATATTGATTAAATTCATCTTTTATTATCCATTCTATTCTTTCTTTTCTTTATTCATTCTTCCTCATATTGTCGGATTCATTTCCAATATTCATTTTTACAGATATATATATATATATATATATATATATATATATATATATATATATATATATATATATACAAACACCGTGTTTCGACGTATCACGTCACTTCGTTGTGGCTTGACATTAGCATGCTACCTCAAGCCGGGATAAAAACCCGATTGCTTTTATCATCAGTCAGGCTTCTTACCCATTCGGCCATCAGCACCTACAGACTGGGACGAGGATTTTAACTAATAAATACATACATATGTGTATATGTAAAGGCCGCCAGAGAGTGTTCCCCCCGTTTTATACGAGACCGTTGCCTTTAAGCTCAGTCGGCGGTCGTCAGAGAAAATCCTCTTCAAAGTGCTCAACCCACCAGGAGTGGGGAGTATATATAGTCATCCACGGTACATATAACTATATATATATATATGCATACACATGGATATATTTTCCAGTTGCTTGAAGTCTCTTTTATTTATTTAAGTATAACTTAAGATACTTTTATTCTAGTTGATTATTTCTAAATTGACATTTTTACTTCCTTTAAACTAATTAAATTCATTCTCCTTAGAATAATATTATATGAAATAAGATAATTACATAATGATATCGCTAATTAGGGTATCTCTTTGTTTCAAAGAAATACCGCTATACATTTCACTTAGAAGTTGGGAGCAATGAACTTATCGATTTTTGTAATTTCATCTGTTAAAGCAAATTTAAACTCGTTGGTAAATTGTCTACGACAGTAGAAATAAAGAACAACATCTTTAAAACGCATAGAAAACATTTGAGAGCTTGTTAAAACTGCCAATGTCGTATATCTGAAGCGAATCATTGGTTTAACGTTGTCATAAATAAATGCTTTTTTTAAAAAATATTTTTCTCAGTAAAAGGAAAGTATGACTATGCGTAGGCCATCGCGTAACTTATTGCAAAAACAGACTTATTTTATTCGCTGTTGTTCATCCAGAGCTTTAGCGATTAAAAAAGGAAACGTTGTTAAAAAAATATAAACGTTCGATTATATATTTTATCTTATATATTTTTTTGGTTATTTTTGCGGTCGATGTAATTGTTTCGACTGAACTTTAGAAACTATAATACATTTACCATTCAAATCAAGCAACAGTTTGTTTTTAACACAGAGACATTTAGCAATGTTTATTTTCATATGATTTTTAAAATCGTTCGATTTCCATTCCTAATACATACACATTTATTTTCAGTACAAATGTACATACACATTTATTTACAGAGGAAATGTACAGTATATAGTTCTAAATAAGAATATATTCAGGATAGATATTTTTGATAACATACTATACGATTATCTCTCACTGGTCTTGTAATCTAGTTTTGATAGTGGCGCGCTAACATACATTATGTCTTGGACAGGAATAGCTTGTCTGATCCTTTCGTTATCAAGGTCTATAGAAGGTTTTAATTCAGAGTTTATCTCCAAGACGGATAGGCATATCAAGATTAACGAGGCCTATCTGATAGATGGAGGCAGAATAGTTAGATCCTTACCTTTCACAATGGTATTACCGGTATGTGAAATACAATCGCCCTCGTTCAACATTTGAACTAAGTCCTCTTTCTGCAGCAGTTCCATATATATATATATATATAGACAGAGAGAGAGAGAGGAGTGAGGAGGGAGAGAGAGAGAGAGGGAGAGAGGGGGAGAGAGGGAGATAGAGATGTTGCTAGATATATATATATATATACATATACGACAATGTTTCCTTTATTTGCATATCTATAGTGCACTATCTCTCTCTCAATTTCCCTTGCTCTCTCTCTCTCTCTCTCTCTCTCTCTCTCTCTCTCTCTCTCTCTCTCTCTATATATATATATATATATATATATATATATATGGAAATAAAGGAAATCTGTCGGATTTTTTTTCTCTTTTTGGTCTCACCATTTATCCCTCGGGCCTAAAGCGTTGGGTGATATACAATGTCTAAGAAAGTGATTGATTAACTTCGTTTTCTTTATTCCCTTATTCCTCTCCACAGATTAAAAAAGAATACATCATGTCTGACGATGGTCTGAATACAGAAATTGTGTTGCAATAGGAACTGCTAATCTGTAAATGTATTCCAGTAAATGTGGACATGAGTGGCTGATTTCTTCCGCGGGAAATAAGTAAACCATTCCTAAAGAAATATCACCTTCTCGTATATACAGAAATAAAGTGACTGAGAGAGAGAGGGAACATAGGTACATAATTAAGTTACAATATTTCTATATAACTCTCTCTCTCTCTCTCTCTCTCTCTCTCTCTCTCTCTCTCTCTCTCTGTATAATATATATATATATATATATATATATATATATATATTCATATATATGTATATATATATGCACACACACAAATATATATATATGTATATATATATATATAAAGGAAAAATAAAGGAAAGAAAATGCTGAATGGATAAAGTAGATTTTATTTTATTTTATTTTACTGACACGTGTTTTGGCCAGGAGTTTATCCAGGTACATATGTACTCTATCTATTATAATTTTAAATACAAAAAAGAATAACAATAATATAAATTCATGTCATATAGCAACATGGTAATATAGTAATGTAATTATATAGTTTACTATATATATATATATATATATATATATATATATATATATATATATTTATCAGTTAAAATACCACTCCTTGCTGGTTGCTGCCTACGGCCGAGAGGTCAAGATACTGACGGATGAAAAGTCAGTCGGGGTTTGCTACCGGCTAAAAGCAATTGCTGGGTCTAGCCACACTGAATTTATGTGAAAAGACGAAACTCGATGCCTGTGGATGACTATATATCTATATATATATATATATATATATATATATATATATATATATATATATATGAGCGGGAGAGACATACAAACAGATAGGGAGAACGAGGGGAAATTGAAAGAAAGGCAAATCAACAATTCATGCATCACACAACAAATCCCCTAAGACCATCAATAGTCATTAAAATCTCTACTTAAATCCTCGAGGTTGACGTTCTCTCACAGACAATCTCTAAATATTGACGAAGACAAGAGTTCTTTAAAAGTTCATTCCTGAAAGTGCCAAGAAAGAAAAAAAACTAATATGTAACCAAACATTCCTGTATAGACAGAAGGAAATCTAGCAGGAATCTAGATAAGTTCTTGTTATGGATCTTGACTGAAGTGATGTATGTTTTTGTCTGTCTAAACGACGAATCAATTCAAAGATTTTGTCTGGCTGACAGTAAGATCACTGTACAATAGATATTTTGATTATCTTACCAAGTTCTTTCTAGATAATTTATCAATGTAAAACATGATAAATTCTCAGATTGTTACAAGGTTTTCCTCAAGGAAAATCAATGTTTCCTTTTTTTCGTCAAACGTATAGCTATGTACGGTATGTATAATTGGCAATTCATAATTATTCAAATACCAACCGCCCTGTCGGCTGGGGCGTTAGAATGCCCGACTGCACCTCTGCAGAGGGGTAAGAATTCCCCAATGGGGCCACCTGTTGGCCGTGGGTGGCGACCCGTGATGCTTAAGGATAGAGCCCAGGTGGATGAGCAGTTCATGACATGCAATACTCCACTTTGGCCCTATCTTGGGCTAGACGGGCGGTCGGAGAGGCCCCTCCGATCAATCGGCTGGTCACATCAAGCCTTAGCACCTATATGATTATCCCAACCCTATTGCCCTTATGGCAAGCCCCAACCCCTTCTTATCATATGGGTGCTAGAAGGCAGTGGCTGCGGGTCTACATGTCCTGGGAATGACGTTAAACTCTATCTGATGGTGAGGTTCCAGTTTTGGAGGTTTGGGGAATGTGGAGCACCCCTTCATCACCATTGCTCCCTGGTCCACTCTGACCCGGAGTGGTAGTACCTGTTAGGTTAAATAGAAAAATGGGTTTATAAAAAAATTCTATTATCCATTAAGAATTGATTTATTTCAAAACTTTATCGGCATTAAATGACCCACTGAGGTTGATATGCTGTAAAACAAAACAAACCAAACCAAATCAAATACAAAACAACTGATTATTTGATTGAACTTGATAATTTGTATTATTTAGATTTTGGGGGGGGGATTTCCCCATCTTCATTATAATGTAACACTATGGTTATGACGTATAACCATTGTGTTGGATTGATGATCTGTTAGGGAAAAATTATGACCAGCGGAAAAGTTTAAATGCTGATTCAGCGAATACGCGTGGATAGATTTGATTGGATGATTGGAATGTTTAAGTGGCGAAGGGGAGAAATGAAGGTGAGAGGTGATAGTTAGAAGTTAGTAAAGAGTTTGAGTCTGGTCATCGACGATTGAAGACGGAAGCTTGAGCCTGGTCGGCGACGAGTGAAGACGGGCTAAGGCTCTCATCTTCCTCGTGGAGTGATCATCGATGAAGTTAAAATACATATTTGATCAAGACACAAAATGTATGTTTTGTCTTTTGTAATTCCTTTTATTTTGACCAAATCAACCTTAGCTAGAAGCACAATCAGAAAAAGCCGGTGGATATAGTAGAAGCTCTGCAAGTAAGTCTGATCTCTCTCTAATATCTTTCATAATAGGTCTCTCTCTCCCTAAAGAAAGTTCTTACCAAAGAGTATTAACTCTCACCAATTAGCGATGACAATGTGCGTATGTGACACGTATCACATTTGGTATATGGACAACATAGTTTCAGTGGGGTACATATGCGGAGCATATAGGGTCACATTCCTCATACGTTCACAGTGGGTGCCGTGCCAGGACCTAATAGTGATCACATGGGGGGTGTGAACCTTATAGTTTCACAATTATATACACAAAGTTTTGGGCGATGTTCCCTCTGCTCTTCTTCATACTTTTCTTGTTGAACTCTGGAACCTTTTTGTCGAACTCGCGAACCTTCATGTAACAAATAAAGTTCCCTGTTCAAAGTCCCGTGAAGGCTCCCTATTTCGACAGCCGTCCCCAAATTGTCAATATAAGGGAGAAACCCAGATTTCTGGGTTGGTGGCTCGAGCTAAGAGCCAGTTATGTTATTTGTCGACGATTCCCGTCCGGCCGTCGTCGAACGTTTCCGTTTGAGTAAACAACAAATATTAGGGGCATGCAGTATGCTCTTTCTTAACTGTTTTGATGAGAGCCAAACGACTCCTGATAGAAAAAATATCTGTTAACACTTGTGTTCTCTCTCTATTGTAAATAGGAAAGTGAAAGACCTAAAATATTAGATGTTTATTTTTTGTTGCTTTAGGATAGTTTTGATTAGTGTATTTCAGTTCCCCTTGTTGGTCGGCATTTGATTGATTAAAAGTAAACAATCAATCAATTTCAGATCCAAATGCACCGAATAATGAAGCATCTAAAAAAGAATCGGTGAAAATATTCCGTCTAGACAAGAAGATCAATCAACAAAGACGTCATTTGATTAATTAGACGAAAAAATAATTGTCTTGGGCAAAATAAAGTTTTCAATTTTAAATACACTTTTGAAAAAAAAACTGTCTTATATATTGATTCGGCACATGGGCAAATGTGGAAGCTGAACTACAATTTTGGATTTGTTTTTCAATAGTGTGCCATTATTTTTTTCAGATCTGTTTTAATATACTGTACTATTTTTGGCATCTGTTTTCACTACTACACTATTGTGTGTATCTGATTTTCAAAACTATTACTTTTTGTATCCATTTTAAAACAGAATACTATGTATTTATTTCTGTTGTTCGATACTCGACTTTTTTTTATCTGTTTTTCAATACTGTACTATATTGGCTATAATTAACTTATACGAATAAATGTAAATTTCTCTGTGCGTTTCGCCAACAATACTAAAATCAACACGGCCTATATAGTGTTTAATAGAGGTGTTCATGGTGTAATGATTAATGTCATAGGAAACGGCGACAGCGTAAATGAGTTCAAATCCTAGAGGAGTATGTCTGTATTTCAAATAGTGCGAATACTCTTGTGAAACTTAAGAATTTAATTATTCTTCCTCCAGCTTTGGGTAAATAGTTGGGCAAACTAGGCGCTTTAAGCTTGGTATAGCAACTGGTTAGGTCAAATGAAAAGTCCGATTTAAAACCTTCTAAATTCCTTGTGTCACATCTTGATCTTATGGAATGACTGGGTAATGAATATCATCTTATACTGTTAATATGCATACTGAACATATAGTATCTCAGATTTACATTTAAAAATTCAAATATTTAAAAAAGGTCTAATTTTAATAAACAACTCTCGTTTGTTGTTAATTTGTAATGCTATTGTTTCACTTTCTAATAGATATGCAATAATGTTATTCTTAACTCTTATGACAAAACAAAAAGTTATTTTAGTTTAATTACTATTAAAGAAGGCGTTCGATTTGCAATATATGTTAGTTATTAGCTTTTTTCATTGCATTAAAAAAAGAAATCACCTTTACGCGTACACAAAACCAGCCAGAAAATAAGAATTTAAGTATTGTTTTGCGACAACCATCATGAAAACAAAAACATTCTCATTAAAAATACACATACAAACATATGGCAAGCGACTACAATGTTCTGAATTAAATCATGTTTTAATAAGGTAAACATTCAAATATAAATGTGAAATTTATGTAAAATGCAAGGTAGGTGGTTAAATCGACTCACAAAGTCTGACTCCAATAAAAAGACGACATGTGAATTTAATTAAGCCAAAACCTAGAACTTCTAGACGTGTAAGATTTTTGTTCGTTGTCCACAGTAGTAAGATCTTTAATCAGGTTCTATTGTTAGTTGATATGTGTACACAAATCTGAAACCAAAATCAGTCAGTCGGGGTTTTATTGATATTTCAAAGACTACATACATTCTCGAAAAAAAAATAAGAAAAAAAATGAAGCCAGTGTTTATATCATAACATTCCGTGTCTGAGACGTATGTTATTGAAAGGGTAAAATGGCTTATTTTAGCATTATTTGTGTTAGTGTAATAGTGTCAAAATGCTCAGCAATTTTCAATCTAATTTTCAACTTAGAGTGCGGAAGGGTCCATATTCATGATCAGTCTGTTCCAATAATTTTTCAAGGGGAAAAACTCGTATAGATTACTTATTCATTTATTAGCAATTAGTTATGAAATCTATAAATAAGCTGTGAACTGATATAGCGCATAATGACCGCAAACACTGGCCCCAGATGGCTTTAACTAAACCATTTATCTAATTACGGCAGATGTTACGATAGCTGGGATCATAAAATGGTCAGTTGAAAAGAAAACAATAATAACCATTCAACGAATAGATATACTACGTTACCAGATTATTTAGGGTCATTTATGTGTTGTAGATTCTCCGAGAGAAAAGTACATTCTATTTCCTTTTATCAGAAATATGTAGCTAATACATGCGTCTACAGCGATTTCAACCATTGTGATCACTTGAGGACCCTTCATTATACAGCTCAATTATTAACGCTCTACTTTTTATGAAGAATTGAGCACTTTCAAATAAATGATTGAAATTATACTACTTCAACGAAAACGTGAGCAGACATGGCGAACAGTTTGGGGATCTTGATATCCAGACAAGGGAACGGATCAAATAAAGCTTATCAGTTTTAAGTTCTGTAGCTTATTCTATTCAGAACCACATTTGGTTCATCGACTTTCATGACTCAGTTTCCATATTTCTCCTCAATCCAATATTATTTGGTTACATGGGAGATACCATCTTCCTAGTTCCCTCATTCTTTTCTATATTTCTCATTTCTGCAGTCGAAATAAATCATGATGGCGAGAAGATAATGAAAATGGTATAATTAATTTTCATATATGGAGGATCTTGATTTGTTTCAGCTTGCTCATAAGTATAAAGACCTATTTTGATGAGCTATATAAGCAAGCCTTGTGTTCATTCAAAGAGTGTTCAATCCGTTTGATATTTCTCACACGGATGATAAAAATGACCGCCCATGTTCTCGGCATGCGAAAAACTGCCTGTTTCTAACCTTTTCTCACCTAGCAGATTTTCGTTTACTATTTGGCACCTCTACCTTGTGTTCTGATTGGTTGTTATTGACCAATCAGAATCGTTTATTGACCAATCATAACCCTTACTAGGTGTTTGGCCCAACTCGGCTGCTGCTATTGTCTTACAAGGAGGAGGTTAACTGAAGTTGCGTAGATGGGCGAAAGCATGCGACGAAAGTGCAGTTTCATCACTGTGGTCTCACATCACAATATATATATATATATATATATATATATATATATATATATATATATATATTAGGGTAATGTGTCCATGATTTCCACGCTTACACAACTTAGATATACATGCTCCATCAACAATATTGAGCACTATCATCTCATAAACATGGCACACACTATATATATATATATATATATATATATATATATATATATATATATATATATATATATCGGGTGTATTTGTACATGTGTATGAATACGTGGATGTCTGAGTTGTATTAGGAAACAGAAAGGAAAAGTGTATGCACAAATATGAAAACTTATATATATATATATATATATATATATATATATATATATATATATATATTTGTCTATCTGTGCGTGTGCGTGTGCGTGTGTGTGTGTGTGTGTGTGTGTGTGTGTGTGTGTGTGTGTGTGTGTGTGTGAATATAAAGTTCCACAGTGATATTACATGTCTGTTCAAAGTACTTTATCAGTTTATAAGTTTTCCGTTGCAAAGTTTTCATCTTTTGCGATCGGCGACCAGATAAATTGTGATTTCTTCTCAATATATCTCGGCGATCTCCAATGGGAAATGTCTGGAGTAAAGCCAGGGCAATCGAGTTGCACAGACAATATCGAACCGAAATCAATCCTTATTGATAATTTAGGTCTATTTTAGTCACCTGTCAAATGTGCTGATCAGTTAGGCAATGGAGCATGGCAGCGGTATTGAAGTTTAGCCCTGTCCATCAAATGAATAATGGCGTACTGAAAAATTATACATTATGCTAATAAATGAGCAAAGTATACATTCAAAACATCCAATTCATCAAAATTAAAAGTTCAGTATTGAGACTGAAGAGTGAATGGGTTTAAATATCTAATCGACCCTTGGTGACTTCAGAATAACAAATCAATTGTAGAATCTTTGAAGTAAGTATACGTGTCCATTTAACGAGCACACACACACACACACATACACACACACACAAACACATATATATATATGTATATTAGATAAATTATGTGGATACATATTATAAGTGACTGAGATATACACCCATGTCTATCTCTCTCTCTCTCTCTCTCTCTCTAGATAGAAGCATTATTATAAATGTAATACGATATATTTTTTTTTATTTTTTTGAAGGCAAAATAATGCAGATTCATGTTGAAAAACATTATTTGGCCTTCAAAAAAAGAAAAAGAAATATATCGTATTACACACACACACACACACACACACACACACACACACACACACACACACACACACACATATATATATATATATATATATATATATATATATATATATATATATAAATGTTGTTCTGGTTCCAACGGGTGAAAATTCAATATTTTAAATAAAAAAAAGAAGGTCCGCAAAATGTATTATGTTTTCAGAAAAAAATGTTTAATTCTTTTTATCTTACGTATGCGACACGTGTTTCTGATCTGTTGTCTTCTTCAGGCTTTTTATAGGCCGATACATGTATTGTGTTAGGTATTTCTATGTGTGAATGTTGTTTGTCTTAATAAAATATGTCTGTTGGACTACGCATCTTCATAATATCGAAATGTAAAATAAATTAATAAATAAAAATGAATTGTTGACGGAATTGCTGAGGTGAATCATTATATAAGTGCACAATCTTCAAATTCAATTTGTTTTGCTTTCTTTTTCCTACGTTTCTTCTTTTAAATTATTCTATAAATTATCAGTCTGATTCAGCTCAGGACTTTGTAAAAGATGATGAAAGATATGTTTTAAGCCAGGAAATATTCATCGACTAATTTAGAAGTATTTTTGGGATCATTATCGTACCTGAAGTATCTAGTACGGTTTCCGCTAGATCAGCGAAGTTAAGTATCAATGAGCCCGTTGAATACTTAACTGGGTGACCACTTAAGCACCAGAAGGTACTATAAGCACCTTGAGTTCTTTGTTTATCAAAATGACTAGATACGGCATAAATTTGTTGATATATCGTAAAACAACCGAAAAATAAACAACCATGAAGTGTATAACCTTGCTTTAGTTTCACTGTATTTGTATCACTTTAATGTTGCCATTTTAGAGTTTACTGTAATTATTTTTTATTATATCATTAATCTTATCTAGTTTCCTATTCTGTCGCCAAAGAAGCACCTCCAAAACAGGACAAGCCACTGTATTGTAGGGGATTTTTTTTAATTACTTTGACGTCTCCAAACAAATTTATTCTTATTATGTCTCAAAATAAACTATTTTCCTTTCATATAAACCCATTCTTGTGAAGAGAAATGGAAGTGAATCCGACGGTATGTAGTATAGTGAGAAATTTGAAAAAAAAAACAGGTTTAAATAAAATGAGTGGTAAGTTTATTAGCCAACGCTGCAGTGTTTCAATCTGTTTAGTTGATCTTCTTCAGGGCTTTTGTTTTAAGGAAAATAAATTTATCACAGATAATAAGGAGGTTGTGAGAGTCTTTTGTTGATCAATCCACCTAAAAATACTGAGTGAAAAACTAGCGTTCTTAGATGGTTTGAAATTATGAAACGCAGAGACAAACGGTTCTGAAGCTGACAGAAAACATTCTCTTAAGTTGTGTGTGTGTGTGCATGTGCGTGTGCGTGTGCGTGTGTGTGCAATGAGCGATCCTTAACATTATGTGTATTTGAAACTGCAAGATGAGCTAACAATCGAGATGAGTTGGCGGAGTAAAGTATTGAACCAGGAACTTGCGTTTGCCTAAACGAATGTTCTACTAACTGAACTATACATGTCCCTAGCTTTATAAATATTTTTGGAGGGAAATAACCTTGGAATTGTATGAATGTAAATATTCTCTCGCCAGCTATGGATAAATTGTGGTAAAGACTTGATGTTTAACATTGGTTAGGGAACATTTTAAAAGAAGGCAAACTCTAAATTCAAACCTGTCAAATTCAGATTACCAAATTGACCTCGTGTCATATCATGATACATACGGAGTGGTTGGTAAATATGTATATAAATACAGGATAAGTCAAAGCCATTAAGCATGGCGTTATCGGCACAACTCCAGAGCGTAGAAGAATTTTACTGATGAATAAATGCGTATGTAAAGGCTACCAAAGAGAACCCTTTTCGTTTTAAGGAGAGTCTATCAATTTAAGCGTAACCAGGAGCTGTCAGGGAATTTTCTATCCAGAGAGCTCAACCCAGCAGAGATGGGGAGCATATATACAGTCATCCACATACAGTCCTGTTTCGACGTATCACATCAAGACTTTGCTTGAGGCCTCCATTTGTGATCGAAACTCGACCAATTTATATATATATATATATATATATATATATATATATATATATATATATGTGTGTGTGTGTGTGTGTGTGTGCGCGCGTGCATGTGTATATATATATATATATATATATACACACGGACAAACACACACACACACACACATATATATATACAAAGATAGATAGAGAGAGAGAGAGAGAGAGAGAGTGTGTGTGTGTGTGTGTATGTGTGTGGGAGAGAGAGAGAGAGAGAGAGAGAGAGAGAGAGAGAAATGAGAAGTTGAGAAAAGCTGACAGCGCTAGACATGACTACCACCTCTGCTTCACCTGCATGCGCTCAAGTTACAATATATCGACGTAAGACATATTCCGGCGAATTAAGTTGTGTGAGCACGCGGGAATATGTCTCTGCGTTGTTCCACGAGTTAAAAGGAGCAATGGGTAAGTAAGGGAGAGACAACACACGGACGGGGAGAGAAAACAGATACCCAGCCTGAGAAGCAGGAAACATGATTCAAAGAGTGGAGAACCCCGATAAAATATTTGAAGAATTTGATAACAGGGATACTCTAGCCTGTCCTATGTTAAGGAACACAGTGGTGTTTGAATTGTAACGGTTATCGTAATAGGAACTGGACACTGACCCGAGTTCAAATCCTGTACAATTTTGGAATGGTATGAAACTTATTCTTCCTCCAACTATGGTTAAATGTTGAATAGTCGTATTATAATTTTTAATTTCTTATGTCCCCAGCCTCTTCTGTCTTCTAATTCTCTGCAGGTTGGTTATGCCTCTTTCCTCGCCCATCTGATAGTTCTTAATTCAAATCAGGAACACGAATATTTAGATTATTTCATGTAGATTCTGAGATCTAAATTTTAATGCGCGTAGTGAGAATTTAGACGTTGCTATTTTGAGTTCAGGGTCATCTTTAACTGAAATCACTAACATTATCACGGTTGCTGAGTCATGTGACTTCCCAACCAATCAGAATGTCCCGTCACTAGTCAATCAGATAGGACGGGTTGTCTGTCATACTGTCTGACTCTTACTGTGACATTCAAAGTGAAAAGTTAAGTTTTAGAATTCTATAGTATAATACAAAAGGAAGCGCGTGATGTAATGGTTAAAGTCATGGGAAATGGACTCGTCACACCGAGTTAAAATCCTGGATGTGGTAGTTGCATTTCATTTAGCGCTAACACCCTTGGGAAAGGAATGAATCCTACTCTCCCTCCAGCTATGGATAAATAGTAGGACAGACTGGGCTCTTTAACCTTGGTTAGGCAACCTGTCTAGGAGAAGGAAAACTCTGAATTCAAACCTGTTGAACTCCGCTTAAGAAATTGACATTGTGTCGCATTCTGCTCGTGCAGAGGGGTTAGTAAATATACATAGTATAATACAAAATGAATAGACTAATCCATTGATTATGTAACATGAATTGTAGGGAAGACTGGACTTTTTAACTCTAATAATACTAAGTATGTCTAAACCTCCAGAGGACTCCTGGTAAGCTGTTGTCTAAGTCCAGGCCTTAAAGTAATACACAATTTAAGAATGTTCTGCAGTGTCTGGTGCTCAAATCAAACACTACTCTGATCCGATCAGGTTTCTGAGGGTGACATACACTGAATATAGGGATATACCAGTACTCTTCTTCATCTTTCAAGAAGGGTGAAAATTCAGCATAGATTGTTTTCTAACATTTTCCCTATGATGTCGAAAACGTGTTTCTCTTTGTCAATGTCCGATGTAACAAGTCAAACTATCTGACAGTTTTTGTTTTGTTGTTAGGTAAGCATTGTCTGATTTTGCAGTTTTCATTGTTGAATTTCATTTCTTTGTTCATTATCCAAACAAAGTGATGAGGGAGTAATCCGATAGTTGTCTTTTGTGAATTAAAAAAGAAGGCCTTCCATGATAGTCGTAGGAACATACTGGTCTGGGTGTTGGAGAGGGGTTTCTGATGAATTGAAAGACTTGGCTTTTGCATGAAGTAAGATGAGAAGTCTACTGTTATTCAAACTCTGGATTTTGTAAATGTGCAAGTTTTCAATTTTGTGGCTAACTTCCAAATGTGTCAACCCAGATATGTGCGTTGAGTATACAAGGTGTTGTTGGGTCCGTTTCTCTGTTCCCTTATTTTATGGACTCTTAGCATATCATATCTGAGGAGAAGGTGGATTCAGACAGTAAGGTCCAGAGCTATTGGAGGTGTAAGAAGAGTGTTATCATTTCAGGAGTAGGAATCTCATCAGTATATAAGAGCACTCAATCAGTAGGGACCCGAAAAGGAAATCTCTGAATTTAAACCTGTTAAACTACGCCCTAAAAATGTGACTTAGCGTTGTGTCCTGTTTGTAAATAGAGGTTGAGTAACTACATGTATTTCGGAAAATATATGGCACTGTCTTTTGATGTTTACTGTTACTTTTACATTTAAGAAATACCGTACTCGATTATATTGTATTAAATCTTTGGATATTTTTTTCTTACGCTTTTTGAATCGAATAGCTCCCTTTCTTCTATAATTCCTTTTCTTTTTCTCAGACTTTGCCATTTTGTTTAACGAGATAGTCGTGTAATCATTTCTGTGCATCATGATTACTCCAACCAAATCACCTGAAATTTTACAAATATTCTACAAGCGATTTCGTTAATTCACAGAAAACAACGAAACACATTCTTGAAATGCTACATAACATTGAGGAATTCGTTAAATTGAAAAATCCATTTATTTAATTTTACTTGGTTATTTTTCTATTATAGAAAAAAAGAAACGCGGTGAATAACAGCATCCTTTTTCTTGGGGCAATAAGAGTAAAAAAAAAACTTAATTAAAAGGGCACTTCATGAAATAATTTGAATCCATTCTTATTTTTTTCTATTAGAAGGTGATTAAATGTATTCCCTCATTAGAGGACAGGCTGAAATTTGCACGAGTAGCATAGGGTTAGTGTTAGAATGATAATTGACGCCAAAACCGGAGAGTTGAATTGGAATTACAAATTGAGACATAGGGGCTGTTTGTGCAGACTTTTCGGTATACCTTTATACGCCCCATATATATATATATATATATATATATATATATATATATATATATATATATGTGTGTGTGTGTGTGTGTGTGTGTATATATATATGTGTGTGTGTGTGTATGTGTAAAGATAAAACGGTATGAAAACACACAATATTGTTAAAATGAATATATTTTTATATCACTTTCATTGCTAATATTGCCAATATTTCGATTAATTAGCAATGAAAATTAATATTAGCAATTAAAATTATATACAAATATATTCATTTTAACAACATTGTGTGTTTTCATACCTTTTCATCTTTACATATACCGTTGGATTCATTTCCTTACTCTTAACTCATATATATACATATATATATATATATATATATATATATATATATTCACCAACTAACCAAGCAGTATCAAGCACATCCATATCAATCAAACGGAGCAGCAAGCAGCCATAAGATTACTATTATTCACGGTCTTGAAGAAGGGATGTCACTATCCTGAAATTTACCACTACGTCTAAATAAAAGAAACTAAAAAAAAAAAAACTACCGAGTTTTCTGATATTTATTCCCAGATTAATATATTATGGTAACTACATTATTATAATATAGCACTTTAATGCTTCACACCAATGCCCAAACCTGGTATATGTACTTCCAAAAAAACGGATACAGATACAAATATATATATATATATATATATATATATATATATATATATATATATATATATATATATATATCTTTCGCTTTCTCTTTCTCTTCTCTATGATATATAATGTATCAATTTGTCTCGGTTCAACTTTCTCTCTTTCTCTCTCTGTTTATTTATCTTTTCCCCCTCTCTCTCTCTCTCTCTCTCTCTCTCTCTCTCTCTCTCTCTCTCTCTCTATTATTTTTTTTAAGAGTTCTTTTCATAAATTATCCCCTAATTTATTTGTAGAACACCATCAAAACGATGACAACGTACAAAAAAATTATATAAATATACTCAAACGATTTCTGCAAAAATGCGTAGGAAAAATCAATTAAAATCACATTAACGAACGATTTTGCTATTTGGAAATATCCTATCGAATGTTTTATTACTGTAATCTCTTGCGACTCTTTCACGCTAGCTCTAACTGATGCGTTTTGTCACTGAAGACAGCAAGTCTCCTGAGATCTCAAGGACTCTTCTAAGTATACCGGATGATCTGCTCTGGATAGTCTTGATTGTTCCTCTGAACTCCAGTTACCACGTTTTTCCCCAGGTTCATATCGATTGCAATGGGGATCACTATAACCATAATATCCTGCAACTTATTGAGCTCTTTGCCAAGGTCCAAGTGTTTCTCCAGTTTTGTTCTTTTCTAATTAATCAGTGTGTTATTTACTTAGTTAAAAGTGTTTTGTTCATTGTTACTTAACACTATATTGTCGTCGTGCATGTTTTTGGATTCCTTTTGAGCTGTTTGCTGCATTCACTTACTATATGATTAACTATTTCATCTCTATCCCTATATATTGTTATTATATAGTGTATTATCAATGTTTGCATTTATAAAATTAGTTCTAATAGCATTAATTCGTGCTGATATTATTAGATAATAACTTCTATAGGAATTAAATGTGTGGTTTATATAATACATTGGAAGGCTCCGAGTAACCTTCCAACGTAGATGTATATATACATAAATAAATCCGATAAAAGGGGTACATATAACAACTAATACAGACTTTATTGTCTGAGCACGTGAAGAATGACATACATGACATAGATACAAATAGATATGAAAAAATTCCTTCGGAAGTAAAATAAAAAAGAGCCCCCACCCCCACCCCAATTAATGGACAGAGACACCACACGTCTAGCCCATCTTTTGTGGATGCTAGACCAAGAGAAAGAGTGAGGGCTTCCCGGGCTGAGTGGAAATACCTAGTTGTAGTGTTACCTAGTAGCGAAACACTTGCGGCCAGGGAAGATAGTTCTTTTTGGACACAAGTACATCCCAGCAGGGACAGAAAATCGCTACCCCCCCCTTTAGTCTTCGTAATCATCGTACATGTCTTCATATGAAATATATGACGCACCAGTTATTCTATTTAAAAACTTTTACATTTTCTTTTTAGGTCAGTTAAATTTGAACCACGTATCTTTGAGAATCAGTATTACACCTCAAAGATACATGGTTCAAATTTAACTGACTGATGTTGATATATAAAGTGTGTGCTGAATGCCCGCTTTTACTTATAGACTCGGCAAGAACTATGTGATCTCACTTGGCCAATCACTGGCAGTACTCTGCTGCTGATACAATACTTATACCGGCAGTACTGGCCATAACTACTCATAAGTACTGCGAATTTCGTGGACGACAGACATAGGATTAAATCACTGGACCTTTAACTATACGCAGGATCGGACTTATTCACTTACCAAAGGATTCCATAACTCAGGACTTACTTACTTTAAGCCCTTTTCAATTGGCCAAGGATGGCATTTAAAAACTTAACCATGAAAAATGTAAAGGTTTTTTTAATGAAATGATATATCTTATTCATTAATATATCTATACTGAAATGTTCCTTAAATTCTGTTAATTCCCATTTTTGGTATTTTTTTTCTTTCGGCGGGTTGACATACGATTATGGAATTTAGGTCCGTTAAGTTCGATTTAACCAGAAATATAATTAAAATAAAAATGAATAATGATTTTAGCATGTTATTAAAGTTTAAACTGTTGTTCAATTTGAAAGGCTGAATAAAGAAAAAAAGGTTAGAAAATATTGGATCGTATAAAATATGAAAATTACATTTTAACACATGAACAAGACAACAAATGCAGGTTGTTATTGTCGAGATTTATGTTAACTGATCAGTATTCAACTGTTGCAAGTTGGATCAGCTTCCCAGAATCCAGACTTGCTGCGTGGTTTAAGTAGCAGCTTGGGCTATTCTACTTTGTGGAATGGGCATGTCTATTTCCAGCATTTTGATTGGCTGGTGGTTTTAGTGTGTACATTTGTATCCATATATACTGAACACTTGACCATGACCTTTCAGTTGCTACAGAGTGTATTCAGTTACTCTCTGTCTTTTTTCTCTGATAACTGAACGCTAGTCACATCCTTCTTTTGAAGATGAGTATGATATTCAGTCTACAGTTATTAGTTATTATTTCTATTCATGTGTTAAGATCAATACTATATAGAGCAAAGAAAGAATTCACAACGTTTACTAACGCGGATATTTTTTAACAATCTGAGTGTAGATTAACATAGTTTATCTTATATAGCTTTAACAATTTCAAGCCGTGATAGGGGAGACTTTGCAGAAGGACATACATATGTAGCACTTCCTTAAAACAGCAAATGTTAAGAAAATTATCTTGTAGTTCCATGTATTATTTAGTTGAATACCTACGGTACAAGGTGTGTCAAAAATATTTTTTGTACTTTTTGAAACACCTTGTATTTTGAAAAGAAATAACGTTCCGTTTATTCTTCATTTCTATCTTGGTAAATACAGCTTTAAACTTGGCACTTTTTTGACACACCATGTATTCTGAAAAACTTATGAATGGAACGTTATATTTTCTGAATATAAAGTGTGTCAAAAGTTAAAAAATACCGATACTTTTTTGACACACCTTGTAAGTTGTTATATACTTGATCCAGTACTAGATGAACATCAGTATTTTTTTTAAAGAGAATACGTTAATATATCAATTACTGCCATATCAAGTGTATTATTAATTGTAAACCATATTAAATATCTATATGTTTATATTTTCAGTACTTCTTGTATGATTCTTATTTCAATTGTAATCACCAGATTCTTCAGAGAAGTTTTGTTCTCGGTTGGATTAATCAAATTATAGCGATAGAAGAAACGGATGATCTCACGGGACGAATCAGGTGCTCACGTATCTTGCATGAAAGATTTCCAGGAGATGAAACATGACCGCTCCTGAAGTCATAAGTAATCAGAAACAGATCTCGTGCTCTAAGTAAATCCCATGAGATGAACATGTGACGCATGCAAATTACGGCTCCGCAGCGAATTACCGAAGAAAGTGTAGATATTTTTTGTTCTGGCTGAAACTTCAGCACACGCGCACAGAGAGAGAGAGAGAGAGAGAGAGAGAGAGAGAGAGAGAGAGAGAGAGAGAGAGAGAGAGAGAAAAGGGAAGAAAAATGAGTTCTTTCTCCCTTATGGGTTAGAGCAGTGGTTTTCAAACTGTGGTCTGAAGACCACAGGAGCTTCACAATTTCAACAACAGGGGTCTACAGACGTTGCATGGGTTTCTTGAAAATTTATATTATCCAATTATAGATAGTACCATAATTCTAGTTACTAATTACTATGTAAATTCATTTCAAACACCAACCACTCCCTATAATTTTGGCTTCGGAGTATCCATTGTTGTCTCAAAAAGTTCTCAAAATGCTGTCAAAGGTGAAGTTAAAGGAACATTACAAAAGTTTTGCAATCTTTTATGATCTAAGAAATCACAACGAACAACGAAGGATTACAGATATTATTTTTATAAAAAATACAATTTTCGGACCATATGACCTATTGTAACCGTTTTTGTCTCGATTAAGAAAGGACATGTTTTTCATTTACACCGTCAATATCCGGTTGTTTTAACAGACGATTTTTAGATTTTTTTTAAATTATAAAACTAACCGCTAACCATAACCCCTAACCCTAACCCCTAACAACCAACCGGATATTGACTGTGTAAATGAAAAATATGTCCTTTCTTAATCGGATCAAAAAGGGTGCCTAAAGGTAATATTGTCCCAATTTTCTTCTATGAATATGTGTTTGTTTTGCTTGCTTTTAAGGCCTGTTTTTTTATGCTGAAGTCAATTAAAAAATCATAGTCCCAAATACATTCGGTACATAAATAAATCCCTACAATGATTCTAAGTGGATAAATCTGTTATTATCTCAGACCGATCTATTTGTCCCACAGTTGGCACTTGACATTTTACTAACCATTCCAGTGAATACTCTGGAGTAATGATGATAAATGCGCAACTTCAATACTCCAGAAATAGAACCTTGCCGCCGGAGGAAGTTCAATATCAAATCCATGTGGACTCTGTTGTCGATTGACACGACGAAAATAAAGTTGAAAATTTATATATAACAGATCAACCCTAAAATACGAATTAATTCACATATTTCGTGGAAACAAAACACTCACACAAGGGATTGAATCATTTCGACCTTTCTGACTTTTAAGAAATTTATTCAATTTTGACAGATACATTTACACTCACTGTATACACTCATACATATTCAAATCTTAACAAAAGCTTAATATAGATAGAAGAATGAAAGTTCAATCATCGAGAATGATTTATAATATTTGCATTTTAGAGATATATATCATCTATCATAAATTTGAATTATGTATATCTACCTATGACCTACCTTCTATAATCGGGAACTATTCTCTTTTAAATAATGATGATATTTCTGTACTATTCATTAACTTTTCAACGTTTTTTTATTTACTAGCAGAAGGAGCGTAACTGGAGAATGGAGATATATATTTTGTAAAATGATATTTAAAAGCAGTTTTGATACCGGCCCTCGCCAACTCTTGGCGGTAAAATGAGGATTTGGTGGTAGGTGTGGCGCTCAGCCTCAGACCTCCTTGACCTAGCGCTAGTGAAAAGAGGATATACTCCCAAGCTGTCTAGCTGATACCGACTTTAGACCACCCTGAAGACTTTAATGTTTTTATTTTATAGTACTCTCTCTCTCTCTCTCTCTCTCTCTCTCTCTCTCTCTCTCTCTCTCTCTCTCTCTCTCTCTCATATATATATATATATATATATATATATATATATATATATAATTACGCAAATAGAGGAATGAATTAAATTACCATGACCAGAAAACTCGGCAATCACCATGTGCGACATCCGGAGCACTGGACAGCTGTTTCGACCTCCTTAGGTCTCATCTGCAGTGCATACCACAATTTCCGCCACTAGAGTTTGAACCAGCGACCACAGAGTGAAAAGCGGAATCTCAACATGTAGGCCACCAGTCCACAAACAGAGAATGCCAAATCATCTAGTCAATGGTAATTCACGCGCAGCCACCTAACATGTATTTGTCTTGACGCCTATCGCAGGATTACAGAGGACAATGTCACCTCCAGGTCAACGTCTTCCCAATTCGGGGCCCGCATCTGCTGCACTCAACCTAATGGGCAAGGAAATACACATTTAATTACGCAAATAGAGGAATGAAATAAATTACCATGACCAGACAACTCGGCAATCACCATATGCGACATCCTATATATATATATATATATAGGTATGTGTTTGTGTGTGTCTATGTGTAACGTATTTTTATTGTAATTTATGTATTTTTTTTATTTGGTCTTTTATTGTTAATTTCTATGTATCTTATTTATTCTAAACATATTCTAAAGGAAAATATTATCTATTTCAAGTCTTTTTATCATGATCTTGGTGTCGTTGCTGAGTTAAATAACGAATGTAATGATATTCGTAGCACTAAAATTTAGTCAATTAAAACTAGCGTAAAAGTGAATTTTAACTCTTCTTTTTCTTTCTTTTAGTGTCTTTTCGTGCAACCTTAACTACTAACCGAACATAAACTTTCACTGAAATAACTTTTCGACTGTAAGAATTGCTTGTTTTATAGAATTATAAATACACTTTTCATTGTGTGTTAATCGTTGTCTACTTGTCATTCATTCAACGATTAGGGATACAATGTTTTCCTTGACCTGACATCATTCAAATCTCTTCTCTCTTTATCCCATCCTTTGCATAACCATACACGAATATTACATTCCTTGGATATTTTAATACAATTTTTCATTAAAAATGAATGATTACTTGGACAAAGATAACTCGCCCAATCTTTGGTCGTCTTCTCTTTATAAATAACTGTTTTTTCTAATCTGCCATATCTAAATCACACACACACACACACACACACACACACACACATACACATACACACACACACACACGTTCGGTCTAAAACATACATTCAGTAACACACAAAAAGACCCTTGTGTTGTTAACTCTTTTTATAAATAATGGTCACATATAATAACAACTACGCATTATAAGGTTGTGCTGGCAGCACGAATATCCAGGTATTTTCCCGACCTCCTACCAGGCTGGGATCGACACAATGTCTGTTTAACAAGGGAAGCCACGGACAAACCGAGCTCAAGCGATGGTTGGTGGCAAAAAAGTGTGGTTTCCGTCGTCATTCCCTCTTGGGGAGCCTCAGCCATCAGTAATAAACCCAGCAAACCCCTTTAAATCGAGTGGGCAGATGTTGCTTGGGGGACTGCAACCTGGAAACATCTGGTTAATTTGACTTTGAATTAGACGCCGAAGCCCGGAAACCAGAGTTTATATCCACGATTCAACCCTAGCCATTTCTCTCTCCAACTGTCTTTCTCCGTCATCATCCATGGGAGATGCTCCACACATCATCTAGAATCCGGACAGAGTTGATTGATCAAGGTTTTTTTCTTGCCGTCTGATGTGTCCATGTGTAGGTGTGCACAGGAGAACTTTACTTGAGTTACTTCTTGCTCCACCAGCAGCGTCCAATATGTCTTGTTCGTCTAGGTCTCTTGGTTAATGTGATATTTTGCAAATGGGCGTACAGCTGCTTTCTAGACTTATTCTTCATAGACTTATTCAAGACAGCACAGATCACTCTTATGTAGCTTACATCTAGCTTTTTCTGTAAGCGCTTTGAGTCCAAAGGATACAGCTGTATATTAGTACTAACATGGCTACAGCTTAGAAGAGTTTTTGCTTTATCTTATCAGCATGATAAGATTTCCATATAATTGATAATCTGTCAATAACAATCCATGTATTTCCTGTGCGTACATTGGAATCGGTTTCTGTAGATGAGATATTACTATTTAGGTATGTAAACTGGTTAACTAATTCTAGAGGCTTGCCAACCTCTGTTGAGATGTCTCCATCTTGTTTAAAACACATGAAGTTTTATCTGAGTTCAATGAATCGAATTTCAGTCTGGACGCTTTTATTGATTCAAAATCGAATAGAGCTTGATGTGAAATCTGTCAATAGCAATCCATGTCTTTTTTTTTCTGCATACATTGGCTTCAGTTTCTGTAGATGAGATATTACTATGTAGGTATGTAAACTGGTCAACTAATTTTGGAGGCTTACCATCCACTATTGAGATGTCTCCATCTTGTTTAAAACACATGAAGTTTTATCTGAGTTCAATGAATCGAATTTCAGTCTGGACTCTTTTATTGATTCAAAATCGAATAGAGCTTGATGTGAAATGTACCCAGTAAAAAAAAAAAAAAGAATAAATCAGTGACTTTTTTTTTCTTGCTTTATTTTCTCAGAAGAAATTCAATATCTGTCATTGTTTTCTGTCTGTATTCTTGTTCAAGACAATTACTTTTCCATCAACGCTTCCCTTCGTCTTTCTCAGTCGGTCCTACTTTTACAATGACCGACATTTTGGCTACATAATGTTGTTGTTTTTTTTTTTTTTTTGGGGGTTTTATTTTTTGCTGACGCTACTAAATCAAATAGTACATGTCTTCCTTCTGAAACTTCGTTTACTTTTTACGCTAAAGTATCTGTTGGGAAACGTACTAATCTCTCACATAAGAATTTCTCCTCGTTTTTTATTTTTCTTGTTAATTCATACAGCTTTGTTATTAGACATACACACATTTATAACACACACGCACGCACACACAAATACACATATACATATGCATGTATATATGTACACACACACGCACACACACACACACACACACACACACACACACACACACACACACATATATATA
>CM042140.1:111530677-111533177 GCA_023376005.1 Doryteuthis pealeii
ACGAGGATCATTAAAACTCAAAGGCAAAACGTAACTGTTTCGAATATCAAAGGCACAGTTACAAAAATAGAAAGTAAATGTGAGAGCAATTATTTCACATTTCAAAACAGCGTAAGTAATAATTCGATTTGCATTTACAAATTAAATTTGCTACGCCCTGTGAGATAATTATCAATGACAGTCTTGTCATAATGTGTAAATAGTAAAAATATTGATCTAGTCAGTTTTCCTCTTACACAGCCATTGCTCGTCCGTCTTGTCTCGTGTGAAAATCAAGTTTAGTCCAGAAGGTGTAAACTGTTTATTGATTTCGTTTCAACTTCATCTCGTCAAAATAGAAGATAGACGTTGCATCTATTTATACATCAATGTTGCAATTAGACGGTCGTGATTGTGTATAAGTTAACGATTCCTGTTCTTTACATGAAAATACTAAATCTAATCTAAGATACTTGATGAAGTACCCGCCCATATCGGCTGAGATATATCGTGTGTTGGTCCTATTTTTTTTTAAATTCGCTTTGTTACTTTTCTAATTACGATCAAATTGAAAGCAACATGTAAATTAAAATAACAACTTCAAATATACTATTTCTCTGAATTTTTCAGATGACGCTGGGTAATTTGTAAATAAGTAAAGTCGTCGAGGTGGCCTAAAGTCGGTATAAGCCAATCAGCGAGGGAGTCTATCCCCTTTTCACTAGCGCTAGACCAAGGAGATTGTTTTAGCGTCTGAGGTGGAGCGCCACACCTACCATAAGCTCTTCACTGTACCGCACAGATCCTAGTGCTACTCATACGCTGAGTTGGCGAGGGCCGGTATCGAACTAGAAACCTTTGTGGTTTCTAGCCGAACGCTCTACCGACTGAGCTAACCGGGTAATTTGTATTATTTGGATTATTCGGACTATTCTCCTCATCTTTATTGTTATGTATACAACGTTTCGGTCGATGTGGACTCCGGCCTTCTTCAGGTATTTCAAAGTTCCCTGATGGCTACTGATTACGACAAGAAGGTTCCAGAGTTCGAAAAGAAGGCTCCCGGGTCCGACAAGAAATACCTGAAGAAGACCGAAGGGCACATCGACTGAAACATTGTACAGATAACAATAAATACGAGGACAATAGTTCGAATAATTTAAATAATACGACTTCAAATGTGTTTAACATAGATATTTTATATCACTTCTAAAAAGAATATGACACAAAAAAACTGTGTTCGTCCATTTAAATGATATATTTAGTTCATTAATCTTCGCAGGATCGCATAAGGCAGAGTATTTAAGTTTTAAAAGTCTGTGAAAAAGTTTCTGGTCAGTGTGAATCTAGCTGTGTGTCTATACATCTGTAATTATCCAGTTAGTAGTAGGTCATCGACTGCTCCGTGAACGGTGAGTGGGTTTGTTTTATATTTTAATGGTACTTTCGGGTGCAAGTATTTAGGTTTTGATGTAATAAAATATCATATCAAATTAGAAACTATTTAGAAAATGATAAACTGAGGGGGTATATTCGAAAAATAGAACAGCTTTAAATCTAACTCTTCCATCATTTTCCATCACTCCCATCTTTCATTTTTCCTAATTTATCTATTTAGTTAGATTATGAATTATTTAATAAAATTACAGTTCTTTCATCTTGTTTATAGATTTCTTTTAAGATTTATCCGCCAGATTTTTGCTCAGATTTGTTAAGAGAAAAACCAAACAATTAGAAATCAATAATACTAAACATATATTCATTAAAATCAAATTCTTGATATCAATATGCAAATTAGCCTTCTCGTTCACACTGTAAACCACTATATTGTTGAATATATAAATATACTTGCATGTTATTTGTATGTAGATTCAACACTATTCATAAGGTATAAAAATTTTATCAATAATTGAGTTTTAAATAAAAATAAATTCATGGTGAATGTGATGTCAATAACTAAGGGATTTGGGACTTGAGTAGTGATTTAGTTTCGGTTACAGACAGACAAACACACAATCTCCATTATAAGATATCAAGTGTTTATGGTTTATTTAATGATGAAATTTGATTAATTTATACATGTTTGATTGTAATCTTAACTATATGTTGAACTGCAGATTTTTATACATAAATACTTTATGTAAATTCATTAATTTTAACTCGGTTATATAGTGCCAAGAGCGAAGGTTGATATGCCATTAAACAAAGAAACCAAACTAAACATTGAACAACGACTAGATACCACCAACTTCTATACCTTGGAAAAGGTATGAACCTCCTCATCTCCCAGCTATGGATTAAATAGTACTCAACAGTTCTTCTACTAGGATGGCTTTGGCATTAGATAACCCACAAAGGTTGATATGCCATTAACGTGGCCATTTCCTCATCCAATGCTAATAGATTATTAGTGAAAGAAAAGTGGACTCATAGTGAAAGCGCTAAGAAAAAAGATAGCATCGACTATTTTCACAATAAATAGTCTGTATAGATCGCACGGTAAAATATGCTTAATGAGAGG
>CM042140.1:111538177-111558177 GCA_023376005.1 Doryteuthis pealeii
AGATAAAAAGTAGAATGCCTGTGCTAACCCATATTGAACATTTATGCAGCACAGAGGTAATCAATCCTCTTGAACGGAACTGGAGAGTCCGTATGTTGTGAAGCTCAGCTCACTTTGGGACTGGACATCATTTTCTGCTATCGAATGATATATAAGATAAGTTACAACAAACCCAGTACAAGGTGAATTGGGTGTGTTTTGCTGCAAACTTACTTATATACTTGCTCTGATTAGTGGTTGTCGCAAGGGAAACTTGTGAGGCAAAATAATGCCGACCCGGAGTTATTTATCAAACGGAGTCATTGTATGAGACAAAAGACGTCAGTCTATGAAGATATGCGCGACATAATTTATATTTTTGTTTTCAGGAGACAACCTCCACTATGTTTATCTATTTCACGCTTTGGCGCATTGCCAAAATAGTGTAAACTTTTATGCACTTGTGTTCGGTTTTGCTTACAGATATACGTTCTTATGAAAGGAAAACACTTCCTAGCAATTTCTCAAATAAAATTCAGGCCTGGTTTAATAGGAAGGGGAGTTCACTCCATCAAAAATTAATTTAAAGTGATTATACTACAAACATATATTTCTAATAATTTTTCGTATTCCTACATCTTTTTAACATTTTAGTCTTACAATTGATAAAGAGAAAAGATAACATATTTGCGAGTTCTCAAACAAAATACAGACCTCGTTTAATAGGAAGAGAAGTCAATTCCATCAAAAATTTTTAAAATGAAGCTAATTTTAAAGTGAAATACTCAAAACATATATTTTTTAATAATTTTTGTATTTCTACATCTTGAAAAACATTCAATTTAGCATTTTAATCTTGTCAATTGATAATGAGAAAAGATAACACATTTGCCTATAACCGTTTATGAGAGAATTAAGTATGAACATGAAGTTGTCAATTTTTCACCACAAATTTATGTTTAATCAGATACAAGGGATATTCACAATTTTCGAGACTGAAGCTGAATATATAAGTTAGGTATTATTTGGATTATTCGGACTATTGTCCTCATCTTTATTGTTATCTGTACCTCGGTTCGGTCGATCTGCCTTCAGGTATTTCTTGTCGGACTCGGGAGCCTTCTCGAACTCGGGAACCTTCTTTTCGAACACAGGAACCTCCATTTCGAACTCGGGAACCTTCTTGTCGTAATCGGGAGCCATCACAGGACTTTGAACCCAACCCTTTATTTAATCCACGGGGGTATCCTGTTCTCATTCCGCTAACCATACAATCAATAACAATCAAAGATACATAACAATCAAAAATTCAAAGAATTAATACGTTAGGAGTCAACAATAAACAAAACTCCTTGATATTTAACATACTTATTCCTGTTTTAATCTCATCTTTTTTTATCAAAGCTCCCATAAAACATTAATCATTTGCATATTATATGTAAACTTAAATAAAATAAGAAATTGATTGCTCTATTGATTTTAACGTTATGTCTCAAGGTTAGGGAACCATATTAATTGTACGTTCGTATTTATCTTATATGTGGTTTTATTTTAAGAGATTATTTCTATTGCACAAGGTCATATCAAAGGGAATACTTTGTAAACATATATTTTACCCATCGATCCGACCCTAACAGTGAAACTGAGAGTAATGGCTTTGAATGGGTACTCCGTACTGCCCAGATCCCAGAACTGGAGTCGTATCATCAGTTATACTTTAGTGTCATACTCAGGACACCACCTGGGCGTACTATCGTGGTGTAGGGGTTAGCAAGTTGAGAGAGAGAGAGAGAGAGAGAGAGAGAGAGAGAGAGAGCGAAAGAAATTCTGCAATAATGATTGCCAATAAAAACCAAAAAGGGAATCGATGATATTTATTTAAATACCATTTTTTTTATATTCCCTTTGGGAAAGGTTTGGATCAGCCTTTCCCTACGTTCTTACTCATCCTCTTATTCCGTGAGAAATTTAGGGTTAACTGCATCTGATAAAGGATAATGAAGAAGACTGAATGAATACATTGAAAATAAAAATACCTGTTCAGACTATATTAGCAACAACTATTACTCGAACAGTCCAACTCGTCAGGTATCAAAAGGATAAGATGACATAATTATCAATTAACATTTGCATTTATTCTGCTATTTACAGTTGTATCTCTAACAAGGACATGGCCTGAATGAAGTGGCTGTTAATGTTAATGTTAATGTTAATGCTAACCGTTTCAATTGCAGATAAATAGAGTAGTATTTCTAGAAATGCAACAATGGTCTAATAAGTCATCATCAGTGGCTTGATTCCTTGTCTTCAATTTCCCCCTCTTCAGTTTTTGGAGAGTCAACTTATCATATCCCCCCCCAAAAAAAAAAAATTGTATCAAAGTATATTAACCGGTGAAAATATTAGTTTAATACATGCTTCTGTTTGTGCGTAAACCTTCAAAAATTCATATTCCATTGTTCTCTCAGTCTCTCTCCCTCTGTCTGTCTGTCTGACTGTCTGTCTGTATCTGCCTCTCTCTCTCTCTGTCTGTCTGTCTGTCTGTCTCTCTCTCTGTCACTGTCTCTGTCTCTCTTTGTCTCTCTGTCTCTCTGTCTCTCTGTCTCTGTCTCTCTCTGTCTCTCTCTCTCTATATATATATATATATATTATAATATATATATATATATAAGATTTTTGGATGTTTGTTATTATAGAAGCATTGTTGAATAAATTATTATTTATATTTTGCTTGAAGGCAATTATAAATGCATGTATCGCATGCTTCTATAATAACAAACATCCAAAAATCTTATTCACTTCGCCGAAGAGCTTACGGCCGGGTTTTTTACTAAATAAAACGTCCACTTACCTACTATGGCAGGGGCGTGTAATAGTATCATTGACAAGGTTAATTTCGCAGGGATTGTTCGCTATGTACCGGCGGCCGAACGGATATGGTCTCTGACTATGCCTGTGAAGTCCCGGTTTCGATTCCTGTCGGAGGGGAGTCGTTAGTATACATCGCTGAAGAGACTTAATAAAGTCGAAACAGTCTGTAAGGTGTTCTGCATAGCGAGCCATCCTTTGCGGGATTTACTTGTCAAGATTATTTTCTATAATTATCGAATTTTATGCGATACATGCATTTATAATTGCCTTCAAGCAAAATATAAATAATAATATATATATATATATATATATATATATATATATAATGGAGATTGGATGTAAAAAGTAATAGCATATGCTGGTGCTCAATGCTAAAATAGTAGATTTAACATCAATGATTAAATATTATGGAGTTAATATTCCGTAATTGCTCTTTAATACATATCATGCAATCCTCAGACGGTCAAAATATAAAAAAAATTAAAAATATTAAAATGATGGCTTGTTTAGCGTTTATATAATCTGAAGCGTACTCACACAATGGAATTTTATAAGACGAGACTTATATTTGAATAAATAAACATGCTTAGGTGTCAAAAAAATGTAAAGATCAATAGAGGGTGAAAAATAAGGGGTTAATTAGGGTCAGGTGGTAAATGGCATGATAAAAATGTGTTTAATGGTCTACATTTGGAAACCAGTTAGCTTCTTTTGTTCAATAAAGAAACTATGGATAAATAATAGGACGCACTTGGTAGAGCAGCCGCCGTAGAAGGAAAACTTTTAAATCAAACTTGTTAAACCCAACTTAGGAAATTGACCTTGTGTCACATATGTTCGTGTGCAGGGGTTTGTGTATATATATATATATATATATATATATATATATATATATATATATATATAATATATAGCTGAGAGGATGGTGGGATTAATTATTTTCCCTAGAACACTAGTTTGAAAAAAAAACGTTAGAGCGCGACTGCTGTTCGATCTCACTTACTACGATATCCCAGTTCAGCATGCTAATCACGCAGTAAAATTTTACTTTGATGAAGGCCTTTATTCTTTATATGCTTCAATATTTTTATACTTTTCTATTATTATTATTACCATTATTATTATTATTATTATTATTATTATTATTATTATTATTATTATTATTATTATTATTTAAAAATAATAATAAATAGAATACATGTGTACATCAAAAAACTCCTGGACGTAACACGTGTTATTATGTCATATTAAATCACTCTTATCCATTCAACATTTTCTTTCCTTTATTCATTTATTCTTCAACATATGGGCCGGGTTAGCTCAGTCTGTAGAGCGTTCGTCTGGACACCACAAGGTTACTAGTTCGATACCGCTCCTCGCCAACTCAGCGTATAAGGAGCTGATGGTAGGTGTGGCGCACCACCTCAGACACAAAAATAATCTCCTTGTTCTAGCGCTATTGAAAGGGGATATACTCCCTCACTGACTGGCTGATACCGACTTTAGGCCACCCCGACGACTTTACTTTATATATAAGTAAAGTAAAGTCGTCGGGGCGGCCTAATGTCGGTATCAGCCAATCAGCGAGGGAGTCTATCCCCTTTTCACTAGCGCCAGACCAAGGAGATTGTTATTTGCGTCTGAAGTGGAGCGCCACACCTACCATCAGCTCCTTACTTTACCGCACAGATCTCTGTGCTACTCATACGCTGAGTTGGCGAGGACCAGGATCGAACTAGGAACCTTGTGGTTTCTAGCCGAACGCTCTACCGACTGAGCTAGAAGACAGTTATATATGTACCTACATATATATATGAGTGTGGGTGTGTGTGTGTGTATTATCACGATCATCATGCCGTGTAATAGTAAGGATATCCATGACAATCTCTCATCAACCGTTCCTATCAATCATTGTTCTCGGAAGGTCTTCTTTGTCGCATCCAGTATCCATGCAGTGATGGTCATAGTAGGTCATTGCTGGACAGACTGCACTGGTATGGTCGAGTGCGTATACAAAGCCACAATCAATGTAAATAACAACGAGGAAGAAACATACATTGGTGCCACTGAAAACAATTGGATAAGTAGGTGCTATAACCACAATTGAAGTTTTAACAACAAATAATATGAAAACAGTACCACCTTATCAAAATATATATGGCAGATCAAAGAAAAAACGGACAGAACACCTACAATAAAATGGTAAATAATAAAAAGGCCCAGGCATACAAAGGCGGACAACGTAAATGCGATCTCTGCTTAGAAGAAAAGTTGTGTATATTACAAAATACAAGCAATAACTTGTTAAATAAGAGAAGTGAACTCGTTTCGAAATGTAGGCATTTGAACAATTTTTTACTGTGTCACTTACCACCTGACCCTAACTGATCCCTTAATTTTCGCTCTCCTTTTATTCCTTTTCGATCCCTTAATTTTCGCCCACCGTTTATTTATTAAAAAAAGATTCATCTGAACACGGCGTGCATTAACACCAAAGCAAGTTTGTTTGATTATAATGTTTTTTAAATACAAATTTAACGTCATAACATTACATCACGTGAACACGATCCACGTCACATAAACGTTAAACAAGCCACAGTTTAAAAAAAAAACAACAATTTTTAGCTTTATATTTCCCATCGCGTGAAAACGCTTCATCTAAACGCTAAAAAATTACTGGTTTTTAAAATCTCAACCATTTCACGACTGGTTTTTAAAATCTCAACCATTGAACTCATCTGATGATTGGATTACCATGAAACTTCAAGTTATGAGTGTAAAACCATAATATTACCATTGATTATAAATCTGCTCTGCTTTATTAGCATTGAGCACCTTTTCATGCCAATACTTTTCTTATTTTTTCATTCACTATTCATTATATATATATATATATATATATATATATATAAAGTCGGGGCGACCTAATGTCGGTATCAACCAGACAGCGAGGGAGATACTTATCATATATATATATATATATATATATATATATATATATATAAACATTTTAGATAACAGATTTATGCATATGTCAATAATTGCTCTTCTTTTGCTGTATGTTTCAGATATCACCGAGAAAAAAATATATATGCTACAGAATTTAACGAATGTATATCTTAGGTTATTAGTTCACATTTCGTCCCTACTTTGTATGCATATCAATTCTTTTAAGAAAGAACTGTTTGTAAAAAGAAAAAAAAATCTTTACAAAAACCTGTATCCCAACGATAGCTTAAGGTCGAAATTACTTGAGAACATAAAAAAAAAATTCTTATATCTTCATTAAAAAAAACCCCAAAAAACATCCTATCTCGCAGAAATGTCTCTATGTCATAAAAGCTTGACAGTTCGACAGATGGCACTGCAAACCGGATATTTATATTTGAAACGTATTTCGAGTTTCAGTATCTTGAGATTTGTAATGTAAATAAATTATCATTCAATATTGTCAAGATGTCGACTCGATTGATGTGACAGGAGCAAGTAATGCATATGTATTGACGAGTCGAAGTAGAGTAGCGGAGTCATTGAAAATTCCAGAGATGAACTGTCACAAGCTGAAATGAATCAGTCAATCGACATGGAAAAGAAGACGAGGCCCTAAAAGCAAAAGCTGGCTATATACTTTTGTGTACTCGAAAGGGTCGTCCCATTGTAGTGTTATGATTAACAAGCTTGTCTCGCATATCCATTTCTACTAAATATCGAGTTCGGTCTGGATGCCACATACCTACAACCATATGTCACATCCTACCCGTGGCGAAAGGGTTGGGTAAATACATAGAAGTCCCATCGAGATAAGCAAGCTCGTATCGCAGATATATTAATACTGAGTTCAGTCCTTTTCCTAGATCCCATACTTGCGACATTTTGTCCTATTCTTTGTAAACGTGTTGGATAAATATCGAAAGGTGTCCAATCATGGTGTAATGGTAAGCAAGCTAGTATTACAGAACCATTACTACTTCGGTCCTAGCTTGATGTACCATACTCGCAAAAGCTGGCTATTACTTTTGTGTACTCGAAATGGTCGTTCCATTGTAGTGTTATCATTAGCAAGCTTGCCTCGCACATCCATTTCTACTGAATATCGAGGTCTCTCCTATCTGGATGCCACATACTTGCGATCATATGTCATATCCTACCCGTGGCGAAAGGGTTGGATAAATACTTAGGAGTCCTATCGTGATAAGCAAGCTCGTACCGCAGATATATTAATACTAAGTTCGGTCCTCTTCATATACCCCATACTTGCGACATTTTGTCATATTATTTGTGAATGCGTTGGATAAATATCGAAAGGTGTCCAATCATTGTGTAATGATAAGCAAGGTAGTATTAAAGAACCATTACTACTGAATATCGAGTTCGGTCCTTGCTTGATGTACAATACTCGCAACCTTGTGCCACATCTGGTCCGTGGTAAAGTGGTTGGATAAATAACTACTTGTTTATATTCGACAGTGAAGGCACCATTTATGTAATAATTATAGTTATTTTCGTAGAGAATGGACACGGCAAGACGAGTTCAAATCCTGGAGAATCTGGTAGCATTTCACATAGCGCTAATAAACTTGGGGATGATATGCAATCAAAAGTTCTCCCTCCTACTATTGGTAAATATTAGGACAGACTAGAGTCTTTAACCTTGGTTTGTCAATCAACCGGTACAGGAGAAGGGGAACTAAAAAGAAAATAACATTTTTCACATCCTACTCATATTGGTAAATATATATACCTATAATTTTCTGAATTGAAACTCGTTTTAACCTGTCTGATAATTATTTAAGGAAATTTGGGATTCTAAAATCTTGCTAAATTTCTTGAATTCACTGAGTTCTAATATAATATATATCTCTTCTAATTTCCCATTCTAAAATAAAACATATGGAATAATAATATATCTTAAAGTTTATAAATGAAATAATCAGAAAATTATTATTTTTTAAAGTGAAAATGACAAAAGAAAGAAAATCAACTTTAATGATGTCTACATGAGACAATGTTTGAAAAAAATGATTAAATCACAAAGTTTTAATAGTTCGCTGAATAAAACCCGCTTTCCGCTAAATCACCGAATTTTAACTGCGACAAGTTTGCTTTATATATAGATAGTTGAACACGTGTAAACATAAAATGCTCTAAGCAAACCGAGGTCTACTGGCCAGACAGGTTGATTTATTGTCGTGACATTCCAACCTATCTAGGGTTAATTTATGCCTAGAGGTCTCGGAATCGCATTCGTCATCGGTTCATGTTTACATTGTATGTGTAGTTGTTTTTTAAGAGTTTTTTTTAAAACTAGATACTAAATGAATTTTATGGTTCCAATTAGTCCTATCTTATATTAATATTCATATGTTTTCAAATCGTTATTTCTATTAACTTATTATTATAAGTTATAGTACTTTTTGGACTCGGTTATATTTTGTTTTCCACACATGGCGCTATCGTAAGCGAATAATGATTAAACATATATAGTTGGCTCATAGATAGGACCGTAAATTATATTACTAAAGAGTGCAGCAGAGAGGAATGGCAATGAAGTGGTACGCCACACTCCTCAGATTTCCAACAAAGGAACTTAACAATCAGATACAGTTTAGTTGCATACCCAGTTTCTTTCTTTCTGTTGCGGTGTCTTAACCTTCTATAGAATATACTGTGAGCGTCTTCTAAGACAAGGTGTTGAACAAATAGTGACAATCTTAGTAAATATCAAATTCTCTATGGATTGATCATGTTCAGCTTCAAAGGACTACACATTTTGAAACATTGCAAAAATCTATGCAAACAATTGCTTATTTATAAGCACATCCGCATGTAACTTCCAAAAATCATCCATTACAGTTTGTAGGCCCTAAATATTCAAGAGTTAAAGATTCTCGTTAAGAACCTGTATCCTGAAACTTTTGTCTATACAGTTGAAGGTTAAGAAATTATTGAACCAACTGTATTTTTCCTGCATTTAAAACTTTCGTTGTTACTATATCTTTTGATTTTTTAAATTTTTGTTATATATCTTAAGTTGTGACGTCATCAGCGATATTTGTTTATTTTCTCAGCAGTATATCTGCTTAATCTTTTTACTTCATGATTTTGCTTATTATTTATAGTAATGGCCAAATAACATATAAATAAACAAAATCTCTCAAAATAAAACGTAGAGACAAACATAAATATTAGTACATCTAAACAATTCCTAAAATACAAGTTATTTCCAACAAACATCTCATTCATAACACATATTCAATGCATTTAAAGTAATGAATAAGAAATTCAATTTTTGTGCATTTTGTATTTTCTTTCAAATTCTAAAACACCCACCTAACAACGTTCCTCACATGATTCTATTCTTTAAATATAAAGTTTCATTGACCTGGGGATTTTTTAAAGATATTTATTTTGTGAGTAGTTTATTAAAGTATGAGTTTGCCAAATATTGCTGTATATTTTCATTTCGATAAAACAATTTTTTTCTCTACAAATTGGAGAATCGTCATTAACGTTTTCACGATTTCTTTTAGAAAATCCAATATCATTTTGTGTTTGATATTTTCAACACGACGTTTCGGCAAATATGAGTTTAAATCAATAAATTATGTGAATTTTTTCCTAAGGATTTGCCAATCGGAAACACTCTTTATGTTATATGTGAATATATTGACGATTCATTTTGTTGTGAAGCCGATAGCTTAGGCAGTGTAGAACTTTTTAGTGGGGTGAAGTTTATGATGAATGATGATGATGATGGTAAATCAGTAAAATAAGATAAAATAACGTACGCTTATGGTTGGAGAAATGGAGTAATGTTTGGTGGAATTTTAATTTAAAGTTTGGGGGAATTTAAAATATTTCAAATAAAATTTGTTATTTAATTAATGAATATCTGTATTGTATTGGCAATTTATGTATTCATTTGTTATTAATATAATCATAGTGATCATTGTTAAAAAATGTGTTTTAATAACATAAAGTGTGTTATTAAAATATGTAATTTAATTATAAATTTAATTTATGTTTAAATTTAAGCAAAAAAAATTAAGCTTAAATTAAATCTATAATTGAATTAAAAATTTTAATAACACACTTTATTTTATTAACACAATTTTTTTTTAACTATGATCACTATGATTATATTAATAACAAATAAATAAATAAATTATCAATACAATATAATCTTTGTATAGATAATGGTTATCCCGCCCGGAGGGCGTGTTTTTTCTAGTTTTTTATAATAAAGAAAATACAATATTTAGTTTTCGAGTTTTAAAGCTTAAATAATATGATTCAGTAATCAAAAATACAAAAAATTTGTGAAATTTGTGAGATAGAAGAACCTTTCCTAACTCCTAAATCATCACCGAACCGTAAACCCATCGCCGTCATGTCGAGGCAATGAAATCCGACCTTCCTCACTAAGGAAATTCAGAATTTGCTTTCTTTGAGGAAAGTATTTCACCATGACGAGGCCAGGTTGTAGTGGAGAAGGAGCCCGACCGCCGTCACAAAAAAAAAAAACTATATGCGTATATTACTTACAGGCAATTAACCTATACACAGAACTGGACGCTTATTCCCTGCCACGAATTGATAAAAAGACCTCGCTAGATACAGTGCTTTTTCTATATACGATCTCAAATGGGCTTACCACGAGGTGCCGTTTAAATAATCTGATATAAATACTCGACGTTTATTTCAATTCAGTAGGATTCCATTCGGATACACAAATGCGGCAGCTACTTTACAAAGAGCTATAGAGAGAATAGTAAAGGAATACAATCTACGCGGTTTTTCCCTTACATCGACGTTGATACAATTTTAGGGACACACACAGACAGAATACGACCGAAATGGGAAATTATTCCAGTAAGATATAAGGAAGAATTAAGAAGAATATTATTTGTCTGTACGAATGTATGTATATATATGTATATATGTCCGGAGGAAACTACGAAAATAAAACAATTAATCACAAAGTAAATGCATATACACATTCACTATCATCAGAGCTTGCTTTTGGTGTAAAAATAATGATTTTATTATATCTAGGAAGATATTTAAAAATTAGGATTGAACTGTAAGAAATGGGAAGTCATTGGATTGTTCGTGATTAAAACATAATTCAATTATGTAAGACCAAAACAATTAATGTATCTGCGAGACTAACTTTTTATAATCCTTCCCTTTACCCAGGCAATGCCGAGTAGTCGTTTCTATATTAATATTAAGGAGGCTAAAATGTCCTTCAACAAGCCAAAGTCTGTGGTTTCGATACGATCCATCAATGTGTTGGGAGATTGTGTCGGTGGTGGAGTTAAGCCTGGACCTTTAAGAGAGCTGCCTCCATTAGAAAAATCAAAATCATTTTTTTAAAAAAGGGTGCTGGTCGTGATTGCATATTATGCAATGTAGATAAACAGGTTTTCTGGTGAAATTCGGCCTTTAATTTAGATTCAAAAAATCCCAGTTGCGAACAGAGCACCCAAAGTTTTTAATCAATTAAAATAACCAGATGAGGCTATACTAAATCCAATTGATTGGAGGCCTACCTTTCCAGATTGAGTGCGACACGTCATATGTGAACATTTCTGCTGTCTTCAACCATGGAAGACATCCACATGTATTCATCTCAAAATCACATCAATAAATAGATTTAATCAAAGAAAACTAATCGGTTGAACAAGTCACTGTATCTCGATTACGCATTGGTCATACAAGACTAACGCACTCCAATATAATCAAACAAGAACAACAACCACAATGTGGAACATGTCAAACACCTTTGACAGTTAAACACTTATTCATGGAATGCAGGTTCCTTGCTCACATCAGAAACCGTTATTTTAAAGCTAACAATATGAACGATCTGTTTGAAAATGTCAACATGGAGGATATTCTCTAATTTTTGAGAGAAATAAAAATATACCATAGAATATAGACATGAAACAAATCAATACCATATAACATAATCCCCAAAAATGCTAACACATTTTTAAAACCAATTACTGAAAAATATAAATATAAATACACGATACGTCTACTTCCTAACCGTTAGGCATAACATAACCTCGGACAGGTTGATATGCCGTTTAAATTAATAAACAAACAGCTTTGTTGGCAAGGTTAGAATACGCACACTGTATCCCCTACGGACGGGTAAGATGACCTTCCCAAAATCGTAATGACAATCACTGTTGTATCGCGTGGTGGGAAAATACACAGAAGAATGGTGTGTTTAATACATTTATTAAACATCAGCATTCGGTGACAAACGGATACATACAAACACAGAACAAATAAGTACAAACGATTAAAAAGTCAAAACGTACACTAAATAGAGGAGGGTCAATTCAGCAACGTCAATCTGAATATTATTCAGCTAGTTAATCGACTTTAATCGTAGGCTATTTTATAGCTATCAGCCAGTCCATCTTCTAGAGTGCTGAAGGAGTGTTAGCTATTCTACAACAGTCACAAAAAGATTTTGAAATAACTTTAAAATTAAGATTTAATAGCTTTAAGCAAATGGCTTTCGGCAATTATATTTTTCCATGACGTTTAATGTCAACAAATTCCAACAACATTAAGAAATTACATGGTATCTGATAAAGCTATACATGTTAAAAGTGTTATAAGAATACATTGTGTTATATACTCCTTTACTCTAGTGTCTATAATCGGTGAGAGAAATAGAGACAGACAGACAGAGAGACAAATAGTAGATAAGGAATTATGATGGTTCTTACTTGTTAATATTCTGTTCACTGGTTACTGCGTCTAACTCGGTCGCCACCTTCTTTTGTTAAGGGTTGGTTTTCTTTGTTGATTTCTCGGGATTTTTCTCTTTTGTTTCAAACTTGGGTGTTTTATGACAAAGCTTTATTTGTAAAGTTTTTAAGGGCCATTCTTGGCCAGTTGAAATAGGGCTTAAAGAAAGTCCTATGTTATGGAATCCTTTGGTGATCCTTTGGTAATCGTATGTCCTATCCTGCGTATTGGTAAAGGTCCAGTAATTTAATCCTATGTCCATCGTCCAAGAATGCTGCAGTAATTATGACCAGTAGGGTGGGTTAAGTATTGTATCAGCCTCAGAGTACTGCCAGTGATTGGCCAAGGAATAGATCACATAATCTCGCCTAGAAGTATGGGTGAGATTCACTTGTCAATGTTATTTATCTTATATAATTATCGAATTTTATGCGATATACCGCATTGTAATTGCCTTCAAGCAAAAATATAAATATTTATTCACCAATGCTTCTAAAAAAAATAAACAAACATCCCAAAATCTTATCTTTAAACTCATTTTTATCATAGATGAAACCCTAATAATTACTACCACCCCGGTCAGAGCTGACCGGAGAACAATGGCAATAAAGGGGTACTCAACACTCACCAGAACTCCAGTAAGGTAACTTCACCACTACGTAATGTCATATCAAGGACAATAAGACTCAGCCACTGCCTTCTAGCACATCTATGATAAAAAGAATTGAGAATAAAATGTTGGTTAGTATTATCAGAATTATGCATTATTAAATATCTTATTATAATGGAGATCGTGGGTTTGTCTGTCTTTAAACCTCAATTATTAATAAAATTGTTTTACATCATTAAGACTGTTGACCATATCTACATACTAATAACATGCTATTGTATTTATATATACATCAAAACAGCGCTTTACAGTGTGAATGGGAAGGGTAATTTGCATATTGATCTTAAAAAATTTGATTTTAATAAATATGTGCTTAGTATTATTGATTTCTAATTGTTTGGTTTTATCTTATTGAATATGAGCAAAATTCTCTTCAATAAATCTTAAAAGAAATCCCTTAACAAAAAGAAATAACTGCAATATTATTCTTTACTTCCTATTTTAACTAAATAGTTAAATTAGGAATAGGAGTAATTAAAATGATGGAAGAGTTAGTTTCAAAGTTGTTCTATTTTTCAATCATACCCCCTCTGTTCCAAATCATGTTCTCTGTATTTTTATTCAGTTTCATTAGCCTTTCTAATTTAATATGATATTTTATTATATTAAAACTTAAATACTTGCACCCGGAGGGTGCATATATTTGCTAGTTTAGTTAATGGCTTTCTTGATAGAACAATTATTTCTTTCGAGATTGAATATATTGGGACAACTTTCTGTCTGCTAAACTCAATTTATAATATATAGTCATAATAAGGAAAAAGAAAAACTCGGATTTACGCTATAAGAAATATGAGGGGAAGTGTAAACGTACCCCTATAAATAAATAAACAACACCTTTCAAGTGTCTACGTCTATCGTCCATGGAGTTATTCAAGTAGCACTTTATCTATGCAATAATTAATTTATCAATTATCCTGAGCATCTATAGCATATATAACTTCGTTGTTATAATTCTCTCAGGAACAGCTGCATACATTGGTAATATATATATATATATATATATATATATATATATATATATATATATATATATATATATATATACTCATTCAGCAAATAAAAACTCAGGACAATATCGATTGTGCCAGAACATTTTACTTCTTTAATTCTTATGTCTTCCTTTCAATAAGACTCATTTATTTATTATTAACTTATGACATCTTCCCTGTAATTTATAGAGATAAACACGTTTGTTCATAATCTAATCCTGATCAGGTAACAATTAGGGTTTAGAGTCACGTCAATAGCCAAACATTCAAAAACTTGTTTATATATCACGTTGGAAAAACACACTTCATAAAACCTGGCCCCATTTTGTTAATACCGGATATATTAAACGTTCATAAGTCTTATCTATTTAGAAATGTTTTGTGTTCATTTAACAAGAACAATAACAAGAACAACATATATATATATATATACATATATATATATATATATATATATATATATATATATATAATATATATATATATGTGTGTGTGTATAACACATATATATATATATAATTCAAAATACCACTACATTTTTTTTCTCCACATATATATATATATATATATATATATATATATATTCATATGCATGTGTGTGTGTATGTGTATGTGTATGTGTGTGTGCGTGTGTTTTGCGCATTTAAGATGTATGCGGGAGAGACATAAGGATATGCCACAGGGACACTAACACGTGGGTGGTAGATGCAGAAAATCGAGTGGCCTGGTGCCTTAATGCAAAGCACGAAGAGGAGTGAGGCAGAGAGGAGAGTAGCCTCGACTGCAAAGGGAGCCAGAAAGAGGGAGAGAAAGCAGCATCCCCAGAAAGCATCCACAGAAATCATCCACAGAAAGCATCACAATTTTGTATATATCAATGCACCAAAGACTGTCACTCAGGGATACGCCTGCACAACCACTTCCGGAGATGCAGATGAAATTTTATCTTTTATTTTTTATTTATTCGATTATTTACATTTTGGACGCCATTGTCCGCAGTAGACTGAAGGGTGCGTACAACCACAAAAATATAAGAAAGTTTATCTACGTCTGTCTATCTGTATGATTGTAGAGCTATAGAGCGCACTTCCTTTTTATAAGAAAAAAAATTGGAGACCAACAATGATCAAATTGAAAGGGGTTTAAAACAATTTTTACCCCTCATTTTCCATTAGAAAAGCTAAATAAACATATAATAATGGTATGAATCAATGATATATTATAATGAAAAAGAAAAGAAAAATGCAAACAAAAATACGAAGAAGAATGAAAAAAATTAAAAACAAATATATATATAAAGAAGAAAATATAATAAAACCAATAGTGAGAAAAATATTTTTTATTAATCATATAATTATACATCAGCTATATATTTTCAACTTTTTAAATTCTGCTCAACGCCGGGTAGCTCTGCAAGTTATACTAGTAAAAAATTAAAAACGCACCTGGGCGATGTAAAAATAGATTTTTGAAACATATTGCCTGAGGGGGGGGGGAGTAAAAAATTCAATATCAGCGAGTTTGTACCCTAAGTAAGTAAAACCATCAAATTTATTAAAGGGTTAAAAGATAAAAACAATTTGAAATGCAAACTTTAAATATGTATTAAAATAAAACAAACTATATATAGATATATAATATCAGTCATGTATTTATTAAAACTTGTTTTAAAAAACAATGAGGACTGTCTAATATTACATGGTCAAATTTTGAGTGTATTTATTCTATGTTATGACGAATTTGGGTAATGTGACATAAGCAGTGACGTAATTTTCATTACAGACAAAAACCGGAAGTGAATCTCCATTATTAATAGATATGAAACTGGTGGCGCATGGTGTAATGGTTACCGTCATAGACGGTGAGACAAGTACAAATCTTGGAAAAGTCTGTTTACATTTCATATAACACTAACATCCTTTGGAAAGTTATGAATCCAACAGTTCCCCTTACAACTGAGAGTAAAAGTTGGAAAGAATTGGTGCTTTAATCTTGGTAGAGCAACTAGTCTAAGAGAAAGTAAACAGTGAATTCAAACCGGTTAAACTCACGTGTCACGTTCTACTGGTGTGGAAGGATTGGTAAATATCTTATTATAATGGAGATTGTGTGTTTGTCTGTCTGTAACCGAAACTATATTACTACTCAATTCACAGTTCCCTTAGTTATTTACATCACATTCTCCATGATTTTATTTTTATTTAAACCTCAATGAATAATAAAATTGTTTTACATTATTAAGACTGTTGACCATATCTACATACTAATAATACGCAATTGTATTTATATATACAATAAAATAGTGGTTTACAGTGTGAATGGGAAGGCTAATTTGCAAATTGATTTTAATAAATATATGCTAAGTATTATTGATTTCTAATTGTTTGGTTTTATCTTATTGAATATGAGCAAAAATCTCTGGGATAAATCTTAAAAGAAATTCTTAAAAGAAGAAATAACTGTAATATTATCCTTTACTTCCTATTTTAAGTAAAGAGTTGAATTAAGAAAATTTACCAATGAAAGACGGGAGTAATGAAAAATGATGGAAGAGTTAGTTTCAAAGTTGTTCTATTTTTCGATAATACCCCCTCTGTTCCAAATCGTGTATCTGCATTCTTATTTAGTTTTATTAGCCTTTCTAATTCAACATGATATTTTATTATATTAAAACTTAAAACTTGCACCCGGAGGGTGCATAAATTTGCTAGTGTATATAAAACTCTATCATAATGGTTCAAATGAAATGTTTCCACTACTCCACAAAAGAGCTATTTATTTTTTATATTTAGATTATCGTCTACACATATGTTCTAAAGCATAACTCCTGCCTTACAACTACTGCTACTATTCTTAAGTGGGGTTGTTGTTAGTAGTGGTACAAGAACGTAACACTATATTCAGATAAAAAGTAAAACTCGCTGACATTATTATACTAGGAATAAATTATTTCTAAATATTTCATATGTTCTTTTTCATTTATTTTCTGTTGATACTTAAGCATGATTCACTTTTCATTTCTTTTTTTTTGCGACAGAAGTGTTCTGACTAAAGATTCCAACACTTTGCAGTCTTCTTTTTTTTAAAACCATGCTTTCGCATTTTGAACTTTGTTGTGATGTGTAGTTTCGTATTCCTTGTTGTAGCAATAATAGTAATTCTCTGAGCGTATCATAGCTCTATCTCTTAGCTTCTCGTAGCTAGTTCCCTTATGTCCTCTAAACTATCTCTATATATCTCCTGATGTAATACACATATGTAAATGAGATAACATGCCATTGGCTATCTCACTAGAAACTTCATTACCAAAAATAAAGTAATAATAATTTAATGTGTATTAGAAGCTAATTTGGCAGACTTGAAAATAAAAATGATAGGTCATTGATCTTCCTTGCCTTCGTCAAAATTCATAGGTAATTAAAACACATTGATTATGCAATTTTGTGAATCTACAACGGTAAATCAATAGGTAATGCTTTTTTGTTTAGCACAGTTATAATTACCAAAACAGGAACATGTATCATACATCAAAATGAAGCTGTCCCACTGTGGATCACATCCCTACTTCTCCACATAGTCACAGTTCCTCTCAATAGTAATGATTTACCTTCGAATGAGAGCATATATCCCCGCCCCGTAAAATCATGTTGACTGTTCTTTGAGATACTACTTCACTTCAGATTTCACGGATAATCACTATCATCTCTTCGGTCCCATAAAAGCGGGTTCGGGAAGCAAGCATTATTTCATTGACGAGGAAGTGAAAGGCATTACTTTTTGACCCACCCTCGTAATTTCCAATGAAAGAGCTCTATAAATTTCTTCTCCTGAACAACCGATATCTTTGACATCAGTTTTATCCAGACTCTTTGAGCTACGAACCTGAATACAACTATTTGTGTCTTGCTACCTTCAAGGTAGACACGTAATTTCAGTGTTTCCTTTTTTTGTTTATAAAAGAGATACTAAATTCTACTTTAATTTAATTTGCAACAAGTCTCGCTATTTACTATTCTGTGTGAAGAAATGAATAGGACGACTTCATGTTAATGCATCACATACGTATCGCAGTAAATTAATTATCCAAAACAGAATATGCCGGATGTGGATAAGAAACGAGAGGACGATTGTATCTGGATGCAGTCACGTTGTCTTACAAATGTTCGACTTTATCAGACTGGATATTATCAGTAACTGCCATGCATTTATTGATATTTATACAGTGTGCGGCAGAAATACCTACCACATTTTAAATTGTAAACCTGTGAGGTGCTAGTGAACTCAGGTAGGTTGTAATGCTAGCTCTATCAACCTAATTCCTTGTTATTTATTTTTTTCAGATAGACATTAGCCGTTTAAACGTTGTTGTTTTTTAAACTAGTGAATCCGTATTTTCTTTACATTCATCTTTTCGTGCGTAACTCATGCTACATTGAAATGATACTAATTGATATTGCTGTGTGTTTAAAATTCTATCCGAAACAGTATAATTCTGACGCATCATTATAAAAGCACGAGAAGCTCTTTGTGTACTAATTACAGATTCATCTGTCCTATAAACATTAAAAAACAACGTTTCAACAGTAAATTTCAATTTATTATGAAATCCACCGACCGTTTCAGGTGTTCCTTTTAATCAATTGAGGAAAACTGTTTTCACTCCGTTACAAGTTTCAATAGATGTAGTGAAGGGTCGAATTTACCTGACTCAAAACGTCCTCGATGCCTGACCTACAAAATGAGCCATGGTAGAAAAAGTAATGTATTTGGAGCGGTACGCCACTGTACCCACTCTGAATAAAAAAAATTGAAGTATCAAGAAGTGGGCAGAGTAGACTTTTATAAAAGTTGCAATGCATTATGGGTAGTCAGTTTGGCAATAAAATCGACCCATTTTTGCCTGAACGACTAAATCGTATTTCTCTTCAGTGACAGAGCGTCTGGGGAGAAGGAGAAAGGAAAAGGGACGGACGGACGATTTGCAGACGGAAGGAGGAGGATGAAAACGAACACACAAAAGTGAGTTTGCCATCTAAAGGTCCCTGGTTCAATCCCGGGTGTGGACGCCAAAGAGAAGCTGCTGAAATATCTTCAATACATTGTCTATCCGAGGACAGCAACGATTAAACTTGGGAAATCATTTTGATAGTTTGACTGTTGTACAAACAAAGCGTTAAAAACTTTATAATGATCTCATCTAAAAAATGACGTCTTAGTTTTTGCACGCCTATCAATTTGAGAAGCGTCACGGTCTTTTAAAAAATGAAAATAAAATTAAACAATAGAAACTTAAATAAAATATACATTTTATTGTCGTTTCTTGTATAATTCTTGTTGTGTATGTATATTTCCCAATAGAGATGAATCTGGAAAATCAGAATAATACACATCAAGCCTCATCTAAAAATTCAGACGAATAATTACTTATTTTGTCTATTAAAAACATACTAAAATTTACTTTAATTTGATAATTAATACGTCTAGCTATGTACATAATTGTATTTACATTATTATATCTTACCTCTCCATTCCAACCTAAGACACGATTATAACTGCAGTAGAATCATTCACTTTTATTCCTAAAATGTTATTACCGAATCATCAAAATTTAAAAGAAATGTAATTGTTGACTTTGTATTGTGTATTGTATATTTACGTACGAAAACAGTTGTCTCACTGTAATATTTTTTTTCGAAATACTCCATCTACTAGAT
>CM042140.1:111563177-111565677 GCA_023376005.1 Doryteuthis pealeii
ACATTGGATTTGACGTTCGTCTTAAGTTGAATAATCTGCGCACAAAATTTCAACTGATGACGATAATTAAGTTGAAGATTTGAAATGATCAATAACGTCAAAAAGAACAACATTCATCGCATCCAGTAAACAAAACAAAAAAGTCAGCCATTAATCTAATTAGAATCAAATTGACGTCTGGATTCCATAATTGGATAAACAGTCGGTTAGGAAAAGTAAAAGAAAATGTATCATCTAATGGATGGCAGTTATTGCTATTTGTTTTATGAGAAATAATGAGTGTTTTTTCATGGATTAATTTCTGAATAGATTTTCATTGTAAATTATATCATGTTTTTATGCTTTTTGTGTTGTCAACTAATGAATATATTTTTTTTTTCTTTTTGCTTTTTATTTGTTAACTAATGAATAAATGAAAATCAATGACTGAATATTACCTTTACTGGAAATACCTAATTAACTTTCCTGTTCATGTAAGATTTCTACTCTTATAAACACACGCACGTCTATCTATCTATCTATCTATCTATCTATCTATCTATCTATCCATGTATCTATCTATCTATCTATCCATGTATCTATCTATCTATCTATCTATCTATCTATCTAGTGGGCGGATACCAGTGGTGTAGTGGACTACGACATAGTAGTTAACAAGTTCGAACTTCAGTCACTCTATTTTGTTCATTTACTAACTAATACCCTTGGGAAACTATACAACCTCTCATCACCCCTAAATTTATAAAATAATTCCACTACTGTTCTTCTACAAGTATGGCTTTTGCATCAAATAACACACGAATAGTGATATGTCATTAATCAAAGGAACAAAACAAAACAAAACCCATCGGACCATATTACCTTTAGGCACCCCTTTTTGATCTCGATTAAGAAAGAACATGTTTTTCATTTACACCGTCAATATCCGGCTGTTTGTTAGGAGTTAGGGTTAAGTTAGGGGTTAGGGTTAGTGTTAGGGTTAGGGGTTAGGGTTAGGGGTTAGTTTTATAATTTAAAAAAATCTAAAATTCGTCAGTTAAAACAACCGGATATTGACGGTGTAAATGAAAAACATGTCCTTTCTTAATCGAGATCAAAAAGGGGTGCCTAAAGATCATATGTTCCAACCCATCTATCTATCTATCTATTAATCAGTCTATCTTTCTATCTATCAATCTATCTATCTCTCTCTCTCTCTCTCTCTCTCTATATATATATATATATATATATATATATATATATATATATATAAACGAACCGTTTATCGCGAAAGACACACACGTGTAATCGACTGAGATTAATCAATATCTTGATTAATCCAGTGGATTTAACTCTGAAGATCCTTATAGTGAAACATGAGTAGGTTATGACTTGTACCTGTATTACAATATATATATTATATATATATATATATTATATATATATATATATATGCATGCGAGTGCGTGTGTGTGTATATGTGTGTGAGGACATAGTAATTCATAATTATATGTATTTATTTGCAAACGGATACATCTATTAATAATGGAGATTCGCTTCCGGTTTTTGTCTGTAACAAAAATTACGTCACTACTTCCGTCACATTACCCAAATTCGTCATAACATAGAATAAATACACTCAGAATTTGAATATGAACATTAGACAGTCCTCATTGTTTTTTAAAATAAATTTTAATAAATACTTGACTGGTATTATATATCTATATATAGTTTGTTTTATTTTAATACATATTTAAAGCTTTCATTTCAAATTGATTTATTTTTTAATCCTTTAATGAATTTGATGATTTTACTTACTTAGGGTACAACCTCGCTGACATTGAATTTTTTACTCCCACCCCTCAGGCAATATGTTTCAAAAATCTATTTTTACATCGCCCGGAGTGTGTTGATTATTTCGTACTAGTATATCTAATGTCAGTACGTTTTCTTGATTTCAATTCAAAATGATGAAACCTATAATGCTCGAAATTCATAAAAAAATAAACAATACGCAAAAGTAAGTTTTCACGTTATATTTTTCCATCACATATAGACGAATATGTGTATCAGTATTTCTGTGTGTGGGTGTTTGCGTGTGAGTATTGAGGGTCTTCTTAAGTAGACGACTAAACGAATATAAGTAAAGTCGTCGGGGCCGCATCAGCCAGTCAGCGAGGGAGTCTATCCCCTTTTCAATAGCGCTAGACCAATGAGATTGTTTTTGGCGTCTGATGTGGATTGCCACACCTACCATCAGCTCCCTACTTGACTGCACAGATCCCTGTGCTACTCATACGCTGAGTTGGCGAGGACCGGTATCGAACTAGAAACCTTGTGATTTCTAGCCTACGCTCTACCGACTGATCTAACCCGACCCATATATATATATATATATATATATATATATATATATATATATATATATATATATATATAGAGAGAGAGAGAGAGAGAGAGAGAGAGAGAGAGAGAGAGGGGGGAGTGAGAGAGAAGGAGTAGAAAGAGAGAGAGAAGGAGT
>CM042140.1:111584106-111591606 GCA_023376005.1 Doryteuthis pealeii
ATATATATATATGTGTGTGTGTGTGTGTGTGTGTTGTGTTTATATGTCAAAGTATTTCTGTGATCTATCCTTAAAGAACACAGCTGTGTCTTTCTGTGCAATTGCTGTCCGTCTGCTGGAAGGCAATGAAGCCGACAACTAAACATAACTTTTAAAAAGAAAACTTTCATTTCTTTTCTTTCAAGGATTTGTTTTTCTTTTCCCTCTTTTGTAATATGAGTGCCCGAGTGACAATTTTTTCTGTGCTTTCCTTTATCGATTTTCCATTTGATGTTTTCTTTTTCTCAATTTTTCATTGAAATATTTGTTTCCATCTTTGAAAGCCAGTCGAATCAAAAGGCGAATCCGTCAGATATGTTATTAGCTGGGCATAAACTGTCATTTTGTCATCTTAGAAGACGAGGTTGCCTTTTCACGTCAAAAAGTATATTTCAAAATGATAAACTTTGGAGTGGGAGGACATTCAAAGAATGTTGGAATATGTTGTGCTATAAGGTGTGCTGGAATCCACTACTTAAACTTATAGACTTTGCATGGGCGCGTGTGGATTAAAGTCAGACAGGCAACAGCTTGAATACGTAGTTAGTTAACTATTTAATCACCATCTTGAAAGCAAATCATTGCACACATTCGCCCCGGACGAAACGGATCTAAACCAAAGACTCAGCTCAACAAAGGATTCTACCCAACACTGAGGAAACACCGAAGAAGAACCAAAGAATTCTTACAAAGTATCAGCCTCTGCATAATACAGGGATCGCCAATGTAAAGTGCTCTCACCTGGAATCTAAAAATGGCCCAGAAAAATTGTATCTAAGAAAACTATCAAACGTTGAATTTATTATTTAGAATGTAAAGATTTACTTTACATACACGCGCACATGCACTGTTACTTCGCTACCCCTTGCAACACACACAAGGCACTACACATTCAGATACGGCATCTCTAAAAAAAAGTTGCAAGATTCTTCCACATCTTTCATTTTTTTATCTTTCATCCTTATATACTTAAAGATAACTTCCCTATAAAAAGGGTTGACTTGCCGTAAAATCTCACCATTCGACCAGCCCTATAAAACTAAAAGTGAGCATTTTCCCACAATCCTCTCTCTATATATATATTTACCAAACTCTTCCGCACGAGCAGGATGTGACACAAGGTCAATTTCTTAAAGCGATGTTTAAACAGGTTGAATTCAGAGTTTTTTCCTTCTCCTAGACCGGTTGCCCTAAACCAAGGTTAAAGAGCCCAGTCTGCCCTACTATGTATCCATAGCTGGATGGAGTGTAGGATTCATACCTTCCCCAAGGGTATTAGCGCTAAGTGATATGCAATTACCACGTCCAGGACTTGAACTCGGGGCGACGAGTCCATTTCCCATGACTTTAACCATAACACCACGCGCTTCCTACCTAATCCTCGATATATACGCTTAGTAGACGTTTAAATGTTCATAATCAAAAGAAATACAATTCTCTAAATTAATTAGAAAAGTAACTGTGGTAAGTTGACTTACGAGGTCGATGTTTTTTCTTTATGTTGTGAGTTAAAATTTTAGGTATGGACGAGCTTCAGATACGCTTATGCTAATAATTCTATTAAAATAATTTTAGTTTCGAATATTGATTATGCCAAAGAAAAACATTATCCATAAAAAATAATATTAAAACTTATAACACCATTACATTCTCTTTTTATTATATTTTTTACAATACAGTTATATGTTTCTTTATTTAGAAAAAACGTATTACAAATTAGGGTTCTTTATTTTTTTATGTGGAAACGAATTAATAGCATTTCAGTTTATTTCAATAAGGAATTTAATATCATTATACGGGAAAAATTGACTTACGAGAAGAAGATTTAAACTCGTAAGTCTTGTCACCACTGTAGTTTTTTGGGTGGTTATTTGCTTATGAGATATTGACCATATAGGCTATTCAAATAATATTTTCATTAGCTTCGAATGTATTGTTTAAATTAGTAGAAATAATTTCATAAATATAAATGAATGAACTGGTTGCTTCTATCTTGTTAAATACAACTTCAAACTCGGCATTTTTATGACCGACCTTGTATTCAGAAAAAAAAACTTACGTTCCATTCATTGTTCATTTCTGTCTTGGTAAATACAGCTTCAAACTCGATATGTTTATGACACACCTAGTATATTCTTTACTGAGTACGAAAACGTGTATGAATTCCTCTCATTCTCATATACTTTAATATATATAATATATAATATATATATATAATATATATATATATATAATATATATATATATAATATATATAACGGTTAATCATTTTATAAGCGAAAGCAGCAAACATGCACAAAGAGAGTACAAGACTAGGCACGACTCGTTGGGAAAAGTAATCCACTGGGAATTGTGCAAAAAATTCAATTTTCATCATACAACTAAATGGTATACGCACAAACCTGAACCTGTCCTGGAGAACGAGAAGCGTAAGATTATCTGGGGCTACGAGGTCCAGACAGATCACTTCATCCCGGCCAGGACACCAGACATAATATTGATTGACAAGAAGAAGAGAACCTGTCATCTCTTGGATTTTGCCATCCCGGCTGACCAACGACTGAAAGTGAAAGAAAGCGAAAAGATAGACAAATAATTGAACCTTGCCAGAATGCTGATTAAAACTGTGGAGCATGAAGGTGAAGGTCGTACAAATCGTAATTGGTGTTCTTAGAACGGTCCTAAAAGCTATACAAAAGAAATTGGGTGAACTGGAAATCAGAGGAAGAATAGAGCCATCAAAACTACATCACTGTTGAGATCGGCTAGAATACTCAGAATTATCCTTAGAAAACCTGATGTCACTCATTCTCCAGTGGACCACCGGCTACGGCAAGTATGACAAAATTCATAATGATAATAACCATGCCTGAGAAATGAAATAAATTTTGAAACATGAGGGTGCATGTGATACCAAATTTAGTAGATGCCTATTGTAACATAATGGCCGTGCCTACACCTATATTTGTGGCCTTGTGTCAGACTCAGAGAAACCTTTAAAAAAATGTAGTACTGATTCTCAGATATTACTGGGGCGACCCCAGTAATATCTGAGAATCCCGAGAAGAGATAAACAAAAGGTTAAAGAGATTTTGGTGACATGGGGTCTACGTTTAACGAAAACCTAGTATTCGTGACGGCCAGTCGTCCTTTGATCTAAAAGGCCGGGAACTCTATTTGATCAGAATGAGTCGAAACAATCGAATGGTCTTTTCCTTCTAGAAAGAATTAGATAGTTCCAGAAAAAATGATTCTAGATTATTCCTTTGAGATAGTATATAAAGAATCCGACTAGGAAACCGTGAGTTAGAAGAGTCAGGGGAGATCAGAGCCAATGGGACAGTCGCCCGGGAAGTTGATCGAGGGTTAGTCGTGCAGTCGAGTTGGTGCTGGAAAAGATGAGATCGAGGAAACTGTAGTCGCTGAGGACGAGAAAAGGGCTGGCCTTAAGATTTACAAACTGACGAAAGTTTATTACCCACAAGAACTGAAAGACTAAGAACGCTAGGAAGATATCAATTAAACTGACCCTCTCTCTCAAAAAGTTGCAGTGAAGTTTTTATTCTAATAAACTTCTGAAAAATAGACTCGGTATTATCATTTCTTTCACTACGCCAAAGAAATCTTTTATGAATGGAACCTCTACCCAAACAAATAGTACATATACTACGGAGAGGGACGCTTGTCAGCAAGTCAAATTGACCGTGACTAAAGACCCACGGTCGTGAAACGTGATACTTTTTGCTGGACCATAAACGAAAGGAGGAAGAAAGATTTCCTTCTGAGCTTGAAGGCTGGCTACTAGATTTGTGTGCGCTTGTAAACGAACGAGCGTAGTCAACCCCTGATACACGACCGTACAAGTATATCGATTTACTGCCGTGCATTTTGAGGCACTGGAAGACGTGGGTAAAAAGCCCGCAACGTTATGAAACGGTTCCCAAGGGTATAGTAAAGAGACTAGATGAATTGTAAATCAGAGAAAAAATCAACTGCATCTAGACGATAGCGTTGTTCAGATTGGTTAGAATACTCAGACGATTGCTTTCACTCAGACCCCAGTGAACGGCCATGCCGATGTAAAAAGAAAATCATAATACTCGCAAAGAAAGAAAACAAATAGAGAAAAGATCTAGACATTCCAAAAAGTGCTTAGAAACATTAGAAGAAAAAAAAAGTCACATAATTGATAATTGAAAACAGTGTGGCACTGATGAAGATATATCTATCTATCTATCTCTCTCTCTCTCTCTCTCTCTCTCTCTCTCTCTATATATATATATATATATATATATATATATATCACGTTTATATAAAGGCTAAAAAACTACTGCTTTTTTAAATCTCAACCATTTGACTCTTGTCTGAGGATTGCGTAAGAATGAAACTAATAGTAACAAGAAAATAGGATCCATAATATAATATATTATTGTTTGTAAATATGGTCTACTATATTAGCATTGAGCACCTTTATATGCCAATACTTTTCTCTCCATTCTCTATTCATTCTATATTATATATATATATATATATATATATATATATATATATATATATATATATATAAAGTCAACATCAGATCATAATCCATTATCTTTAAAAGAGTAAGCCCATTAGAAAATATGCTGCCTAAATACAGACAGACATATATATATATATATATATATATATATATATATATATATATATATAAATGTGTGTATATATATATACATATATATACACACATATATATATGTGTGTGTATGTGTGTGTATATATATATATATATATATATATATATATATATATATATATATATATATATATTTACGAATCGCTAGGCCCCTGGGAACGAATATGAATAAGATGTGAAACAAAGTCAATTACGTAAGCGGGGTTTCATATAGAGTTTGGGAACGGTATGCACCAAACTATTCTCCCTCTGACTCTGGGTAACTGCAGACTGGACACTTTCACATTGGCTATGCAACCGGTCTAGAAGAAGGAAAAGTCTAATTCAAACCTGTTAAACTCCACCTAAGTAATTGACTTTGGGTCACATGCTAATCGTGCCTGAGGGTTGGTATATATATATATATATATATATATATATATATATATATTGGAAAATGCGGATAAAACAACACAACAACTAAATTCAAATTATATTTCTTTCTGAATTTACTTGCTGTGCTGTTTTATCCGCATTTTCCCTCTATTTTTAATCACATTTTGTCGGATTTATCAATACTTACCCCATACTCCATACTTACTCTTTATACTCCATATATATATATATATATATATATATATATATATATATATATATATATACTGAGAATGTTTATCGTCAAATAATACGGAAATATAATAGCTCAATGTGATTTAGAATCATGCACCAACTAATGAAATTTATAATTTAAATTGATTTCATTGACAAATGTTCATAATCAGCAAACCACTTAGCTTAAACATTTATGTTATTATGGAAAATCAAAGAGAATGTCCGCTTTCTCTCTAAATACTTATTGTATAGTATTAACTTCGTAGAAAGAAAAATCGTATTGCATTAAGTAATCGGTCCCTCGTGCATTCACCAATCAGGTTAAGGGAAACAATGAAAATGATGAATGGAATTATTTTCCGGAACAAAACTATGTGTGAGCCACAAATGCCGACTGACTAAAACTTTGCCAAGTGACTATATTTTTCTAACACGCCCAATGGGAGATACGCCCTTTTGCACACTTTGGAGGACTAATTTAAGATCGATATTGACGTCATTTATCAACTGATTGATAGCTATGAGCAGGATAGGAGACTAGAGTTTGAGAATGAGCTGAGCGTAAAACGGAGCCTTACGTGTCTGTAAGTTATGGATGCCAGAAATGTGAAATATCGTCGCTGGTGTTTGAAATAGAAAACGCCACCCCATTACGTTACATCGATGCTTTTGCATGATTTGCCATGATGAGATTCTTCGTGTCGAATATTGCCTCGTTCTCAAAAATCCTTTTTTACCTTCTTCTGATAAAAAGGAAGACAAAATATCCAGGCTAGAAAAAGACGATCATTTTAAAATTTAGTGCATTTTACAAAAGTAGATTTCGCATTATTTCAGTATAGTATTTATTGATCGCATGGCTTTTTTTCTCTAGAAGGAAAAACTAGAGGGGAAAAATTAAATATTTAACTCAACAGGTCTTTTTTGAGGGTGGGGGGCAAAAAAGAAGCGAGTCCAACGCCTTCTCGCAGGCTTAAAACATCGTCGTCGTCGTCGTTACAATCCTTAGCAGCTTAAGTCGCAACACTCGTTACTGCCGTCACCCCACTTCTGGGTGTTGCCTTCTACTTATACACCTTTTCCCCCAATCATCCGGGCGTCTGCGCCCCACACACGGGATTGTCAACCCAATCCCAGCCGCCAAAATGCTCGCAGCTATCATCCAGGCATCTGGCGCTCACATACGGGACTGAGACATCTCGACTCTGGTGCCTGCGCCAATGTGTCGCCCTTTCACATTCTGGAGGACGCGGGTTCGATTCTAGGTCAGTCGTACACGCCAGGCAAAGCCTAGCCCGCTTCTTTTGAGAATATAGCAAGCCTTCACGCCCGCCACTTACCTCGTGTTCTCTGTCACAATTTCTGTTATAGTTTCACACTCATTTATTTTCATTTTATTTTTTTTTAATTTTTAATTTTTGAGATTTGCAAAAATTATATTATAATGAAGATTTTGTATTTGTCCGTCTGTAACCGAAACAATATTACTACACAAGTCACAATTCCCTTAGTTATTTACGTCACATTCTCCATGAGATTATCTTTTTTTTATATATGAACTCATTGCACATTCGGTTTTCCGGTTAACGCCGGGGGTCCAGCGAGCTTCGGCCGCTGGGCTTGTCGAGAGTTTAATAATAGCGTCGATCCCAGGGGTCTATCCCCCCAGGTAACACCTGCCCCGTTGACTTAAAGGGGCAGGGCTGGGTTTATTGCCCAGCGCCTGAGGCACCCCCACCCCCGTTGAGGGGGAATGCCGAAGAGATCGACGCAATTTTTGTTCTTTCCTACCCATGAGCTTCGGCTTGTGGGTGGGCCACGTTAAAACGAGGTCTTGTGCCTAGCCCATACAAGTGGGGTATGAGGCAAATACCCATTCTCCAATAGATTATTTTTATTTAAACCTCAATTATTAATAAAAGTGTTTGACATTATCAATACTGTTGACCATATCTATATGCTATCAACATGCAATTATATTTATACATGCAACCAAATAGTGGTTTACAGTGTGAACGGAAATGCTAATTTGCATATTGATATTACAAATTTGATTTTAATAAATAAGTGCTTATTATTACTGATTTCTTATTGTTTGATTTTATCTTAAGTAAGATGAGAAAAAATCTCGGGGATTAGATCGTAAAATAAATCCATTAACAAGAAGAAATAACTTTTATAATTGTATACTTTAA
>CM042140.1:111594106-111596606 GCA_023376005.1 Doryteuthis pealeii
GACGTAAGCAATAATGAGAATATCCAAAACTTAGATGAATGATTGCAGTTGCTGTCTGCAAACTGAGGCGTGTGTGGCAGACTAAGTAAAGCTTTGAAAATTCTAAGAAATAAGTTGTAGGACTAACAAGATTGCAATTTATTGCAAATAGTAAAGTTCAGAGGACCTGTGATTTAATCGGGGAACTGACTTATTTACTACGGAGAACTGACTTATTTACTACGTGGCAATGACATGACTGACACGTAGCCAATATTGTTATTTATGATCTGATGGGCAAAAGGATATATAGGAATGAAAATTTGCGAATTGCACATGTCAGACACTATTTGCTGGAGAAATGAAATGTCCTTTGGAATTTACTGATTACATAACCAGTGCAATCCAGTGGTTCTCAATTCCACGGGATATGAAAGTATAAGCAGTTTACGATACACTACTGAAGTTATCTGCAAACCATCAGCTAGGTTAGGCAAATGTTCTGTTCTAAGAGAAGGAAACTCTGAATTCTGTCCTGCTAAACTCCGATTCAAAATTGACCTTGTGTCACATACTGCTCGTGCCTGGTTCGTTGGCATATTCATACTAACGGAGTTACAAGACGATCTTGCTAAATATCAAACCACGATTAATATTCTTAGATAATTAAGTAGACATATATACATACATACACACAAACACACCCACCCGACCACCCACACACACACACGCACACACACACACACACATATATATATTTTTCGGAGAATATGTGCTTAATTGAAGTCTTACCTAATTTTGAAAGTTAATTAATTAATAATTAATTAGGCGGGCATACCTATTTAAATGTAAGGCTAAACAAATCGAGAAAAATCAATCTCTGTATGTATATTTCAGCCTATTAGGCCACATCAGCAGAGCTATAGATAGGAAGACCGCCTTGTGCGTGATTCGAACCTTGACTGTCAAGCTGACAGGCGTGGACCATAACCCCTACACCAACCAGACCTTCTTAGATTTTCGTTTTGTTAAGAAGTAGATTTTTATTCCTCTTATATTGACTTTTTACATGACCGTATGAGAAAAAAAAGCCATATCAAAACACATCGCTTGTGTATTTACTTCTCATATATATATATATATATATATATATATATAATATATATATATATGTGTGTGTGTGTGTGTGTGTGTGTGTGTGTGTGTGTGTATTTTGGCAGCATTCTTTCATTTATACATGTGGAATTAAATAAAAGGCAGGTCTCCTGTTTAACGATTTTATTGGTGATCTTTTCAAACTTTCTGGCTAACTATCAATTCTCCTACTTCCAGCCTCCAAATGTGTGTGTGTGTGTGTGTGTCAAGAAAATAATTTTAATGCTGCAAAAATATATACTACGTCAAAGGGAATTGTGTCACTTTTATTATAGCATGGCAACTCGTTAATAAACTTTAAAAACATTTTTATAAAAATTGATTTTTTTTTTCAAAAACAATTTTACCTGATATTGGCTCAAAATTGAAAATAGTTTAGCACGAACAAAAAATCAATAACATAAATGAAATGTTCGTATTTGTCTTACAGATTTTGTTCAAAGATATATATATATATATATATATACATATATATATATATATATATATATATATATATATATATATATATATATATATATATAGGGTCTTATGATTTGCTTGAAGCATTTTGTATATATTGGTTCGGATGTTGGTTTTGAAGGCTATCACAATCCAGGTGTAAATAAAAAAAAAGGTAACAATAGTGTTGTTTGTTAATCTGTGATTTATTCTTAATTTTAATATTTCGAGATAAAACATCTTTCAGAAGAACACTGGAACTGAAGTAGTTGTCGTCTTGCTATGGCATTTTTTTTTTTTGAAAATGTTACAGATGGTATTTTTTATAACTGTATTCCCGTGTTGCATGTTTACGTGAATGCACTTTTTTGTTTGTACGTGTGCGTATGTTGTCATGCGTGTGTGCATGAAAATGCGTGTAGACTGTGACGTTATGACCGTATCGACGCGCGTGTGTGCGTGTGAATGGCCGTATCCACGTGCGTATGTGCGTATAAAAGAGCGTATTTGTGTTTGGTGGCCATGGTGATGCATAATATTTTGTGTTGGACGTGTTAACTTATTTATTCATTTATTATTATTATTATTATTATTATTATTATTATTATTTATTTGTTTATTTACTTATTTATAGTTGATTTAATTTAATTATTTTTAAACTTTTTCTTATTTACTTTGCCCATAAGTGTGTATGTGTGTGTGTTATATATAAAAAGGATAAAATAGTGAAATTCATAAATATCTAGAGTAAATCTTATTAGTTAACAACTAGCGCGTAATGGCTTGTGTGTTTGTGTGTGTGTGGGGGGGAACTTTCAATAAGCAAACGTTGTTCGTTGAATTCATGTCAACCGTACCCTAACTTAGATATAGATTACATCAGAACCAACCCGGCAATCTAGTATCCATGGTAACATATTTTTGA
>CM042140.1:111599106-111624106 GCA_023376005.1 Doryteuthis pealeii
TTTTCATATATATATATATTATATATATATATTAACCATCATTTTGGCTATATTGTGGCGAGATGTTATGGAGCTCATTTGAAAATCTTATTTTCAAGTGCAAAAGCACATGCTAAGAATACTTCTTTTTCATATTTTTATATTTCGACAGATCTTTTTCCTTTGTCTTTGATATATATATATATATATATATATATATATATATATGCTGAAAGCACACAATCCTTGATTCTCTCTCTCTCTCTCTCTCTCTCTCTCTCTCTCTCTCTCTCTCTCTCTCTCTCTCTCTCTATCTCTCTCTCGACACCTTTTTCTACTGACGACCACTCTCGATGCATTCATAATATATATCTTACGACAAAACCGAAATTCAACCCATGCATGGGATTAAAAAACGACACATTTTATTTATAACTGAATATGCTGATTTCAGTTCATTTTCCTCTTTTTCCCTTTATTTCCTTCGTAAAAAAATTCTTTAAGAACTTTCCCTGTAACAAACGTACCATATATTTTGTTCCGACTGCTTCTTACTTGAAAATTAGCAGAAACAATGCTTAACTTGTTTTGACAATGACTTCAAAGGCGTTCTTAAATTTGCACAGACTTAACGTGTGAAAAATTAACATTAAATGCCTTAAGGCAAATACACTCTGGGTGCATAAAGTCGAGCATTTTAACACGACCGGCGACATATAATGAAAAATTTGCTCAGTGATTATGAAGTAGAATAAAATAGTTAGAGGGTTCTTTTGATACGTTTGTTAGAGAAAGTTTAAGAGAACTCTAAATTATCAACGCCCTGTCGGCGGGGCTTAAAATATATTGACTGTCCCTTGCAGATGCCATCAAAGGGGTGGCCTGGGTAGTAGAAAAGACTACATCTGATGATGAGGCTTTAGTTCTGTAGAATTGAAGAGAGTGGAATACTCTATCATTGTCATTAATCCTAGATCCACCCATAAATAAATAAAAAAATAAAGTCGTCGGGGCGGCCTAATGTCGGTATCAGCCATGCAGCGCGGGAGTCTATCCCCTTTTCAATAGCGCTAGACCAAGGAGATTATTTTAGCGTCTGAGGTGGAGCGCCACACCTACCATCAGCTCCTTACTTTACCGCACAGATCCTGTGCTACTCATACGCTGAGTTGGCGAGGGCGATTATCGAACTAGGAACCTTGTGGTTTCTAGCCGAACACTCTACCGAATTAGCTAACCCGGCCCCTTACGACATATTAAGCTTTAATCTAGAGACCATATAGATATGTTTAAAAATGATTCCTATTTGATTGGGCTGTGTTTAAAAATGAAAAGAATAATAAGAATTAACGATATAAAACATGTGAATATGAAGTAAAAATTAATAGGAATCCGCAATATCTAGGAATAAAATAACCCTAAACGGGTTATGATGCCGTTACAATCAAAGTGATATCGACGAGATCTCTTTGTTCTCATCAGGAATAGGAAAAATACGACACACTTTATTGCCAATGTGACAGCTTCCCTCTGGACGAACTTACCCCCACCAAGAAAAAAAAAAAAAAAAAAAAACAAAACAGAAAGACGTGAGGTACTATTTTCAAGTCGATCTTTTGGCAAATAATCATCCACCCTAATAGTGTGGGACGGTGATTTCGTTCATGAAATTATGGTTGTTACTTGTTACTCTCCGGTAAGTAATTGCATTTAAAAATCCCAAAATCTATTCTATGATTGTCTCTTATATCTATAACGAGAGTTCACGTGACTGGACTTTTGTTGTCGGTCACTGGTGGTGTGAGACTGTCAATATATTATGTATTATTATTTCATGACACTGAAATGTGTTCTTGGTGCTGGGGGCAAGAAATGTGATCGAATTATGGACTTTGTTTCTTACTTTGACAGTTGATATTTTATTCAGTATAGAAATCATGAATGATGGAGAAACTTACGGACATGACTGTCTAAAAATTCCGTTTCACGTTAAATCATTGAAGTTATGCAACAACGAGTCTGTTCACACACACACACACACACACACACACACACACACACACACACACACACATATATATATATATATATATATATATATGTGTGTGTGTGTGTGTGTGTGTGTATGTGTGTGTGTGTGTATAAATCTAAGGTACCAGATTAAGAAGAGCTTAGTTATCTCTATTACTAGTTCCAATAGCTAGATAATTGATAGTCACAGCCTATCATTTTATCATCAAATGTAAAGTAATTTGAAATAACTGTAATCCGTGGAAAATACAGAACTGGGGTCATATAGTTTGATTGTCTAAGTGTCCCACTGGGGATAAACTGTAACGAGGTTTTTTATTGGCTTATTGTGAAATGCAAACAGCCTCAACCAGTATTTGAACGTGGATTACTGTGTCTTACGACCATGAACATTGCATTACGATCATCTTCTTAACACACATGTATGTATCTATGCAGTGTATTCATTTTGTCCCTCAAAGCCTATGCTGTCTTGTCGGCTGAAGTTGTAGAATACACTGATTGCACTTCTGTTAGATAAATGAATAGCAGTATTCAATTGAGGTGGAAGAATATTTTTTACTAAATGAACCTTTCGTGATTGGAAGCCGTGGCTTTGCTGGCAGGTCACTTTTGAAGGTGTTTAAGACCCTTGGCATTAGAGGCCAGCAAAGTAGGAGAGCCACTACAGAAATAACAGGAGTTGCTGAGAAAGCATCGAGATGGCTCTGGATCCGCAGGAACGATGTTTGGATAAGTGCCACTAGGTCGCAAACCGGGAATTGATCAGTCCGGTTGGGGTCTCCTAGGCGAGGGTGTATGGTGAGTAATGACCCGAAACACCTGTTGACCTTGGGTTCATCACTGATGACTGCGGCCTAGTAATTCACCCAACGGTGTGTTTATAAATCAAATTTGTTTTTTTTGTTTTTTTGTGAGGGGCCAAATAGGAAATAATATTTTATTCACATTACCCAGTAAACAAATTCAAGATAATTATGTGTTTCTGTGTGTAGCTTCATTAAGTATGATGCTTCACGTGGTAAACGAACATGATACTACTAGTTTCATTGATTCTTACAGAGTGCTCTATACTTATGGACTTCTTTCCAATTTTCCGAAGCTTGGTAAATTATAGGCAAATAGCGGGCTCAGCTAACATGCTATTTCTAGAGTTCAGTTTTCATGAATTTGACTCGTTGACACATATATATACGCTTAATAAATAACAGAGTTAGGAAATATGTCTCATTTAAAACATCATTTCCCGCTAAATCACCAATATTGAGCAAGGCTGAGCCTACTCAGATCTTACGTTAACGACCACTTAAGAACCTCATATACTGAAAGCAAAGTTTAGTATATTCCAAGTGGATGTCGTTGTGCGTTTAAAAAATTTGGGGGATTTTTCTGTTTATTTGTTCAGTAACGATGAGAGAGAAAGAAAGAGAAAGAGACAAACAGATAGACAACAGACATACAGACAGACAGACGACTAACTGAGACAGAGAAGGAAGGGAGGAAGGAAGGACGGCTGGAAGAAAGATGCACGAAAGTAAAGATAGAATTGTGTTTGCTTGAATATTATATTTGAATTTTGTTAAGCAAATAGATGGAAAATAGATTGATAAGCAAATAGATTGAAATACACACACACACACACACACACACACACACACACACACACACACATACACACACGCACAAAATCATGCATGCGTCGTCACTCACACACACTCATACACGCACACACAAGCTCCACACACACACATACACTGATGATCTTAATACGATAAAATTAGATAGGCATTATTAATTGCCTTTGTATTCGTGATTAACAATTTCTAAGCTAATATTTTCAAAATCAGACTGGTTCTATAAGAACAGGATTACATGAATGGGGTTAAAATATTGTGTTAGATATATAGATATTTCCATTTAAAAAATCCTACGAAAAAATGTTCACAGCAAGCATTTTGCGTTTTGCAAAAGTGGTTTCGCGGAGATTTTATTCATCAAACAAATCTCGTTAAATCTTTTTCTATTGCATTCTACACTATTTCTATGCTTTCCCTGAAGCATGTTCCAGCAAAACACTTTGTTTAAAAACAAAACAAAAAAAGGAAAAACGTTACTTTTACATGTAATTTAAGAGACCGGGGTAAAAGAAAAATATTGTTATTTTTTCAAGGTAATCCAAGAGATTCCCTTCCTTTTCTATCTTTCTATCTCTCTAACTCTCTCTCTCTCTCTCTCTCTCTCTCTCTCTCTTTGTCTATATATATATATATATATATATATATATATATATATATATATATAAATTCATATATATATATGTATATAATTATATGTATGTACGTATATATATAGGTGTATATATATATATATATATATATATATATATTCTTATCTATATATTATTATTATTATTAGATATTCCCTTCCTTATCTATCTTTCTATCTATCTATATCTCTATCTCTTCCCCCCTCCCCTCTCTCTCTCGAAAAAAAAGTGCGATATATACATCAGTTTAAAATAAATGAGAAAATCTGGGAAAGCAAGCTAGTGTAACTGTTAGAGACTCCGCCTGCCAGCCTGGCAGGCAGGGTTCGAATCACGTTCAAAGCACTGTCCTGTCTATACCTCTGCTGATGAAGCCTAATAGGCTGAAATGTACATACAGAGATTGACTTTTTCTCAATTTGTTTACGCCTTACATTTAAACTGATTTGCACGCCTAATTCATTTAATTATAACTAATTAATTCTCAAATTAGGTATGACTTTAATTAAGCACATACTCTCCCAAATATATATTATATATATATATATATATATATATATTATATATGTGTGTGTGTGTGTGTGTGTGTGTATGGGTGTCTGGTGTGGGCTCATGGCTAATGAGTTATGTCTATTCAGCAAAACGCAGTTAAAACTTTCATTATACGGATTCTCATTTTTTCCCGAATTTTGACACCTCTGTTTACTAATAAGTTAAAGAAACACATATATTCTCTTTTATAAAGTTTCATCTTTACACGCCGATGATACCTTCTTCGCAGCTCAAGACAATGTTTTTTTTCTTGGACTACAAAAGCCGGAGTAAACGTGTACATATCAGTTTCTATAATTCAATAGTTTGTTTTTGTTTTATTTTGGTTAAAAACCGGAAAATATTCGATCTATCATTTTTTTTGTTCGAATTCTCATTGCATTTTCCTGAATACCATTTAAACGTTCAATATTGTTGAGACCAGTCTGATTTATTTTGTCGATCATTTCGTAGATCTATTCCACACAGAACCTAATTAAATAAACTTTTACTCTGGGGGCGAAATAAGCCAATGCATCTATCAAACGAATAGACACACAGAAAAATATTCAACTAGATTTGACTAGTATAGTTTCCAAAGAATGGAGCTAGTCGGGTACCATAGCAACGAAGTGCGTATAGAAGTATTCAAAGAATTGTCGATCGAAAATTTTTGCCGAATAGGATTTTATCAGTGCGGAAAAATCATGTTCAAAATAGATCATCCGTTTTATATATTTACCAACCCTCCGCACGACGAGAATGTGTGTGGGGATTAAAACAAAATTCAAATAAAAAATAACAAACGCCCATGAGCCTTCACTGGAAGAACCCTCCGAGCATGTGCGAGAAAATGTACCCACTTCCGATCCCGAAGAAAATCTCTCGGCCATTCTGACTCAGGCCTTAACTGTGTCTAGACACTACTACTGGTCAGGGAGATATTTCCTTGCCACGTGGTGGCTATGCCCGGTAAATAAAGCCTAAATTCAAAATCACATTTTGTCATTGTCTATTGCATTTCTTTCCTTGAATTCCTTCCTTTTCAGCGCGACCACCAAGTATGATGGTGTTAAAAAGAAAAGCTTAGGAGCGTGCACCAGGAATAACCACAGCCACCTTTTAAACCTAAGACGATAAACCTATTGCCACCCTCATGAGATACAAGGCCAATTGTCTTAAGCGGAGTTTGAATTCAGTTTTCCTTCTAGACCGGTTGCCTTACCAAGGATAAAGGGCCTAGTCTCCCCAATATTTACCCATAGCTGGGGTGAGAATATTTGAATAAATATCTTTACTAATGATATTAATGGTATGTGAATTCCTAAAATCCTCGTTCAGAATTTAAACTCAGGTCACCGAGTTCATTTCCTACGACGATAACCATTAAAAATCGTGCTTGCATAGGTTATCCGTTGTAGTATTCGTTTAGTAGTAGTAGTAGTAGTAGTAGCAGCAGCAGCAGCAGCAGTAGTAGTAGTAGTAGTAGTAGTAGTAGTTGTGGATTGTTGGTGAATTCGTTAGATTGCACTGCTTGTCAACCCTTGGTGGGTAATTTTATGCTGAAGATGTTTTGCTTTATTCATTCTTGATGGTTATTCACTTTTAAAACCCATTTTATTCAACACATTTTTAAATTCACTTCTATTTAATCCATACGCGGTACATTAACAGATACTACCACACCGGGTAAGAGGAGGTCTGGGATTAATGCTGAAGCCTCTTAAGCCAGTAGAACAATTCACGTACCTGGGTGGTAATATCTCCTCCACAGAGAGCGATGTTAATACACGGATATCGAAAGTATGGTCGGCCACAAATAGATTATCAGTCATATGGAGGTCCGATCTCGCTGACAAGCTAAAGCGACAGTGCTTCCAGGCTGTGGTTGTGTCAGTGCTGCTATATGGTTGCACCGCCTGGACCCTAACAAAGCGTCTTGAGAATAAGCTAGATGGGAGCTGCACAAGAATGCTGCGCGTAGTCTTGAACAAGTCATGGAAGTATCACCCGACAAGGAAACAGCTGTACGGTCACCTGCCCCCCATCTCACAAACTATCCGAGTTAGACGGACAAGACATGCAGGACACTGCTGGAGAAGCAAGGATGAACTCATAAGCGACGTTCTCCTGTGGAAGCCCACATATGAACATGCAAGGGTGGGGCGCCCAGCAAGGACCTACATTGACCAGCTATGTGAGGATGCTGGTTGCTCCACATAGGAGCTCCCAGGTGCAATGAATGATAGGGAAGGTTGGCGAAAGATTGTCGTGGATACCCGTGCTGTATGCGTGACATGATGATTAAGGAGTACCCCACACTTCTTAGAGCTCCAGAATTGGAATTTCACAACTAGTGATCCGTTAGTCTTTCAGACAAAGGTCATAAACCAATTACTGTTAAATTCTGTTACCAAACTCTAGTGAAAGTTGTGATCAAATGATTTGCATAAATAAACCACCAATTAATTCATGTGACAATAAGATCTGAATTTCGAGTTTAGAGACAATTATCAAACCACATTTCCATAAATTATAAGAAGTTTCATTTGTGAAAAGAAACAGTGGTCTGGGAATTTTTTAAAAAAGAGGTAGGCATCATAGTCTTATATTAATGTATATTATCAAAGATCGCATTATATATATTCGTATTTTTCTCGATTCTATCTTGATTCCATAGTCGGCTGCAACAATCACGTCTGCAATCTGAGAGAATAAGTTCTCCGTGTTTTTCATTGTTTACAGTAATGGAAACTGGTATTTTTGTTGAAGTAGTTTCTTCGTATATCAAAGTTACAGAGTATTTATGTTAGTAGTGCGATTAAGCAATACTTTTTGTCTTTCTGGTCAAACGCAAACTGCTTCTATTTTTCCTACTGCTGATAATCTATCATAGCAATTCTGTTATTTGTTTTAAACGTAAACTGCGTTGTTTGGAATTGGATTGTAACAAAACTTATTTTAATCTGACAAAAAATATTTGTTTTGAGACTTGAGCAATTGGCGGTAAAGCAAACCAAGTTTTCGAGGATTGAACAGAGGTCTGTCACAAATTAAATTGTTTTGGTGGCAAAGAAATGCAAACCAGGTAAAATTTACGAAAGAATGTTAAATGTGAACAGAGAAGCATGTTAAAGTACATATATATATATATATATATATATATATATATATATATATATATATATATATATATATTATCAATAAAATGTCTATAAAAGATATATTTCATTAATATTTAAAATATGTTCAAATATATATATATATATATATATATATATATATATATATATATATATATATATATATATTATATATATATATATATATATATATATATATATATAATATATATATATATAAAAATAAATTGTTTTGGTGGCAAAGAAATGCAAACCAGGTAAAATTTACAAAAGAATGTGAAATATGTACGGAGAAGCATGTTAAAGAATGATTACAAATGGGCTAATCATGCGTTTGCTTGTACGAGATTGAGTCATGGAGTGGAAACACACCGAAAAAGATAAATATCCCGGGCACAGCTCTCAGTAAAAAAATGAAAAATGAATGAAGCTTCTCCAAAATTCTTCGTTCACCATTCAGCATAATTATTCCTCCAAGTTCTTCATTAGACAAACATATATCATAAGCAAATATTAGTGGACTGTATATTCATGAATAATATCACACACACAAAAAAACAGGCTAACCCTCACATACTCGTATATATGTGTCTGTTTATGTTCACACACACACACACACACACACACACACACACACGTATATATATATATATATATATATATATATATATATATATATATATATATATATAACTGTCAGGTTCTTGCCAATATGATTATCAGAACAAGTTGATTACAAAGTCACGTTGTGTTTATGTATACGCTAGCCTACCTTAGATTTAAATGCTCTATGATTGATGTTGAGCACTCTGTATACATAAATATAGCAATCTATTATCAACATTAATATATTCAAAGAGAGAGAGAGAGAAAGACAGTGAGAAAGAGAGAAAGAGTGGGAGAGAGAGAGAGAGAGAGAGAGAGTTGAAAGAGAGAGAGAGAGAGAGAGTGGAAGAGAGGGAGAAAGAGAGAGCAAAAGAAGACAGAGAAACGGATAGAAAAGTATTGCCTTAAATAGATATATAGATGTATAGAAAGATAGATAGATAGATAGGTAGATAATAAAATAGATAGATAACTAAATAAGTAAAATGGATGATACAGTATTCGGTCAGAGTTTAAGAACATTGTTGCGGAAAATATCCGTTTTCTTCTTTTTTAAAAAACAAATATGCCCGTGAGTATCTACTTTAAAATTGATGGTCCTTATTAGTATTTAGGTCACAATAAGTAACCAGAGAAGAAAATATATAACAAATTCTGCAACTATTGGATAAAGTTAGTGTCGTCTGTTAATTTGGGATAATCGATCTGTAGATAATTGGAATCAAATTCGCGGAAACAAATTGGTCTGATCGCTCTCGGCATAAAAGTTCTTAATATGCAGTTTCATGAAATCTCACCCTCTCTCTCATTTTCTCTCATTCTCTCTCTCTCTCTCTCCCCACTCCTTCTATCACTATCTCTCTCTCTACTCCTTCTCTCTCTCTCTACTCCTTCTCTCTCTCTTTCTACTCCTTCTCTCTCACTCCTCTTCTCTCTCTCTCTCTCTCTCTCTCTCTCTATATATATATATATATATATATATATATATATATATATATTATATATATATATATATATATATATATGGGTCGGGTTAGATCAGTCGGTAGAGCGTAGGCTAGAAATCACAAGGTTTCTAGTTCGATACCGGTCCTCGCCAACTCAGCGTATGAGTAGCACAGGGATCTGTGCAGTCAAGTAGGGAGCTGATGGTAGGTGTGGCAATCCACATCAGACGCCAAAAACAATCTCATTGGTCTAGCGCTATTGAAAAGGGGATAGACTCCCTCGCTGACTGGCTGATGCGGCCCCGACGACTTTACTTATATTCGTTTAGTCGTCTACTTAAGAAGACCCTCAATACTCACACGCAAACACCCACACACAGAAATACTGATACACATAGTCGTCTATATGTGATGGAAAAATATAACGTGAAAACTTACTTTTGCGTATTGTTTATTTTTTTATGAATTTCGAGCATTATAGGTTTCATCATTTTGAATTGAAATCAAGAAAACGTACTGACATTAGATATACTAGTACGAAATAATCAACACACTCCGGGCGATGTAAAAATAGATTTTTGAAACATATTGCCTGAGGGGTGGGAGTAAAAAATTCAATGTCAGCGAGGTTGTACCCTAAGTAAGTAAAATCATCAAATTCATTAAAGGATTAAAAAATAAATCAATTTGAAATGAAAGCTTTAAATATGTATTAAAATAAAACAAACTATATATAGATATATAATACCAGTCAAGTATTTATTAAAATTTATTTTAAAAAACAATGAGGACTGTCTAATGTTCATATTCAAATTCTGAGTGTATTTATTCTATGTTATGACGAATTTGGGTAATGTGACGGAAGTAGTGACGTAATTTTTGTTACAGACAAAAACCGGAAGCGAATCTCCATTATTAATAGATGTATCCGTTTGCAATAAATACATATAATTATGAATTACTATGTCCTCACACACATATACACACACACGCACTCGCATGCATATATATATATATATATATATATATATATATATATATATATATTGTAATACAGGTACAAGTCATAACCTACTCATGTTTCACTATAAGGATCTTCAGAGTTAAATCCACTGGATTAATCAAGATATTGATTAATCTCAGTCGATTACACGTGTGTGTCTTTCGCGATAAACGGTTCGTTTATATATATATATATATATATATATATATATATATATATAGAGAGAGAGAGAGAGAGAGAGAGATAGATAGATTGATAGATAGAAAGATAGACTGATTAATAGATAGATAGATAGATGGGTTGGAACATATGATCTTTAGGCACCCCTTTTTGATCTCGATTAAGAAAGGACATGTTTTTCATTTACACCGTCAATATCCGGTTGTTTTAACTGACGAATTTTAGATTTTTTTAAATTATAAAACTAACCCCTAACCCTAACCCCTAACCCTAACACTAACCCTAACCACTAACTTAACCCTAACTCCTAACAAACAACCGGATATTGACGGTGTAAATGAAAAACATGTTCTTTCTTAATCGAGATCAAAAAGGGGTGCCTAAAGGTAATATGGTCCGATGGGTTTTGTTTTGTTTTGTTCCTTTGATTAATGACATATCACTATTCGTGTGTTATTTGATGCAAAAGCCATACTTGTAGAAGAACAGTAGTGGAATTATTTTGCAAATTTATGGGTGATGAGAGGTTGTATAGTTTCCCAAGGGTATTAGTTAATAAAGGAACAAAATAGAGTAACTGAAGTTCGAACTTGTTAACTACTATGTCGTAGTCCACTACACCACTGGTATCCACCCACTATATAGATAGATAGATAGATAGATAGATACATGGATAGATAGATAGATAGATAGATAGATAGACGTGCGTGAGTTTATAAGAGTAGAAATCTTACATGAACAGGAAAGTTAATTAGGTATTTCCAGTAAAGGTAATATTCACTCATTGATTTTCATTTATTCATTAGTTAACAAATAAAAAGCAAAAAGCAAAAAAAATATATGTTCATTAGTTGACAACACAAAAAGCATAAAAACATGATATAATTTACAATGAAAATCTATTCAGAAATTAATCCATGAAAAAACACTCATTATTTCTCATAAAACAAATAGCAATAACTGTCATCCATTAGATGATACATTTTCTTTTACTTTTCCTAACCGACTGTTTATCCAATTATGGAATCCAGACGTCAATTTGATTCTAATTAGATTAATGGCTGACTTTTTTGTTTTGTTTACTGGATGTGATGAATGTTGTTCTTTTTGACGTTATTGATCATTTCAAATCTTCAACTTAATTATCGTCATCAGTTGAAATTTTGTGCGCAGATTATTCAACTTAAGACGAACGTCAAATCCAATGTTAAGACTAAGCGTCAATAATGCATAGAATATGCAGCAAAGAATGAATTTAATCTGAAACGATTGAAAGTGATTCGACTTGCTTTTCTGAAAAAAAAAATACATGCATTATTCACACTGCCTTTCAGAACGGCATCACATTTTATCCAGTATGTTTAATGCGAGATTGTCTTCTTTTCTATTATTCAATATGATTATTTCAAACGCCTATCACTCAATAAAAAAAACATATTCTCCAACACAAAATGACATTTAAAACACGTAAAATCGAGCATAAGAAAGCTGTCAAAAAAGTATCAAGTCGGTTTTGAAAATAGCGAGAACTAGTTTTGCCAATTTAATATAACTTGACAGTGAGTCACAGGAGACCTTATTTAGCATGACTGAATAGAAATTATTCGTTTGCTTATTGAATCCCAGGTCTGAGGCTATTGTATACTTTTTGAGGCCTGCTTTCAGGCGGAGTAGACATCAAGATCTTTCTTAAAAATGTCTCCATTCATCAGTGGAAATAATTGAAATGATAAGGAAGCCCTTCGTGATAATTAGATGCGCGGAATCAAGACAGAATTTTAAACCGGTCAGGTTCTTCTGGCCTTCATCAAACAAAACACAGTAGCATATTGAAATCGGGAGGCGTTCCATTCAAAAAAAGTCTCCTGGGCATTACGTTAAATTGCATCTAGTAGTGAGGTTACAATTCTGGAAGTCTGGGGAGTGTGGAGTACCACTTCATCGCCATTACGTCCAAGTTCGTTCTGACCAGGAATGGTAGTACCTGTTAGGGCCCCATCTATCGGTTGAATAGATTAGTAAATGAGTGTTAAAATTTGTTTAAAAATAATATCACTCCGTGGTTTTAACGTTTCCTAGCAGAGTCATATATATATATATATATATATATATATATATATATATGACTCTGCTAGGAAACGATAAAACCACGTAGTGCTATTAAATAAACTCATCAAATGGATATTATTCGAATAATGAAAAACATTGTATATTGTCCTTCCTTCCGTTTTGTTCAGTGTAAGTATATCACGGATATACAAATGTTAACATTGGTACTTACTAAGCGGGAACGCGACTAAATATCTACCATAAAACCATTTCCAATGCCACTAAAGGAACATGAGTTTTTGGCTGTCAGAAAATAAGTGAAAAAGCGCAGCTGCGATTCAATTTTGCATTTCTTGGAGACATATTCAAGTTGACATTTAACATCTTGCAATAATCCTCTTTATTTATTCTTCCAATAAATCTTTCTAAACTTCCTGTACTTTTAAAGAATCTCACCTTTCCCCGCACCCCACCAAAAAAAATAAATAATACATCCATCAAATGCCTTCCGGTGCGTCCGTACACTAAATCTAATCATATTTGGCCCAGTTTAAAACAAACTTTCTGGGCCTATTTGGGTTATCTCTAAGAGTATTTTCAACTGTACTTAGCCTTCTTATTTGACTATTTACTCACAGAATGAACATTCTTTTCGTGTAAGTAAAGTTGGCGGAGTGTGGGCTATTGTCGATATCAGCCGGACAGCGAGGGAGTCTATCCCGTTTTAGCTAGCGCTAGACCAGGGAGATTGTTTCTGCTGAGGTGGAGCGCCACACCAACCATTAGCTCGCTACTTTACAGCACTGATCAGATTACCCAATCTGTGCTACTCATAGGCTGAGTTGACGGGGACCAGTATTGAACTCAGAGCCTTGCGATTCCAAGTCAGGTGCTCTACCGACTGTAGTTAGACATGATCTACAACTTAGATAACTAAATAAGACGTTTGGTATCTAAATCAAATGCACGCCATGTTCAAATCTCGAAGGAATCAACAACATATTTAAATGAACAAACAGAATTTCACTACTTCTGAATATATGATATTGACGATTGTTAAACAATTTCAAAAAGAAAGAAATTGGGATGTCTGTATTTATTAATCGCATGAGCAAACAAGAGAAAGACTGGAGAACAAAATTAATCATATAAGACGGGGAAAAGTATATCTTAGATTTTATCATATATTATTTGTTTACATCCCGTTGAACGAGAAGAAAGAACATATACACTAACCGCATTAGTAAGTGTACCGATACGAAATTTTTCCATATAAAAATTTAATTCCCCTCTAAACAAAAGAGACCAGGACTTTCGAGGAGACACCTGAATGAACATTTGGGAGTTAATCGTAAATAAAAGAAAGGCAACATATATGTACCAACTCCTCCGCACGAGTAGGATGCGAGGTAAAGTCAATTTCTTAAGCAGAATTTAACAGAGTTTTCGTTATAGACTGGTTATCTAACCAAAGTTTGTTACGCTTTTTGTGGCCATCCTTAGGCTTCAAGCAAGAGCACGGTCCAGTGGGGATACCTTGTTAATAAGCAGAGCGCGATCTTTAGTGAAGAAACCATTGGTTGCTCCTTGGTTGTCCTTAGTGTTGGGTAGGATCCTTTGGTTGTTCCTTGGTGTCCCTTAGTGTTGCATGTCGAAGTGCAATTGAACAGCTGTCAATATCAGTGATTAAATAGTTAACAAAGCGTGTATTCGGGCCGGTGATTGGCTGGGTTTAAACCACGTCACCTCGCTTAGTCTATAAGTTTAAATGGTGGACTACAACACGCCTTGTATCACAGAAAATAATCCAACAAGGTTAAAGACCCATACCTGTCCTACTATTTATCTATAGCTTTAAAGAGAATAGTTGGATGCATACCTTTCTCAAGCGTATTAGCGCTTCGAGTAGCCTAGTCTATTTCCTAAGATGATAATAATGGCACTACAATACACCACAAAAAGAGGCAACGTAGATCCTATTCAAAATTTTGTTTTACTCTAATGTCCCACGATGTTTAACTATTGTCAACACGTTATTTTAAAGATTATATCGTCCCAATAATTCCAATAATCATCTATACAGCCTGGAAGCCTCAAACAGTGTTTGCTTTGCTATTGTCACTGCTCTTGCTGTTGTTGTTTTGTTGTTTATTGAATTTAACGGCATATCAACCCATCTGGAGTTATGTCATGCCTAACGGTTAGGAAGTTATACATATCGTGCGTTTATATTTATACTTTTTAGAAATTGGTTTTAAAAATGTGTTAGCATTATTGGGGATTATGTTGTATGGTATTGATTTGTTTCATTTAGTATGAAAAATTATACTACGAATTCTAAGCTGACTGATGCAAAATATATATTTTTTTAACTCGCTGTAAAAAATAATTCAATGGATAAAAACTCAATCAAATTATATATTTAGAAATATTATTTTATTCTCTTTCTAACCATATTAATATCTTAAAGAAGATTGAACCGTAAATACTCGAGAAAAAAGAATTTGAGTTTTCCTTAAAATTTAGTCTTAAATAAAAATCATACTTATCTGCTCTCCGAAGCCAATTTTTAAAAAAATCGATGTAAAAAATAATTCAATACATAAAGACGCTAACAAATTAAATATTCAGAAAGATTATTTTCTTTTCTTTCCAATCATATAAATATTTTAAAGATTGGACCCAAAATAGGCGATAAATTCCGAGCGGAACGTTTTAGACTGCGAAATTTATTCACAAAATTAAACTTCACTGTTGGTATTGCTGTAATAAAAAGTCAGGCGGGGGACAATATTTTATTATCGGCAGGTGCTGGTATATGGACAGTTCCGCAAATTGGGTGATTTTAACTAAACTCAATAACCAGATTTGGCGTGTTTCTTAGTTAGAAGGATATTAATCTATATGAAATATTTCAATTCTGAGTAACTTCTCTTTTCTGAGTTATAGGTCGACATGTACATACCAAAAACTTTATTTTTTATATATATAGATGTGTGTGGGGGGGGGGCGTGTGCGTTTGTGTGTGTATTTCGGCGCATGTATACCATTGGTTTACATATATAATATATATTTGTACTATGCATTATTGTTTAAAGAATAGTGCGAAACAGAATAATGTAATATATATAATGCAAACGAATGGACGAACTCGGTTAATGTCCATTAAGAATATCGGACATATTCTTGATTAAAACAACAAACATACATCACATACTCACATTCATATAAAGTAGCTGAATCTGGAGGAATTACGATAATTATATAGGAAATAATTCATAAATTTTAATAGAACATTTTGAGAATATACTAATGAGATGTGTTTCATCATATGAGGATGTAATAATGACTTATATTCCATTACCAGTTTTATCCCAGAATCTGAGAACATATTAATAAAATGAATTCCAAAATAGAGAATATATTAATGAATTGTATTCCAATATTTCAGAACCCATTAATGTGTTGCTTTACACTGAGGAACTAATAATGAAGCGTAGTCATTTACAAGGGAAACTACAATTGGGTTTTATACAGTTATATAAGAAAATACAAATAAGTTATATTCCAGTCTATGAAAAACTACAAGTGATTTGTATTCAACTTCATTAAAAACTACAAATGAGTTGAATCTGAGAAAATACTAATGAGCTGTATTCCACAAAAAATACTCATGGGTTGTATTAAACTACATTAGTAAATGAGTTGTATTCTACTGAGATGATACTAATGAGAAAAATTCTAATTACTTTACTGTATGATAAAGTAAAGAGTTGTATTCCATATAAAGACTGATCACTAACTTGTATTCTACAAGGGAGATACTAATGCGTTTTATTACATATTATGATATATTATGTCTCACTATATGAGAAAATACTAAAGCTTTGTATTTCATTATCTGATGAACTACAAATAAGTTGTATTTCAATCTACAAATGAGCTGTTGTGTACTACATAAAAAAAACGACTAGTGGGTTTGATATCACTATCTGAGAATACTGTTGTATAGCCTGCTGCTGGACTTCAATGAAACCACAGACACGTGTATATAAAAATCTGACCCGTCTTTATTTTTTTCGGTTTGCGGGTGGTGAGGGGCGCAGAGTGTTCACAATGAAAATGCCCGAGGGTGTTGGTGAGGGGCGCAGAGAGTTCATAATGAAAATGCCTGAGGGTAATGGTGACGTGAGGCCACGAGGTTATGCTCACGCATTTTTTCAATCTTTTGATCTGATAACGGACATTTTTGTTCTTTACCGGAAGGTTTTTCTTCCGTTTTCCTTTTTTTATATATTTCTTTATCTTTCTCTTTGTTTCTTCACCGGAAGATTTTTCTTCCTTTGCACGATATGCAACAGTACATCAAAGAATCATATGTAATTATGAGAAATTATTAATGATTTGTATACCCTACATTATAGTGCATGAGTCGAATATCTAGTCCTTGAAAGTTGATGTGTTATAGTTACAGTTTTAAGCAAGGCTATTTCCCATTGAATTAATGTAATAAATCAATGGTTTAGTTAACGTCCAAATCTACAGTAGTATTTTAGTGAAATCAAGACAACACAATTCGAACGAATTGGTTGTGATCCTATCCGTGCGAAAACAAACGCACTCAGAAAATAGTAAAAGCAAACTTGTGAATTGAGATTAGATTTCACTTACCTATTTGAGGGCATATAGGACGCACTTTTTTCCCAGAATTTTGGCTCAAAAAATTGCCCTGCATCTTATACATCGTAAGTGAAGTTTGAGAACTCGCGTTGGCTTAGGTTAATCTTCTCTATGATGCTCACTAATACAGCTTACGCTCAGTACTTTTACCTACCCACAACACCATGCATATTTATTTTATTGCTGGTATTGTTATAATCAAGGTTAACAGGAGCGTATAGTAGACTGTTTTCAACAATATATGCTTAAATTCACTAAAAGAAAATTTTCCTGAATCTGACCTGCTGAAATGGGGGTGCGTCTTATATGCCCGTGCGTCTTATATGACATTAAATACGGTAATTTAATCCCTCTATACATTTCCCTAGTGTAGCATACCATATATAGAAGATCGATATAGGTAAGAACTCACAGCATTATTAATATATAGATTTCTAATTACCCTTGTGGTATTTTAATGTGTTTTTTGTATTTCTTAACATTCGTCTCGTATAATACATTGCATAATATCCAATCTTGAAATTCGCCGTCTATATCCCCTACATTAAGTTCTCCTCAAAAAGAGCCATCTCTGATATGACACTATGTTGCGTCTAATATATATGCTCTATTTCTGAAGGATGGTAAAGATTAGTAGCCGTCATTGCCAGTAGTCTTAGATTCACTTAGACCCGGAGTAGTGGTATATGTCAATGTCCAATCTATGGTTCTAATAGATATGTTTAAAAATTATTCGTATTCAGTTAAAATCGACTGCAATGAAAAGATAATGTGAAACTGCTATATATTGAAGTCAGTCAGTCTACTGTTGGTTTGAACAACAGCAACTGGCTAAGCACAACTGAAGTAGTGTCCAAGACAGTTGGTATTTATGGGAATCAAGAATAGTCCATTCATGTATTTGGGTGATTCCATTCCTTGATCTCTGATTGGCTGCTTGGTTTCTATGATGTTGTGGAGTTTCATAAATACCCTGTCATTCTGCAGTAGAGTTGCAGCAAGATAGGATCGTATTCAGTTACGATTGCTTCTTGCCGTGTCTTACCAATTGGACGGTAATTGGATGTTAGCTTTATCATTCTAGATTATATACCCATATATACCAACATAATACGTCGGGTATATAATAGATAGACAGACAGACTGATAGCGAGTAGAGATGATAATTGATGATTAGATGATAGATGATGGTCTTACTTTTTACATTCTTCTTACTGCTTCTACTGGTTCCTGCTGACTCGTCTGGCCACCATGTTCTTCTTGTTGATCTAGTAGGTTTCTCTTAGTGTCCATTCGTCTTTGTGCTGAGCTATACCGGAAGGTCAGTTGGAATTATGGTCATGTCACTCATAATCCCAACGGGTATGGAAAATTCCCCGTCTCCTATTTTAAATCTAATGAACTTTATTTAAATATTCTAACTACATGTACGTTCATAATTTATAAGCTGCTTATAAATTATGTAACGAAACAACTACACAAACAATGCAAATATGAACGTATTTTTACGGACTACCAGCAGTTCACAGATCGGAGGACATTAAAACAGCTACTAAAACACAAACATCAGAATACCTAGACAGCCTGTGACCCCCAAATGTAGAGCAATAATAGCATAACCAATATGCCATACAAATAGAATTAACAAATCAATATATATTCTACGACAATCACCCCTACATAAGATAAAAATGTATATTAGAGACGATAATCAATTCCTAAACTACACAGAAGAAAAAAAAACTAATCCAGGTTCACTCATGCATTGAATAACCCTGGATGGGTTGACTGCCACTAAAATCTTTTATTCAGTAAGTGAATATTCCCTTGTACAATTAGATAGAAATAACACATAGAGTTTAAGATTACATAGTGATTCTATTTAACAGAGAGCGAAAGGAGGTTTGCCCTCTAAGAATACAATCACTTTCTTGATAATCCTAACATGAAATGTATTATTATCTACATGATTATCTCGGTTGTGCAATGCTCTAGGATACAACGAATAATTACCTTTCAGAAGGATAAGAAGGCTACATAAAGGATATCCAGGGTCGGACACCTAATTGCATGCAATGATAAGGCTCTAGTCCTGTGGCATTTTGAGTCACTTCGTTGCAATTAAACTATGAACAGGAGCGGTAAAAATGTTATGTCCAATTTATGGGTCAGATATAACTGATTAGAAATTTTAAAGCATCATACCTATGTTTTATAGAAGAGAATGTGGACGGGAGAGGGGTGGATTTGGCGATGAAGATGGGATAGCGTTTGTGAGGATTTGATTGGTCAGAAGGAAATCTTTGGTGGAGGGGGAGGGAAAAAAGATCAAATCAGAAATTCCTTCTGACCAATCAAATCCTCATAAACGCTATCCCATCCCCCTGACTTCATCCCCAAATCCACCTCTCTCCCGTCCAGTTTCTCTTCTATAAACACAGGTATGATGCTTTAATGATCAAATAAACGAATGATGACGCGGAGCTCAATGAACGGCGAAATATATCTCCTACATATACTTGTCTGAGTTTTGTTCCTTTATCCACATTTCTCCCTCTAATCTTTACTACATTCCGTCGGATTTAATCCAATCCCCCTGTCCTCATATATATATATATATATATATATATATATATAATATTATATATATATATATATATATATATGAGTATAGATAATAGGATATGAAAACAACACACTATGCTGTTAAAGTGAAAAGATTTTAATGCGTTTTTTTTTTAAATTTCTTGACACTCATCTCGTATAATACATTTCATAATATCCAATCTTGAAGTTCTCCTCAAATAGAGCCATCCCTGATATGTGTTGTTTCCATATCCTTTTATCTATACTCATACCGTTGGATTCATTTACTTTCTCTTAACTTATATATTATATATATATATATATATATATATATATTATATATATATATGTCGTCGTCGTCGGGGCGGCTTAATGTCGGTAAGAGCCATACAGCGAGGGAGTATATCCCCTTTTCACTAGCGCTAGACCACGGAGATTGTTTCAGCATCTGAGGTGGAGCGCCACACCTACCAACAGCTCCTTACTTTACCGCACAGATCCCTGTGCTACTCATACGCTGAGTTGGCGAGGGCCGATATCGAACTAGGAACCTTGTGGTTTCTAGCCGAACGCTCTACCGACTGAACTTACCCGGCCCTTATACCAAGCGTGTTGGTAAATCCTCGCGGTGAGAAAAAAAACCAGCAAATAGTTTGATTGTAAAAATATACTACCAAACATCAACCGGGGAGAAAAATTTTTTTGAAAAAAAGAAAAGACCAAGATAGTCGTACCAACAAAAAATAATCTATTGGTACAGTATTTGGCCAAAATAAAAAACAATTTATATATATATATATATATATATATATATATTATATATATATATATATATTCATATAACGGCTAGGAGTATAAGCTAATAAGTAAAAAGTGGTCAATAGCTAAGTAGAGCAAATAATAAAGATAAATCTAATGAGTCAGACGAACCTACTATTAGTTTCGCTTAATGCTCTTCAGAGTCAGATCTTACCCTCAAGAGCATTAAGCGAACCTAATAGTAGGTTCGTATGGCTCATTAGATTTATATATATATATTATATATATATATATATATATATATATATATAATATGAACATGGGAAGCATGAATTGATTATTCGCTAACTTACTGATATCTGCTGACGAGCAAGATGCAGCGAATATTGACACATACTCTTTAAAACATGTTTTATTTTTCGACAACTTTCGGTTGTCGTTAATCCCAATCGGGAAAGTCCTATGTTCATCTTCATGATAAAGCTGTCGTAGTATTGAGTATAAAACTCCCTCCATAACGTGTTTTCAAGGAACGATGGAATGTTTTTATGGTTGGTTTCATTACGTATCACTGATGTCATGCGTAAATGTTATTTATCTTCAGACCCAAGTTTGATATTTGAAGAAATTTTCTACTACACTAACCACAATTGTAGGCTTCATACTCGGCAGCATTTTCAAACTTATTAAATAATACATTCATTTCCATTGGAAGATTTTGAGAAGTGAATTATCCGCCTAAATGCGCGCACACACACATACACACACAAATACACACTCACTTAAACACGCATATATATATATATATATATATATATATATATATATATATATATACATGTAAGTATGTGATTGTATAGGGGTGATTGCGTGGGAATGTCCGTTTTTCTGTGCATGCGCAAATTTCTGTGCTTTTCTTATGTGTATATATTATTGGAATACATATATAAATATATGTCTGACTGAGAGAGAGAGAGAGAGAGAGAGAGAGAGAGAGAGAGAGAGAGAGAGAGAGAGAGAGAGAGTGTGTGTGTGTATGTGTGTGTATTTATATACACATGCGTGTACGTGCGTTACTGAGAGAGAGAAAATATGTACAAGTGTGTGTCTATTCGTCTATGTATTTTCGTTAAATACACATACATTCACATATATATACATGCATGCGTGCACACACACACACACATACGCATATATATATATATATATATATATATATATATATATATATATATATAAACTTTGGCATGTATCAATTAATTGAATTACATTTTCTAAATATTCGCAATAATACAGTTACATTTAAGTATACATTTAGAAATATATGATTTTACACGTACATACACACAAAATGGTTGTATCATATTTTGAGAATATCATATTAATACTATAATTTTTTAAATGTCTTTAACATTTAATTATTTCTTAAATGCGTCCCGAAGTTCATATAACATAGATAATTTTTTTTTTTATATTTCCACTTGGATTACATATTTTTTAAAGAATTTCATTAACATGCTTCACAAGACATTATACTGATTTATACAGTACAGTGAATTAAATTAACTTCCACACCGGCATCTGTTGTTAGAGGAAGCGTCTGAGAAAAATATTGTCAAGCTAGAATATCGTTTTGATAGGGAACAAAGCAAAAGCAAATAATCAATAAAAAAATGTAATGAAAATGAAATAAAGAAAATAAATTCAACACAGGTTTTCGAGAATTCTTCTCAATATGTTGAAAAACTTTTTTTAAAGTAATCTATAGGATTGTTATATGTAAAACTCAAATCCATACCTGAGTAGATTATTGATAGAATTCGATTAGTCTTGCACGACGGATACTTTCTGTACACTTTTAACTTTCCATTCGGTTATATCTTTATTTATTTATTTATTTATTTTTCCGTGGCTTGCTTGGCATCCAATGCAATGCTTGTAGGAATCTTGAATTTTGATAACCAGCATTTAAGCAAATAAATGTCATTGATTTATAAATGATTTACACTTTTATAACGTTCAAATTGACACATAATTTGAAGGTCAAGAATCATGGTGATGATGATGATGATGATGATGATGAGAGGAGGAGGAGGAGGAGGAAGAGGAGGAGGAGGATGGGGATCATCATCATCAGCAGCATCATCATCATCATCATCATCAGTTTGCGCTGTTACTAATGATTCTCTCGCCAAGCATCACTGTCAGTAGGCTTTTTTTTGCTGATCGAGCTAAACTGATGTGTCCATATAAGTTTGCTTTTCTACCAGTGTCCAGCTTGTCTTGTTCGCCTCGCCAGTATGGAAGAATAGTTAGTTTTAAAAGTGCTTCATCATCATCATCATCATCGTCGTCGTCGTCGTCGTTGTTGTTGTTGTAGCCCACCACTTAAACTTATAGACTCTGTGTGGGTGCGTTGATTAAAGCCAGCCAATCAATACGTTCGAATACGTGGTTAGTTAACTCTTTAATCGCCGATCTTTAAAGCCGTTCATTTGCAAGTATTCGCCTCGGAAGAACGGATCAGCAACCAAGGACTCTGCTTAACACAAAGAGTCTTCACTAAGGAACAACCCAAGGATTCTACCTAACACTAAGGAACCCTAGGGATCTCTGCGGTAATGTGCTCTCACATGCAGCCTAAAAATAGTAACAAGAATCGTAATAATCATCATGTCGACTCCTTTTCGCCATCCATCCTTGTGAGCCATTACTTAAGTATTTCCTCTTGACAGCATCCAGTATACAATCAGAACTGGGTAATATAAGTGTCTGCTCGTCGGCATACAGCTTTTTCTCCATGTGTAGAAGTCCAAATGAAAACGTTGCTCATGGGTTCATCCTTACTTCACCAGCAATGCTCAGTATATCTGGTTTGTCTGATTTGTGATGGGAGATAAGTGTGATGGGAGATAAGTGACCGTAAAGTATTCAGTTGTTCAAAACACCATATGAAATCCTTGTGATGTTTCCATTTAGCTTTTCCCCAAGAGGTTTGTTAAAGTGGTGCTGTCATACAGTAGTTATCATAGATACATTAGAGCAACATATCCGCAAGATCAACATTGTTTTTATATGAGATCAAAGAACAGATTTTCATTTGAAGTTTAATTTGAACTTGTGCTTCTCATTAACTGGAAACGAAACACGAGGGGAAATCGTTTACCTTATAAGTTCCTGCGAACTCCTAGCTTAACGAACGCTTATCTCACCTTATGGGACAATGAGCCCGACGTTAATCTTATGTTAAAATGGGAAATTTATGCTGGTTCAGTGAAACTGAAAATTAAATGGACCAAAAAGATACATTGAAAAAAAATATTTAAAAGATAAATATCCTTGAATGGACTAGTGTAGAGTAAATTATGTCTATTGAATACACGTTGGATATTCTCATAACGTTAGCGGATATGACAAATAGCTGAGATGGCTTGGATAGCAAACTTCTAGAAATGTTATGACAATAACAACAGGGTTGAAGGCACTGGGCCCAATGAATAAGAATATAATAATAAAAATAAGTTAAAATTAAGTTACATAAATTTGAAGCTCTCGTCGATTGGTCTTTGATTTTATATCAGTATTATTTTATGGCAACTTTGTCATGCCTGAATGCAGGTGTGAAGGTTTCGCCATGGGGTTAGATTTCCCTGATCGACAGACATGAATAACTGTCGACAAGTACATGGCTTCACAAATACAGGACATTCATTTTTGTTAATAATTAATATTTCCTCGTTTTCTCCCTCTATTTTTAAAACTTTTGTCCCATGTTGGACAGGTTTACGAGGAAAACAATATTTCGACATTGGTGCCTTCGATTTTACAGTTGTTTTTTTTTTTTATTTGGTATGTCTATCCAAAAAATCACTTCCAAAGGAATGTGTAATGGAAATCGATTCAAACATAAATAAAGCGATCTTCATATTTAAAGAAGGTAATATTGTATTTTCTATTATAACTTTTTGTAAGTAACAAACATAAAACTGAAATAGATTTTGAGAAAAAATCGCTATGATGCAAATATCTAAAAATATTTCAATATTTCAATATTTCAATATATATATACATATATGGAAGTACGATGAGGAAATTAATCCGACGGTATGTGGAGAATCTTTTTTAAAGAAAACAAACACGAGATGTCATGAACGATGGAAACTCTATACGTCGGTACTTAAGTGTTTCGTTTTTTGTTTTTTTTTTAAATAAAACCTTCTTCAGGACATTGAAAATTTGT
>CM042140.1:111626606-111644106 GCA_023376005.1 Doryteuthis pealeii
TAATTTGGTGAGGACCGGTATCGATCCAGGAACCTTGCGATTCCTTAGCGGATACTTCACTGACGGAACTAAAGCGGCCCCGACTTATGAATATAGCAAACTACATTATCAATTTTATATATATATATATATATATATATATATATATATATATATATATATTCTGCGAATAAATTCCTCGGAAACCCATCAATTTTGAATATTTTCATGCTTTTCTCTGAATTTGATGCCCGTATTGTATGTGTTTGTACGTGATAATAAGAACAAAAGTGATACAAAATTAAATTCTCAGAACAATAGGTTAAATACAACAATTTTGACAGGCGAATTATGCAAAATAGAAAAAGAGAAAATTATTCGTACTCAATGAAAAGTTAAATTAATTGATCATTTTTGACAATATTAATAGACCATAACGTGGCCTCTCATCTTCATAAATCGCTGCCATCTTTTTCTTAAGTTTTTGATTAGATTTAAACAAATCTAGAATTCTCTTACATTACACAATGGTTGCAACGTTCTAATTCCTTAAGGTTCTTTGGTAAGCTATTATTTATTCGAATTTTCAATTCTTGCCATCGATGTTAATAGGATTCAGTCAAGGCTCATTAAAGGACATAGCAGAACTCTAATCTTCTATTTCTGAAGCTACACAGTCATTAATTTAGACTTATATTTGGGATTATTATCTTGCTGGAAAATTCAATTCACCGACGTAGATCAAGATTTGGGATGGTAGTTGTTGATTTTCATCCATAATTTTGATATCGTCTTCAGATTTCATTATTCCTCTAATTGCAATTAATTTTTCGGTTTCCCTTGAGCTAAAACAATCATAAAACATCCTAAAACACCTCCATATTCTAATTTTGGCGCTGTGTTATTTAGGAGGAAAGGCTCATCTTTCTTGTGTCAAAGTTTATGTACAACATTATGTCCAAAAAGATAAATTTTTGTTTCACAATTTCATAATACTTGTTCTTCAAAGCAATATCCTTTGTCCAATATTGTTTTGGAAGATTAAACGGAACTACGTTGTTACATGGTTTGAGAAAAAGTGTTCGTCTTGGTCGGGTTCATGGAACCTATTTCTATTTAAACAACGTTGTATTGTGCGAGTACTTGCGCTGATACCCATCGTATCCAAACTTTTGGTGAAGTCTTTCAAAACAACTCTTTGGTATATATCAACCTCAAGATATAGTTCTCAAGCAGTTCTTGATGACAATTTGGGTTTTCTTCCATGTTCAAACAAATTCGCTGTCGTGCCAAACTGTTGAAATTTCTTTATAACAGATTATTGCAAAGATCTAGTGATATCTAACCTGTTAAAAATAGTTCTGTAACTATTTCCAGACTTGTCGAAGGTAATAATTCCCTGTCTCACGTCCTTGTGTTTCTCATCGTATGAATAACAATGGTTACATTCATGTACTCCAGGATGTGATTTGCTGGAATTATCACAAATATGCTTCTAAATAAATGGACAAGAAGGCTTCACCGATAAAATAAGTATATACATTTCTTCTTCTTCTTCTTCTTCTTCTTCTTCTTATTATTATTATTATTATCATTATTATTATTATTATTATTATTATTATTATTATTATTATTATTATTATTATGTACTCCTTTTGAGTTTTCACATCAGTGTTAGCTGATGGTCTTTCACTGGAGTCTGAGTGACAGCAAATCTCCAGGACTCTTCTGAGTATTCTTGCAGATTACAGCAGTGCAGTGTTCTGAATGGTTTCAATCCTTCCTCTGATATCCAAACTTTTCAAACCCTTTTCCAATCCCTTTGGGACTGTTTCAAGTGCACCAACCACAATTGGTATCACTTTCACTTTCATATTCCATAACTTTTTCAGTTCTCTGGCAAGGTCCAGATATTTGTCTATTTTTTCATTTTCCTTTAACTTCACCCTGTGATCTGCTGGCACTGCAAAATCCACCAGTTGACAAGTTCTTTCTTTTTTGTTTATCAACTCTAGGTCTGGCCTTCTTGCTGGGATAAGGTGATCCGTTTTTATCTCAAAGTCCCAGAGAATTTTGTGCGTTTCGTTCTCAAGAACAGATTCTGGTTTATGCATATACCATTTTGTTGTCTGGTCAAAATTTAATTTTTTGCATAATTCCCAGTGGATCACCTTCCCAACCCAGTCGTGTCTAGTTTTGTATTCTCGTTGTGCTAGTTTGCTACATTCGCAGAGTATATGGTTAACAGTCTCATCTCTATTACCGCAAAGTCTACATTTACTATTTTGTTGGGTCTTATCAATTTTTGCTTTGATGTAGTTTGTCCTTATGGCATTATTTTGTGCAGCAATTATAAGTGATTCTGTTTCTCTTTTGAGGTTTCCCTTTCTTAACCATGTCCAAGTCTTTTCATGTGCAACCTCTTCTATTTGAGGTTTGAAGCGTCCGTATAATTGTTTTTCTTCCCATTTTTGTTTTCTAGTCTTTGTCGTTTTTTTTTGTTTTTTTTTTCGTTTTTATCATTATTATTATTATTATTATTATTATTATTATTATTATTATTATTCATGTCGGGCTAGAAGCACCGATATCCATGACAATCTTTCGCCAAACAACCCTATCATTTATCACTGCCAGCAGGTCCTCTATGCAGTATCTTGTATCGATGGAGAGCTGGTTAATGTAAACTTTGCTGGACTGCTCGCAATGGAGATCCCATGTGCTAGCTTCCACAGGATATCCTCGGTTATGAGTACGTCCTTGCTTCTCCAGCAGTGTACGGCGTGCCTTCATCGTCACACTCGGATGGTTCGTGTGATGGGGCGCAATTTGCTGTACAGCTGCTTTCTTGCAGCGTGTTGTTTCCACGAATTGTTTAAGATCGCACACAGCTAAATCCACATTTCCTACTGTACGAATAATTTTATCTTTTTCTATTTTGCATAACTCGCCAGTCAAATTTGTTGTATTCAACCTACTGTTCTGAAAATTGAGTTTTATGTTCCTGTTTTATCACATACAAAAAGGGCATCATGCGGGCATTAGATTGGGAGAAGTGCATGAAAATGTTCATGATTGATGGGTGTACGAATAATTTCGTCGTGCACTGTATATATTATAATTTTCTATCCTACCGAGTATAGAATCAATCTAAATTTTAACGTAACTGGCTTTCACAGTGTAAGACAACAAATAGGAAATATATAAAATCATTCTGTTTCCTGATAATAGACCATTCTAAGACTGCTTAAAGGGCCGGTTAGCTCAGCCGGTACAGCGTTCGGCTAGAAACCACAATGTTCCTAGTTCGATACCGGCCCTCGCCAACTCAGCGTATGAGTAGCACAGTGATCTGTGCGGTAAAGTAAGGAGCTGATGGTAGGTGTGGCGCTCCACCTCAGACGCAAAATTAATCTCCTTGGTCTAGTTCTAGCGAAAAGGATAGACCTACTAGCTGACTGGCTGATACCGACATTAGTCCGCCCCGATGACTTTACTTTTACTTTTACAACTAGCAAACAATCAACAAGGAACAGCTGACGTTTACAGCAGCTAAAATATTTCCGCAGTTAATGCTATAACATTGCAGATATTTAGGTGGGTTAATTTACCATGTGTAAAAGTAAATGGGAAACATTTAAGGTAGGCTGATTTATGCACTAATCGTTCAAGTGATGTCAACCTGTGTCGCTTAAAAATTGCGATTCAAAATGCAATCTGTAATTGAATCGAGACACATCTAAGCATGATAAATACAGAATTATTATTGATTGTGTACCCTTTCATTACGAATATTAGTTACATATCCCTCAACTGCCGACGTCCATAGGTTCTACTGCAAACGTTGTCACTTTCAGGATTATGGTCAAGTCCTGCGGAAAGTATCGGGCCTCAATAGATCACCGAAGTAAGCAGCGATGAACCTTTTCAATACGTAGAAGTTATATATTGCGGTACAATGTTTTCTTGTGTCTTATTGTTTATTGTTGGAGATCCACTACCGATGAGCACCAACTTCTTTCCACGAAGCATACGTTGTAGTTAAAGCATTCGTCTGTACAGCCTAATCATACATTCAACACATACTCAGCTCTATTTCAAACTTCTTGGTCGTTTATCGAGAAAGACAAAATAAATATTCCAACTTATTGATGTGTATGTCAGAATATGGTTTGTTTTTATTGTTTAATGTCATATCAACCTTCGCAGGTTATTGAATACCAAAGCTATCCTAGAAGAAAAAACAGTACCGGTACTATTTAAACCATAGCTGGATAATGATGGTGTTCATACCTTTCCCAATGATATTAGCCCGGAGGTGAATGTACCTGGAGTTCGAACTCGTTTGATACGATTTTGAAGTTCAGTGTGTTAGCCACTACGACAAGAGGGTTCTGAATATTGAATATATACGAACAATTACATCACTAAACCCCTGGAATACCGGTTATTGTCGACTATGAGGTGCTATGTTTTGTATGAAAGACCGTGGCGCAGATGATGTTCAAGTGGGATGTTCAAGGTACAACAACAGGGCATCAGTGTCACTGCAAGACTTACTAGAACAAGTTTTAACACAAATTTTGGCTGCTTCTAGAATCTAATTCGTGACTTTGAATTAAAAGTTTTTTTTTCTTCTCGTAGACCAGCTGTTGAATCACGGCTAGTAAACACGGTATACTCTACTATTTTACCTATATCTACTGGTAGGGAATATATATATATATATATATATATATATATATATATATATATATATATATATATATATATACATGTTTTTGCCCCTGGGGAAAAGTTCAAATTCTTCGATGTTAATAATTTTGCCTCTTTTTGTTAAAGGGGTTAAATATTTTGTCTCATTTTGCATCTTTGTTACAATTATGTTATTTAAATATTTTTTTCATTATGGAAAAACACAATTCTTATAATGTAACAACTTGCAAACCAAGCAGGAACGGAGACACAACAAACTGAAGATTTGTGTATGTGAAAGTAGAAATAAAACAATATTCGTTGAACTTCCTTTGGTAATTTTTATTCATCTATCTATTTCATACATATATAAAGGGCAGTTGATATATATGTATGTCCGGAGGAAACTAAGAAAATAAAACAATTGATGACAAAGTAAATATATATACACATTCACTATCACTACATCTTGGTTTTTGAGCAAAAATAATGATGAGTTGATTCATATTCATGAAGATAATTCTAAAATAGAATTTAAATGATAACAGCATGGAATTTTTTTTTTTTTTTGCATTTAGTATTTTGAATAGGAGACATTATTTTTTTTCACAGTGTCTGGATCAACGCATGGTCTTTTTTTACGTAGGGATTCTAATGCCCTTAGAATCTACGTAAGATCCAACTCTCAATTCAACAATAATGGATCTGCGAGACTACCTATTTTACTACCCCCTTTACCCAAGCGACGCTGGGTAGCCACTTCTAGTGTCAAATATATTTCAATATAAAATGTCATGGTAATTGTACCGGATAGTACAGAGAGCCAATAGAAGTTTCGTTACCGACCATTAACACCGACTTTATGTCATATGGTCAGTCGTGTGAAAAAATAACTACTTAAACTACGACTTTTTAAAATACGGTTCAAATCATGGAGGAATTATTTTTCGTTTCACGTTTGCGTTTTGGGAAAGGCCTGATTCAATCTCTTCTCCCACATGTAGCTGAGTGTAAATAGTAGAACATAGTTGTATTTTTCATACAGGAATAAGTCTAGGAGAAGGAAATACTAAATTTAAACTTTAAAAATTGACCTTTGAACTTATTTGTGTAAAGTGGCAACCGAAAGCAACTACTATAATCAATTTTCTCCAACCGCAAAAGTCCCCTGACACACTCTTTTGCCACAACAATATCACAGTACTCCTTGCTCAATCCGTCGTAATTTCACTCGTTCAACGGACGCCTCTCTTCACGTTAAGAAGATCAAAACACAACTCCCCGTGGTGTGGGAAAGTAAGTCTTAAATAATAAGTATCTGCATTCCCCAAAATCTTACATCTGTGCTAATCACACTCAGCGCTGCTTGACCCGTGTGAAATTTGCATATGCAACAGTGGTGACAATAGTCTCACTTCGAGTCCCTCCTCAAGACGAGGAGGTTGTGACTTCAATATATGTAGTTATCCGCTACACCCCCCCTCTCACGGTCCTGACATATACGGACGCGCTTAGTTCTTGGAGGTAGGACATCTTCTACTTCACACCTTGATTCACATTCTGCCCCTGGCGGAAGGTTTGGGTAATTACATAAAATTCTAGACTTTGAATTATTGCATGAAAATTGAACATGGAGACTAATTCAAGTAACTATTTATATATTAAGTAAATTTCGCCAAACATAAGGTAAGACAATTTGTGTGTGCGTGGAGGGGGGATATATTTCGGAAAGTGAATCAGGCTTTTCTTCAATTTTAAATGTTAAAATCGATGGTATCCTCATGAAGAATTATTATTATAAAATATTATATAGAACAAACATGGGATGTTATAATGGATGGAAATGTATTAGTCGTAGTGTCGATGTTCGAACATTTCGGTTTATAAAGAAACCTTCTTCAGGACAATGAAATTAGTCAAGGAGAAAAAAAGTATTTATATAGTTAAAATGATTATGGGTGTTTTGAATGCGTTGAGTTTGAAAAAAAAACGTGTAGAAAAGGTTCGTTTCCGTTCGTTGAATAGCTTTCATAATTGAATGTTAATGAGGTCATTGTTACATGATAAAATAAAATGTTATAAAAACACGTGATGTCGAAAATCCAAGGGGTTATTGGTCCACGAGGAGATGTTGAAAAGGTGTAGCGTATTCCGTATAAATACCAATGTTTAAAAACGAGAGAAGTATTAATTGTTTAACTATTTAATATATATACATAAATATGGACTCTCTCGTAGATTTTCAACGCATGAGGGTTCATACACAGAATGAACAAAACACAGTGATTTGCTTATAGTGGTGAAGGCTTGTGTTGGGCCATCCGCACTTTTAGGCACAGTCGATAAGAAAAAATTAGTGCATCAAAGGTTGCCACAAACTCAATCAAGACCGACCTCAGGAATTTTGAATTCAGAGTTATCCCTCTCCTAGACTGGTTACCTACCCAAGGCTGAAGAGCCCAGTCTGCCCTACTATTTAACCCATAAGTGGAGGGAATTTTGAATTCAAAGTTATCCCTCTCCTAGACTGGTTACCTACCCAAGGCTGAAGGGCCCAGTGTGCCCTACTATTTAACCACTAGCCCACGCGCCTCCATATATATTATATATATATATATATATATATATATATATATATATATGTGTGTGTGTGTGTGTTTCTGTGTGTGTGTGTGTCTGTGTGTGTCTGTGTGTGTGTGTAAAACATTATGTAGATCCGAAAGTTTCCATTCTTAATGATAGTGGCTCTAAAACTCACCCGGCTCAAATTATATTCATAGATAAGCTAAATAAATATTTGAAAAAAAATCTATATTACTGTGAAATATCCGGCATTGAAATTAATAGAAATCCCTCTATAATTAGCTCTTAACACCGCAACAGTTTCAGTGTCGATCGGCTAAATACACCCGTTCACCCAGATTAGATTGCCACTCGAAATAAATCAGTGTTTACTGAGGAAAGGTCTAATGATAAAGGACAAACCAAGATTGATTATTCCGCGTGGCAACAAATTTCTTGCGTTCTTATTGTGTTTCTAACAAAGAAAAACGTCAATGAGTATGTAAATTGGCTTTAAATTTCTTACTTCTTAACAATAAATAACGCATTACGCCCCCGGATAGAAATGTATTGTTTGAAAGGCTAAGGCGATATAGTATGCATCTGATTTACGAAAAACAAATCTCTTCAGAACACACACACACACACACACACACACACATACACACATACGTATATATATATATATATATATATATATATATATACATATATACATACGGGTGTGTGCACGTGTGTGTGTGTGTGTTCTGAAGATATATATATATATATATATATATATATATATATATATATATATATATATATATATGTGTGTGTGTGTGTGTATTCACAGGGTAGGTGTGGTTAGTTATATGGCGATGTTATAGGTCGATATATATATATATATATATATATATATATATATATATATATATATATATATGTGTGTGTGTGTGTGTGCACGCTGTGTGTGTGTTCACAGGGGTAGGTGCGGTTGGTTATAGGGCGATGTTCAATCTGTCCAGATTTATGAGTCTCTTGAAACACTTGCGCGAAGAAAAATAGATGGAACACATCGATTCACTTTCAGCAAACAGTCTATGATAGGAAATCCCTTAACGTACGTAATAAGGCTCTTCACTGACCAAATACATGTACCACAACAAAATGAGAAAAAGTTAATAACCACTTGGATATATATATATATATATATATATATATATATATATATATATATATATATATATATATATACACGCATAGTTATTAACTATATTTCTTAATGATTTCCTACTGCTACACACGCACACAAACACATTCACACACAAAAACAAACAAACACACACACACACACACACACACACACAATACATATATATATATATATATATATTTATAAAATGGATAAAAGTAACCTACTCGAGTTTCATCGCCTGAATCGTCAGGGTTACATTCGCTGAATTAAGCTTGTTCGATTAATGTCAGTTGGTACCATGTATGACAGTTGAAATGGGTCTTATTTTAGTAATAAATAAGACCCATTTCAACGGTCTTATTTTATTAATGAAAATAAGACCCATTTCAACGGTCATACATGGTACCAAATGACATTAATCAAAAACTTGATTAATTCAGCGGATGTAACCCTGACGATTCAGGCGATGAAACTCGAGTAGGTTACTTTTATCCATTTTATAGATAAATTTTGCTCTACATTGTATTGAGCACTTTGTATTTGTTTTTCTCGGTCTTAACCCCTGGATATTGTGCGCTTCCAACGATCGTACCGTACCTACCGGTAAGCCACTACTCATACATTAACGTATATATATATATATATATATATTCGGCGGAGTATCTATTGTTAGTATAAGGAGTATTGAGGGTGTTTATTCTCTTTTCACTACCACTAGGGAGATCTTTTGAGTCTTCGGTGAAGAGCTACATCTACTATCAGTTTCCCACTTTACCGCACCGTTCCAAGTTATGATGCTCATGAGTTGAGTGGCGAGGGCCGTTATTGAACTCGGGATCTTGTGATTCAATTCTAGATGTTCTACCGACTGAGAAGCGTCTTTTGAATCATTTGCCAATTCTAAAAATTGTTAAATCAAAGATTCACTATATTAAAACGGATGGAGACAGAAACTAAAAAAATAACCTCAATAGTAACCCTACCGTGTTTCGGTTTATTTCTCTTTTTTTGTGCTTTTGTATCACCATTTGCTTGTAATAGTATGAAAAGAAAGTGGTCAATTTTCCTCATGCTATTTTGTAAAACAACCTTTACACAATACTTCACCACAATGGGATTTCTTAGCGATGTTTCTATAAGTCGTCTGGGTGGCCTAAAGTCGGTAACAGCGTCTGAGGAAGGAGCAGCACACCTACCATCAACTCCTTACTTTACCGCACAGATCCCTGTGCTACTCATACGCTGAGTTGGCGAAAGCTGGTATCGAACTAGGAACCTTGTGGTTTCTAGCCGAACGCCCTACCAACTGAGCTAACATTAAATTGGTCAATGAGCAGCCAATAATTAAACGTCTTACATTGAGAAAAACAGTAATGACTCACTTCCAACCAGAGGGCATCTATGAGGTCAAAGAAAGATTAAAGGCCTATGAATTTAGAATCATCGTCATTTTAAATTTCTTCTCTGCTATACTAGAACACTTTTTTTGTAACGTCTGCCATTAGCATTTTTCAATATTTTCAAACGATTATCCCTGTACATGACATCAACGATTTTCTTTGAGTAATTTCTTCATTTTTGAAAGCAAATAAATTAACACATATTATTCACTATTTTAATTTCTTTATATACATATTTCTTTGTGGAATATGATGCATTTTCTTGCTCGTTTAATTACCTCCACTTGTTTGTCATATATATAGATGAGTGATTTAGTGGTGTTTATTGTTTTGTTTGTTGTTTCTTTATGGTATTGTTTGTAGTTGATGGCTAGACTTATTTCATATCATACTGTATGAATGTACATTTCTGTTTTATTTATTTCTTTTAAACCAATCGTATATATGGTATCTTTCCACCTGTTTACTTATAAAATATATCTTAGTTTTAACATATGATATATAATCATTTTCTTACTGGTTTTTACAATATTGTGCGAACTTGGATGTGGGTTTGATAAAATCATTCTATGTTGTTAACTCTTTGCTTTCTAGAATTTCCACCACAGCTGAACCAAATTTTCTTGACATTCTTTACCTGTATTATAGGATATTTTAACCTCCGCTATCTCTTCACCTCAAAACATATTCAATTCAAATAAAGTCATATTATTATTGTAATCTTCGTCCTTCAAGTGACATGCGCGAGGCCTGCTGTTTCTTGGTTTATAGTAGGATCGCAGTGGTGGGAGAACCGCTGTTATCGGTTTAAAGTAGGTAAATATTTAAGGATAATTAAAAAGTTATTTTTAGGAGATGCAAATTTGTTGTGATCATTTTTTCTCTCTACATTTATAATTTTATCAAGTTCTGGCGTTGTTTTATTTTCTGTAGAATGGTGTCGCCTCCTTTTTGAACAATTGATTGAAATAGTTTGATAATGCGTTATTATATTTTTTCTCGATTTATCCGCCGGTAAAATTATTCTAGTAGAACGATTTATATTACAACTTCATTTATTTTATGATATTTTCCTTCTTCTTTTTTTACATATTGTTTACGCTTTAAAACCTGATTTCTTTTATTAGGCGCCACATATCTTTTTCAAAATTGTAGAATTCTTCCAACCAAACCAAAAAGTGTAAACCATATTATGGACAATTTTTTAATAAAGATTTTAAATGGCATCACGCACACCCACCCACACACACTTATATATATATATATATATATATATATATATATATATATATATATATATCATAATGGTACACGGTAATAACCTACTCAAGTTTCATCATAAGGATCTTCAGGGTTAAATCCACTGGGTTAATCAAGATATTGATTATTGATCGCGAAAAATATACACGTGCAATCGACTGCGATTAATCAATATCTTGATTAATCCAGTGGATTTAACCCTGAAGATCCTTATGGTGAAACTCGAATAGGTTATTACCGTTTACCCTTATGACAATAAATTTGTTCTACTAACGTATTGAGCACTTTATATTTGTTTTATCGCTGTCTTATCATTGTGAAACTCTCATCAACTAACCGTTGTAACCATTTTCACCGGCAAGTCACCTTTTCCACAAATATCATATATATATATATATACATATATATATATATTAGTAAACCATACAGTGTTTCGACGTTTACGTCTCATCCGTGCGGCTTGACTTTTACACCTACTTCTAGAATTTTCTTCTGTCAAGCTGCTTCCCATCCCGGTCGTCAGCAACTGTCAGTAAGAGTCGGAAAACTAATTGGTATATACTTACGTAAATGTATGTTTTTACAATCACCGGAGAACTCAATTCTGTAAACAACAGACGAGCAAATGCATATATATATATACTACCACAGACAATAATAATAGCAACCTAATATAATGCCAGTCGTCGGGACGGTCTAATGTCGGTATCAGCCAGAGAAGGAGTATATCCCCTTTTCACTAGCGCTAGTCCAGGGAGATTGTTTTTGTATCTGAGGTGGAGCGCCGCACCTACCATCAGCTCCTTGCTTTACTGCACAGATCCCTGTGCTACTCATACGCTGAGCTGGTGAGGGTTGGTATTGAACCAGGAACCCTGTGGTTCCTTAGCTGACGCTCTACCGACTGAGCTAAACCAGCCCTATTAGGGAAGATGAAATGATTAATTATTTAGATCTTGATAGAGAGTTAAAAATGAAATGGAATATGAACATTAAAGATAAACATCATAGTTGTGGCCCGTTGATGCATCCTGCAAAACATGAAAAAGAGACTTAGGTCAATGGACATTAGAGCACAAATTTGAGACCGTCTAGACCAGTGGTTCTCAACCGCGGTCCATATGGACCCCCGGGACCAGATAACATTTTTGGAGACCCAGGCAAATAAAATGTATTTAACTATAAAAATACAATGGGATTTTTAAACAACGAATGGCTATGTGGGGGTCCACCAGAGTAAAATAGAATTAAAAGGGGGTCAATAGGTAAAAAAAAGGTTGGTCTAGACGATAGCACTGCTGACATCAGTTAGAATATCGAGAGTACTATTGACTTACTGTCACTCAGATCTCTGTGACCCCCCCTCTCTCTCTCTCTCTCTCTCTCTCTCTATATATATATATATATATATATATATATATATATATATATATCTAATTCCTATTTTGTGAATTGTGAAAATCCCATAAATTTAATGCGACTATTCTTTCAAGCCGTAGTTGTATCAGAGCTACTGTACGGCTGCAAAACTTGAGCCCTAACGAAGCGTCTAGAGGTTAAGCTAGATGTGAGTTACCTAATAATGGTGCGTGCTGCATTAAACAAATCGTAAAAACAGCACCCCAGTAGGAAGCAGCTGCACGGCCACCTGCTACTTAGGGCACAAACAATCCCAGAAATACTGCTGAATACTGCTTGAGAAGCATGGGCGAACTCATAGGTGGCATTCTCTTGTGAAAACCTGCACCTTGGTCCGCTAGTGTGGGCCGTCTAACAAGGTTCTACCTTTATTAGCTCTGCGCGGATTCTGGATACTGCACGGTGGGTGTCCCGGGGGCGATGGCCGATAGGGACAGTTAACGAAAGATTCTCATGGATATCAGTGCTGCCAGCACGACCTGATTGTGAAATCAGAAAACAGAAGTCATACAGCGACGTACTTCCCATCAAACAAATCTTCCAAGTAAAACGACCAAAAATGTTGCTGAAGTAAGCACGAACTCATAAGCGACGTTCTCCATAGACGTACCAGTGTTGGCAGATCGTCAAAAACACACATTAAGTCTGTACGGAAAGTGAATCTGTCCAGAGGACCAACGAAAGCCGATAGTCGATGGGGACGGATGGCGAGACAGAGTCGAGGAAATACGTGTTTCATGTTTTGATGATGATAATGATGATGATGATGATGATACCTCCTTTTAGTTGACCTCTATTGTTTGGCATGTAAACCACAATGTGACCTGATTGAAGAGAAAAGAAATCGAAAATCAAAGAGAAATCGGAATATCAACAGAGAATTGAAGTATCACAATACGATTTCGTATCATTGATCGTTGCTACAACTTTCTTAGAAATGGCTATTCCCATTTCAAGTCAATTATTGTTAGGTTAGTGAATGGGCGTCTGTTGCATAATAATAAAAATTTGAATAACCGTTTTCCCAAGTAGAAATTAAACGTACGAGGGTGAGTCAAAAATAGGCCATTTTCTCCATTTCATGTGAAGTTATTTTTTTAGAAAACTAAGGCCAACATTGATATCCTAACGAGACTCAGAGCAAGAATCCGACGAGTAAGAGCTAAGCTGCCAATCGACAATGCCCTCCTTCTGCATGACAATGTTCGACCACACACAAGCATCAGGACAAGGAGGAAAATTGCCTTAATCGGGTGGACAACTTTACTCCATCCTCTATACTCACCAGATTTAGCGCCTTCAGACTGTCATCTCTTCGACCGAATGAAGAGAATCTGAGAGGCAAATAGTATTCCAGTGACGAGGAAGTGAAATCTGTGGTGAAGAAGTGGCTCAAAGAACATTCAACGGAATTTTACGGGTCAGGGATACATGCCCTCATTCGAAGGTGGAACATTGCTATTGAGAGAAACGGAAACTCTGTGGAGGAGTATGGTTGTGTTCCAAGAGGATTAGCTTCAATCTGATGTATGATACATGTTACTGTGTTGGTAATTATACCTGTCCTAAACAAAATGGCATTACTTTTTGACACACCTATGTGGAGAAGTATGGATGTGATCCACAGAGGAGCAGCTTCATTTTCATGTATGATACATGTTCCTGTGTTGGTAATTATACCTATCCTAAACAAAATGGCATTACTTTTTTACTCACCCTCGTAAAATAAAAACTATTTTGATCACTCTTAAATGGATTAACTACGAAGGCAATCCCAAAGAAAGTTAAGCATTGAGAATTCAGGTTAAAACTTATATGGGTGACCACTTAAGAACAGTAGTTACCACAACAAAGTCTTAGTAAATAATAACTATATACTACTTAACAGTGTATCTTTCGCTCGGGCCTTGCTCAACGCACTGTTTCTTGTTAAATCACTGAAGTTAAGCAATGACGAGCATCCTTAGAATGTGGATGAGTGACCACAGAAAGGTAAAATATGACCCTCGAGTGCAAAACAAAGCAAATTTTATTAAATTCTAAGTCAAACTTAATGTACCGGTTCCCACTCGAAAACCGAAGTTAAACAAGGATAAACCTGCACATAAGTTGGATGGGTGACCACTTAGGGACAGCAGATAACAGAAGAAAAACTTTGTAAACAATCTCAAATAATTTTTTTTTAAAAGCCGAAACGATTATTGTATATTGACAGTTATTGAAACGGTTCTTCTTTAGTGTTTACTGACAAAAATGTTTACATCATTTCAAAGTTTGAACAGAAATCTTTTTTTATTTTCTGCATAATCACTACATCGGTTGATGCATTTTTGTAGCCATTATGGATGTTTTTGTCTATCCATGTCATGCCAGCCCGCTGCCATGACTATTGAGGCCGCGCTGACTCTTGTCGTAACTCCTTACACCACGTTTTTGACATCCCTGCAAGACTCGCCATACACTTCCGTTAATAGGTGATTCATTACAATCGGTTTAATGCCTTCTGCGTTCAAAAAACAAATAACTGCACGAACCTCACACTTGGCAGTCAATCTGAAGCTGCATCAAAAATGACTACTGACGCAAGACTGAACGTAGCTGCGAGGCGCGCGCAAAGGCAATTGTAGTCACTTTCACACAAAAAAAACAACAACAAAAAAAAAAAAACACACACACACAATAGGGATGACGATAACCAATTTCACTGAGTCCCCATAGCTTTGGAGAACTTACTTTTGGGATTACCCACGGGTTCCGATTTAAGGTGCATTCAACAGATTGTCCTTTTTCGATTAACCAAGTTTATCTTACAACAATGTAAATATTACTTTACTATAAATGCGCGCGTATATACAGACAAACACGCACATAGAGACGCATTGAAAAGAACAAACACACACACACACAACACACACACACACATACACAACTAAACAACCCTCCCACACACACTGGAAATCCGATTGAGGAAACTGGTTATGAGAAGAAGAATTGAGACTGACCCAAGCACAGGTCAGATCAGCTACATTACTCAGAAAAGCCCTGGAGTAATTTGGAGTCTTGCTGTCTAGGATTGAAGTAACAGCCTAAGGTTACAGCCATCGTGGATAAAAAACAAAAAATAATTACAATAACACTAATAAGATGGTCACAGAATCCCGGACAGAAGAACAGACGTGGTGTTAATTAACAAGAAGAAAATAACTTGTTATCTTGTGTATTTTTGATACAGAGTAAAAGTTGGCGAAAAGCTGGAAAATTAATGGACCTAATCAGAGAGCTGAAAAATGCTCTGGAAAAATAAAAGTTACCGTGATACCAATTGTAGATCACTTGAAATATTCAGCAAGAAACTAGAAAAGGCGATTGGATGAACTGGATATTATCACTACTAAAATCATATAAAATACTTAAAGGACATCTCCGTGGAAAATAGAATAATGTTAGTTTCTCCACAATATCTATAGGTATTTACCCAACCCTTTCACACGGGCAGGATGCAAAACAAGGGCATTTTTAAGTGTTTTTTAATAGGTTTGTGTTGTGGGGTTTTAAGGGTAAAAAATAAGACAATCGACCGGTAACAATGTATACAAATCTATTGAACAAAAGGAGTAGAAATTTACAGCAAGAAGTGGAGATTGCGTCCGACCAATACAGTTACGAGCTGACCCGCATTTGCTTCGTGTTAAGCCACAATTGTTCCTATTACTTGTAGTAGCCGTCGGCCCATTCCATTTATGTCCATAGGTTATATCACCTATAACAGTTTGAATTAAAAAAATTCTCTCTTCTAACTAGAGGGAGAATAATTGAATTCATACCTTTTCCATGCGTATGCATGTGAAATGCAGACAGATTCGTCTAGGACCCGCAGTGTCCATTTCCTACGACATAACCATAGCACGCCCAACGCCTCCAATTGAAGCTGTATTTCTGGCGTCATAGATTGCGAGTAGATTCATGGGTTTAAAAATGTATATATGAGAAAATATTAAAACAAAAGATAGGGTCATATAAGAAAGACCCTAATATTCTGACACAAAATTATTATCTTCCGGATTAGAACACAATTATTCTAAATACTAAGGAAAAAATAATCATATGGTGTTACTTTTTTCTGATATTAATACGAATTCTTACTTAGATCTTAGATGCTTTGGAAGAAGTTGGACATCAAATGTTGAAGAGAGTTCAAGAGAAGAAGAAGAAGAAGAAGAAGAAGAAGAAGAAGAAGAAGAAGAAGAAGAAGAAGAAGAAGAAAGATGAATGAAAAAGAAACGCAAACTCCTAAGAAAAGAACATATTGATCATAATAAAAAACTGATACAAAAAGAAAATGTATTAATGAGACGTCGTTAATAACAATAATTTTTAAAAAAGAGAAGATAAAATAATAAACAATCTAAATAAAAATCTAAAAAAAAAAGAAAGAAATATTATCCTCGGATTAGAACACAGTTATACTAAAAGCTAAGGAAAAAATAATCATGTGGTGTTACGTTTTTCTGATATTAATACGTATTCCTAGATGCTTTGGAAGAAGTCGGACATCAAATGTTGAAGAGAGTTCATGAAGAAGAAGAAGAAGAAGAAAAGAAGAAGAAGAAGAAGAAAAGAAGAAGAACAAGAACAAGAAGAATGTATCGTAAAAATAAAAGAAAATCGGAAAATATGTTGAAAAAAAAAGAGGGAAAGACCATACAAGAAGGGGAATAAATATGATGATGAAAATAAGGAAAAAAACATGCATGAAGTTGAAGAAGGACAAGAAGAACAAGAACAAGAACAAGATGGTCTGACTCCTCAAAAAGCGAATCTAAAATTTCAGTTTTATCACAGGCCTTTTGGAACCATAAAAGGAAAATTGGCCAATAACCATCTTTAGAGACCATTAATTGGCACTTAACTGGGCTGAGTCAATATACCCGTGGAAAAATGAAAGAAAATTAGAATAATTATCAGAATTTGGTCAGCGCTGGAACTATGGCAAAGAAGTCATTTTACA
>CM042140.1:111649106-111654746 GCA_023376005.1 Doryteuthis pealeii
CGATGTTTTTTCTTTATGTTGTGAGTTAAAATTTTAGGTATGGACGAGCTTCAGATACGCTTATGCTAATAATTCTATTAAAATAATTTTAGTTTCGAATATTGATTATGCCAAAGAAAAACATTATCCATAAAAAATAATATTAAAACTTATAACACCATTACATTCTCTTTTATTATATTTTTTTACAATACAGTTATATGTTTCTTATTTAGAAAAACGTATTACAAATTAGGGTTCTTTATTTTTTTATGTGGAAACGAATTAATAGCATTTCAGTTTATTTCAATAAGGAATTTAATATCATATACGGGAAAATTGACTTACGAGAAGAAAGATTTAAACTCGTAAGTCTTGTCACCACTGTAGTTTTTTGGGTGTTATTTGCTTATGAGATATTGACCATATAGGCTATTCAAATAATATTCATTAGCTTCGTATGTATTGTTAAATTAGTAGAAATAATTTCATAAATATAAATGAATGAACTGGTTGCTTCTATCTTGTTAAATACAACTTCAAACTCGGCATTTTTATGACCGACCTTGTATTCAGAAAAAAAAACTTACGTTCCATTCATTGTTCATTTCTGTCTTGGTAAATACAGCTTCAAACTCGATATGTTTATGACACACCTAGTATATTCTTTACTGAGTACGAAAACGTGTATGAATTCCTCTCATTCTCTATATACGTTAATATATATATATATATATATTATATATATATATTATATATATATAATAATATATATATATATATAACGGTTAATCATTTTATAAGCGAAAGCAGCAAACATGCACAAGAGAGTACAAGACTAGGCACGACTCGTTGGGAAAAGTAATCCACTGGGAATTGTGCAAAAAATTCAATTTTTCATCATACAACTAAATGGTATACGCACAAACCTGAACCTGTCCTGGAGAACGAGAAGCGTAAGATTATCTGGGGCTACGAGGTCCAGACAGATCACTTCATCCGGCCAGGACACCAGATAATATTGATGATTGCAAGAAGAAGAGAACCTGTCATCTCTTGGATTTTGCCATCCGGCTGACCACGACTGAAAGTGAAAGAAAGCGAAAAGATAGACAAATAATTGAACCTTGCCAGAATGCTGATTAAAACTGTGGAGCATGAAGGTGAAGGTCGTACAAATCGTAATTGGTGTTCTTAGAACGGTCTAAAAGCTATACAAAAGAAATTGGGTGAACTGGAAATCAGAGGAAGAATAGAGCCATCAAACTACATCACTGTTGAGATCGGCTAGAATACTCAGAATTATCCTTAGAAAACCTGATGTCACTCATTCTCCATGGACCACCGGCTACGCAAGTATGACAAAATTCATAATGATAATAACATGCCTGAGAAATGAAATAATTTTGAAACATGAGGGTCATGTGATACCAAATTTAGTAGATGCTATTGTAACATAATGGCCGTGCCTACACCTATATTTGTGGCCTTGTGTCAGACTCAGAGAAACCTTTAAAAAAAGATGTAGTACTGATTCTCAGATATTACTGGGGCGACCCCCCAGTAATATCTGAGAATCCCGAGAAGAGATAAACAAAAGGTTAAAGAGATTTTGGTGACATGGGGTCTACGTTTAACGAAAACCTAGTATTCGTGACGGCCAGTCGTCCTTTGATCTAAAAGGCCGGGAACTCTATTTGATCAGAATGAGTCGAAACAATCGAATGGTCTTTTCCTTCTAGAAAGAATTAGATAGTTCCAGAAAAAATGATTCTAGATTATTCCTTTGAGATAGTATATAAAGAATCCGACTAGGAAACCGTGAGTTAGAAGAGTCAGGGGAGATCAGAGCCAATGGGACAGTCGCCCGGGAAGTTGATCGAGGGTTAGTCGTGCAGTCGAGTTGGTGCTGGAAAAGATGAGATCGAGGAAACTGTAGTCGCTGAGGACGAGAAAGGGCTGGCCTTAAGATTTACAAACTGACGAAAGTTTATTACCCACAAGAACTGAAAGACTAGAACGCTAGGAAGATATCAATTAAACTGACCCTCTCTCTCAAAAGTTGCAGTGAAGTTTTTATTCTAATAAACTTCTGAAAAATAGACTCGGTATTATCATTTCTTCACTACGCCAAAGAAATCTTTTTATGAATGGAACCTCTACCAAACAAATAGTACATATACTACGGAGAGGGACGCTTTGTCAGCAAGTCAAATTGACCGTGACTAAAGACCCACGGTCGTGAAACGTGATACTTTTTGCTGGACCATAAACGAAAGGAGGAAGAAAGATTTCCTTCTGAGCTTGAAGGCTGGCTACTAGATTTGTGTGCTTGTAAACGAACGAGCTAGTCAACCCCTGATACACGACCGTACAAGTATATCGATTTACTGCCGTGCATTTTGAGGCACTGGAAGACGTGGTAAAAAGCCCGCACGTTATGAAACGGTTCCCAAGGGTATAGTAAGAGACTAGATGAATTGTAAATCAGAGAAAAAATCAATGCATCTAGACGATAGCGTTGTTCAGATTGGTTAGAATACTCAGACGATTGCTTTCACTCAGACCCCAGTGAACGGCCATGCCGATGTAAAAAGAAATCATAATACTCGCAAAGAAAGAAAACAAATAGAGAAAAAGATCTAGACATTCCAAAAAGTGCTTAGAAACATTAGAAGAAAAAAAAGTCACATAATTGATAATTGAAAACAGTGTGGCACTGATGAAGATATATCTATCTATCTATCCTCTCTCTCTCTCTCTCTCTCTCTCTCTCTCTCATATATATATTATATATATATATATTATATATATATCACGTTTATATAAAGGCTAAAAAACTACTGCTTTTTTAAATCTCAACCATTTGACTCTTGTCTGAGGATTGCGTAAGAATAAACTAATAGTAACAAGAAAATAGGATCCATAATATAATATATTATTGTTTGTAAATATGGTCTACTATATTAGCATTGAGCACCTTTATATGCCAAATACTTTTTCTCTCCATTCTCTATTCATTCTATATTATATATATATATATATATATATATATATATATATATATATATATATATTAAAGTCAACATCAGATCATAATCCATTATCTTTAAAAGAGTAAGCCCATTAGAAAATATGCTGCCTAAATACAGACAGACATATATATATATATATATATATATATCTATATATATATATATATATAAATGTGTGTATATATATATACATATATATACACACTATATATATGTGTGTGATGTGTGTGTATATATATATATATATATATATATATATATAATATATATATATAATATTATATTTACGAATCGCTAGGCCCTGGGAAACGAATATGAATAAGATGTGAAACAAAGTCAATTACGTAAGCGGGTTTCATATAGAGTTTGGGAACGGATGCACCAAACTATTCTCCTCTGACTCTGGGTAACTGCAGACTGGACACTTTCACATTGGCTATGCAACCGGTCTAGAAGAAGAAAAGTCATTCAAACTTGTTAAACTCCACTAAGTAATTGACTTTGGGTCACATGCTAATCGTCCTGAGGGTTGGTATATATATTATTATATATATATATATATATATAATATTGGAAAATGCGGATAAAACAACACACAACAACTAAATTCAAATTAATTTCCTTTTCTGAATTTAACTGCTGTGGCTGTTTATCCGCATTTTTCCCTCTGTATTTTTAATCACATTTTGTCGGATTTATCAAAATACTTACCCCAATATCCCATACTTACTCTTTTACTCCATAATATATATATATTATATATATATTATTATATATATATATATATACTGAGAATGTTTATCGTCAAATAATACGGAAATATAATAGCTCAATGTGATTTAGAATCATGCACCAACTAATGAAATTATAATTAAAATTGATTCCATTGACAAATGTTCATAATCACAAACCACTTAGCTTAAACATTTATGTTATTATGGAAAATCAAAGAGAATGTCCGCTTTCTCTCTAAATACTTATTGTATAGTATTAACTTCGTAGAAAGAAAAATCGTATTGCATTAAGTATCGGTCCCTCGTGCATTCACAAATCAGGTTAAGGGAAACAATGAAATGATGAATGAATTATTTTCGGAACAAACATATGTGTGAGCACAAATGCCGCCTGAAAAACTTTGCCAAGTGACTATATTTTTCTAACACGCCCAATGGGAGATACGCCTTTTGCACACTTTGGAGGACTAATTTAAGATCGATATTGACGTCATTTATCAACTGATTGATAGCTATGAGCAGGATTAGGAGACTAGAGTTTGAGAATGAGCTGAGCGTAAACGGAGCCTTACGTGTCTGTAGTTATGGATCGCAGAAATGTGAAATATCGTCGCTGGTGTTTGAATAGAACGCCACCCCATTACGTTACAAATCGATGCTTTTGCATGATTTGCCATGATGAGATTCTTCGTGTCGAATATTGCCGTCGTTCTCAAAAATCCTTGTTTTTACTTCTTCTGATAAAAAGGAGACAAAAATATCAGGCTAGAAAAGATACGATCATTTTAAAATTTAGTGCATTTTACAAAAGTAGATTTTCGCATTATTTCAGTATAGAATTTTATTGAATCCGCATGGCTTTCTTTTTTCTCTAGAAGGAAACTAGAGGGGAAAAATTAAATATTCTAACTCAACAGTCTTTTTTGAGGGTGGCGGGAAAAGAAGGCGAGTCCACGCCTGTCTCGCAGTGCTTAAAACATCCGTCGTCGTCGTCGTTACAATCCTGTAGCAGCTTAAGTCGCACACTCGTTACTCGCCGTCACCCTACTTCTGGGTGTTGCCTTCTACTTATACACCTTTTCCCCAATCATCCGGGCGCTGCGCCCCACACACGGGATTGTCACCCATCCCAGCCGCCAAAATGCTCGAGCTATCCATCAGGCATCGGCGCTCACATACGGGACGAGACATCTCGACTCTGGTGCCTGCGCCAATGGTTCGCCTTTCACATTCTGGAGGACGCGGGGTTTGCGATTCTAGGGTCAGTCCGTAACACGCCAGGCAAAGCCTAGCCCGCTCTTTTGAGAATATAGCAAGCCTTCAGCCCGCCACTTACTCGTGTTCTCTGTCCAATTTCTTGTTATAGTTTCACACTCATTTATTTTCATTTTATTTTTTTTTTTAATTTTAATTTTTGAGAATTTGCAAAAAATTAATATTAATAATGAAGATTTTGTATTTGTCCGTCTGTAACCGAAACATATACTACATCAAGTCACAAATTCCTTAGTTTTTACGTCACATTCCTCCAATGAGATTATCTTTTTTTTATATATGAACTCATGGCAACAAATTCGGTTTTCGGTTAACGCCGGGGGTCCAGCGAGCTTCGGCCGCTGGGTTGTCGAAGAGTTTAAAGTAATAGCCGTCGATCCAGGGGTCTATCCCCCAGGTAAACCGCCCCGTTGACTTAAAGGGGCAGGGCTGGGTTTAATTGCCCAGCGCCTGAGGCAACCCCTCCACCCCGTGAGGGAATGCCGAAGAGATCGACGCAATTTTTGTTCTTTCCTACCACCATTGAGCTTCGCTTGTGGGTGGGGCCCGCCCGACGTTTAGACGAGGTCTGTGCCTAGACCCATACAAGTGGGGTATGCAGGCAAATACCCATTCTC
>CM042140.1:111654846-111667346 GCA_023376005.1 Doryteuthis pealeii
GAGAGAGATAACGAATTCTATCAATAATCTACTCAGGTATGGATTTGAGTTTTACATATAACAATCCTATAGATTACAATTAAAAAAAGTTTTTCCAAACTTATTGTGAAAGAATTCTCGAAAACCTGTGTTGAATTTATTTTTCTTTATTTTATTTTCATTACCATTTTTTTATTGATTATTTGCTTTTGCTTTTGTCCTATCAAAACGATATTCTAGCTTGACAATATTTTCTTAGACGCTTCCTCTAACAACAGATGCCGGTGTGGAAGTTAATTTAATTCACTGTACTGGTATAAATCAGTTAATGTCTTGGTGAAGCATGTTAATGAAATTCTTTAAAAAAATATGTAATCCAAGTGGAAATATAAAAAAAATTGTATCTATGTTATATGAACTTCGGGACGCATTTAAGAATAATTAATGTTAAAGACATTTAAAAAATTATAGTATTAATATGATATTTCAAAATAATGATCAACCATTTTCTGTGTATGTACGTGTAAAATAATATATTTCTAAATGTATACTTAAATGTAACTGTATTAATTGCGAATATTTAGAAAATGTAATTCAATTAATTGATACATGCCAAAGTTTATAATATATATATATAATATATTATATATATATATATATATATATATATATATATGCGTGTGTGTGTGTGTGTGTGTGTGTGCGCATGCATGTATATATATGTGAATGTATGTGTATTTAACGAAAATACATAGACGAATAGACACACACTGTACATATTTTCTACTCTCTCCGTAACGCACGTACACGCATGTGTATATAATACACACACATACTCTCTCTCTCTCTCTCTCTCTCTCTCTCTGTCTCTCTCTCTCTCTCTCTCTCTCTCTCAGTCAGACATATATTTATATATGTATTCCAATAATATATACACATAAGAAAAGTACATAAATTTGCGCATGCACAGAAAAACAGACATTCCCACACAATCGCCCTTATACAATCACATACTTACATATATATATATATATATATATATATATATATATATATATTAATATTTAATATATATATTTATATATATATATATATATATATATATATATATATATATATATATCTGCGTGTTTAAGTGTATGTGTATTTGTGTGTGTATGTGTGTGTGCGCGCATTTAGGCGGATAATTCACTTCTCAAAATCTTCCAATGGAAATGAATGTATTATTTAATACGTTTGAAAATGCTGCCGAGTATGAAGCCTACAATTGTGGTTAGTGTAGTAGGAAATTTCTTCAAATATCAAACTTGGGTCTGAAGATAAATAACATTTACGCATGACATCAGTGATACGTAATGAAACCAACCATAAAAACATTCCATCGTTCCTTGAAAACACGTTATGGAGGGAGTTTTATACTCAATACTACGACAGCTTTATCATGAAGATGAACATAGGACTTTCCCGATTGGGATTAACGACAACGGAAAGTTGTCGAAAAAATAAAACATTTTTAAAGAGTATGTGTCAATATTCGCTGCATCTTGCTTGTCAGCAGATATCAGTAAGTTAGCGAATAATAATTCATGCTTCCCATGTTCATAGTATATATATATATATATATATATATATATATATATATATATATCTAATGAGCCATACGAACCTACTATTAGGTTCGCTTAATGCTCTTGACGGTAAGATCTGACTCTGAGTCAGATCTTAGCCCTGAAGAGCATTAAGCGAACTAATAGTAGGTTCGTCTGACTCATTAGCGATTGAGCACTTTTTACTTATTAGCTTATTCTCCTAGCGCGTTATATGAATATATATATATATATATATTATTATATATATATATATATCTATATATATATAAATTGTTTTTTATTTTGGGCCAAATACTGTACCAATAGATTATTTTTTTGTTGGTACGACTATCTGGTCTTTTCTTTTTTTCAAAAAAATTTTTCTCCCCGGTTGATGTTTGGTAGTATATTTTACAATCAAACTATTTGCTGGTTTTTTTCTCACCGCGAGGATTTACCAACACGCTTGGTATAAGGGCCGGGTAAGCTCAGTCGGTAGAGCGTTCGGCTAGAAACCACAAGGTTCCTAGTTCGATATCGGCCCTCGCCAACTCAGCGTATGAGTAGCACAGGGATTGTGCGGTAAAGTAAGGAGCTGTTGGTAGGTGTGGCGCTCCACCTCAGATGCTGAAATAATCTCCGTGGTCTAGCGCTAGTGAAAAGGGAATATACTCCCTCGCTGTATGACTCATACCGACATAAGCCGCCCCGACGACGAGACATATTATATATATATATATATATATATATATATATATAAGTTAAGAGAAAGGAATGAATCCAACGGTATGAGTATAGATACAAGGATATGGAAACAACACATATCAGGGATGGCTCTATTTGAGGAGAACTTCAAGATTGGATATTATGAAATGTATTATACGAGATGAGTGTCAAGAAATTTAAAAAAAAAACGCATTAAAATCTTTTCACTTTAACAGCATATTGTGTTGTTTTCATATCCTATTATTTATACTCATATATATATATATATATATATATATATATATATATATATATATATATATATATATATATATATGAGGACAGGGGGATTGGATTAAATCCGACGGAATGTAGTAAAGATTAGAGGGAGAAATGTGGATAAAGGAACAAAACTCAGACAAGTATATGTAGGAGATATATTTCGCCGTTCATTGAGCTCCGCGTCATCATTCGTTTATTTGATCATTAAAGCATCATACCTGTGTTTATAGAAGAGAAACTGGACGGGAGAGGGGTGGATTTGGGGATGAAGTCAGGGGGATGGGATAGCGTTTATGAGGATTTGATTGGTCAGAAGGAATTTCTGATTTGATCTTTTTTCCCTCCCCCTCCACCAAAGATTTCCTTCTGACCAATCAAATCCTCACAAACGCTATCCCATCCCTCTGACTTTATCTCCAAATCCACCCCTCTCCCGTCCACATTCTCTTCTATAAAACACAGGTATGATGCTTTAAAATTTCTAATCAGTTATATCTGACCCATAAATTGGACATAACATTTTTACCGCTCCTGTTCATAGTTTAATTGCAACGAAGTGACTCAAAATGCCACAGGACTAGAGCCTTATCATTGCATGCAATTAGGTGTCCGACCCTTGATTTCCTTTATGTAGCCTTCTTATCCTTCTGAAAGGTAATTATTCGTTGTATCCTAGAGCATTGCACAACCGAGATAATCATGTAGATAATAATACATTTCATGTTAGGATTATCAAGAAAGTGATTGTATTCTTAGAGGGCAAACCTCCTTTCGCTCTCTGTTAAATAGAATCACTATGTAATCTTAAACTCTATGTGTTATTTCTATCTAATTGTACAAGGGAATATTCACTTACTGAATAAACGATTTTAGTGGCAGTCATCCCATCCAGGGTTATTCAATACCTACAAGTTAGGTAATCGCATGCGTGAGTGAACCTGGATTAGTCTTCTGTGTAGTTTAGGAATTGATTATCGTCTCTAATATACATTTTCATCTTATGTAGGGATGGTTGTCGTAGAATATATATTGATTTGTTAATTCTATTTGTACGGCATATTGGTTATGCTATTATGGCTCTACATTTGTTACTTAATCTATGCGGTTTCATAAGATTATTGTCAATCCCCTGTATTTCTAAAGGGATGGCCCTTTTCATATCACGGGCGGGACTTTCCATGGAATAGTACAGAAAGCCCGCGAAATACGTGAAGTCACGTGGGACCTGGTTGGGTCCTCAGTTTCAGTTTGGACGTCGGGCAGAGATCTACTGCCTTAACTGGAACTCACTGCATACGCGCGCTATGTTAGTCAGATGTTTAGTTACATGAAATGTTTACTTAAGTAAATAAAAGCTTAAGAAAATAACACGATTTTGAGGTTGGTGAATGTCTTGGTAACAAGACTGATCTAGAAGAAGAAATGAGTTAAGTGCGACCGACAACCCAAGACGAAGTCCAGATATTAGAAGAGACGATAGAAAAACGTAAGATATCAAAGACACCAGAAGAAGAATAGAAGCAAGTAAAGAAAGAAGGGTATACAACACATTTGGGGGTCACAGGCTGTCTAGGTATTCTGATGTTTGTGTTTTAGTAGCTGTTTTAATGCCCTCCGATCTGTGAACTGCTGGTAGTCCGTAAAAATACGTTCATATTTGCATTGTTTGTGTAGTTGTTTCGTTACATAATTTATAAGCAGCTTATAAATTATGAACGTACATGTAGTTAGAATATTTAAATAAAGTTCATTAGATTTAAAATAGGAGACGGGGAATTTTCCATACCCGTTGGGATTATGAGTGACATGACCATAATTCCAACTGACCTTCCGGTATAGCTCAGCACAAAGACGAATGGACACTAACAGAAGCCTACTAGATCAACAAGAAGAACATGGTGGCCAGACGAGTCAGCAGGAACCAGTAGAAACCGTAAGAAGAATGTAAAAAGTAAGACCATCATCTATCATCTAATCATCGATTATCATCTCTACCCTCTATCAGTCTGTATGTCTGTCTATTATATACCCGACGTATTATGTTGGTATATATGGGTATATAATGCAGAATGATAAAGCTAACATCCAATTACCGTCCAATTGGTAAGACACGGCAACAAGTACTCGTAACTGAATACGATCCTATCTTGCTGCAACTCTACTGCAGAATGACAGGGTATTTATTAAACTCCAACAACATCATAGAAACCAAGCAGCCAATCAGAGATCAAGGAATGGAATCACCCAAATACATGAATGGACTATTCTTGATTCCCATAAATACCAACTGTCTTGGACACTACTTCAGTTGTGCTTAGCCAGTTGCTGTTGTTCAAACCAACAGTAGACTGACTGACTTCAATATATAACAGTTTCTCATTATCTTTTCATTGCAGTAGATTTTAACCGAATACGAATAATTTTTAAACATATCTATAGAACCATAGATTGGACCATGACATATACTACTACTCCAGGTCTAAGTGAATCTAAGACTATTGGCAATGAAGGCTACTAATCTTTACCATCCTTCAGAAACAGAGCATATATTAGACGCAACATAGTGTCATATCAGAGATCGCTCTTTTTGAGGAGAAAACTTAATGTAGGTGATATAGACGGCGAATTTCAAGATTGGATATTATTAAATGTATTATACGAGTCTAATGTTAAGAAATTAAAAAAAAAACACATTAAAATACCGCAAGAGTAATTAGAATTATCTGTATATTAATAATGCTGTGAGTTCCTACCTACATCGATCTTCTATATATGGTATGCTACACTAGGGAAACCTTTAGAGTGATTAAATTACCGTATTTAACGGCATATAAGACGCACGGGCATATAAGACGCACGGGCATATAAGACGCACCCCCATTTCAGCAGGTCAGATTTCTGGAAAAAATGTTTCTCAGTGAATTTAAGCATATATTGTTGAAAACAGGCTACCATACGCTCCTGTTAACCTTGATTATAACAATACCTGAAATAAAATAAATATGCATGGTGTTTAGGGTAGGTAAAAGTACTGAGCGTAAGCTGGGTTAGTGAGCATCGTAGAGAAGATTAACCTAAGCCAACGCGAGTTCTCAAACTTCACTTACGATGTATAAGCTGCAGGGCAATTTTCTGAGCCAAAATTCGGGGAAAAAAGTGCGTCCTATATGCCCTCAAATACGGTAAGTGAAATCTAATCTCCATTCACAAGTTTGCTTTTACTATTTTCTGAGTGTGTTTGTTTTCGCACGGATAGGATCACAACCAATTCGTTCGAATTGTGTTGTCTTGATTTCACTAAAATACTACTGTAGATTTGGACGTTAACTAAACCATTGATTATTACATTAATTCAATGGGAATAGCCTTGCTTAAAAACTGTAACTATAACACATCAACTTTCAAGGACTAGATATTCGACTCATGCACTATAATGTAGGGTATACAAATCATTAATAATTTCTCATAATTACATATGATTCTTTGATGTACTGTTGCATATCGTGCAAAGGAAGAAAAATCTTCCGGTGAAGAAACAAAGAGAAAGATAAAGAAATATATAAAAAAAGGAAAACGGAAGAAAAACCTTCCGGTAAAGAAAGAAAAATGTCCGTTATTAGATCAAAAGATTGAAAAAATGCGTGAGCATAACCTCGTGGCCTCACGTCACCATTACCCTCAGGCATTTTCATTATGAACTCTCTGCGCCCCTCACCAACACCCTCGGGCATTTTCATTGTGAACACTCTGCGCCCCTCACCACCCGCAAACCGAAAAAAATAAAGACGTGTCAGATTTTTATATACACGTGTCTGTGGTTTCATTGAAGTCCAGCAGCAGGCTATACAACAGTATTCTCAGATAGTGATAGCAAACCCACTAGTCGTTTTTTTATGTAGTACACAACAGCTCATTTGTAGATTGAAATACAACTTATTTGTAGTTCATCAGATAATGAAATACAAAGCTTTAGTATTTTCTCATATAGTGAGACATAATATATCATAATATGTAATAAAACGCATTAGTATCTCCCTTGTAGAATACAAGTTAGTGATCAGTCTTTATATGGAATACAACTCTTTACTTTATCATACAGTAAAGTAATTAGAATTTTTCTCATTAGTATCATCTCAGTAGAATACAACTCATTTACTTGTGTAGTTTAATACAACCCATGAGTATTTTTTGTGGCTCATTAGTATTTTCTCAGATTCAACTCATTTGTAGTTTTTAATGAAGTTGAATACAAATCACTTGTAGTTTTTCATAGACTGGAATATAACTTATTTGTATTTTCTTATATAACTGTATAAAACCCAATTGTAGTTTCCCTTGTAAATGACTACGCTTCATTATTAGTTCCTCAGTGTAAAGCAACACATTAATGGGTTCTGAAATATTGGAATACAATTCATTAATATATTCTCTATTTTGGAATTCATTTTATTAATATGTTCTCAGATTCTGGGATAAAACTGGTAATGGAATATAAGTCATTATTACATCCTCATATGATGAAACACATCTCATTAGTATATTCTCAAAATGTTCATTTAAAATTTATGAATTATTTCCTATATAATTATCGTAATTCCTCCAGATTCAGCTACTTTATATGAATGTGAGTATGTGATGTATGTTTGTTGTTTTAATCAAGAATATGTCCGATATTCTTAATGGAATTAACCGAGTTCGTCCATTCGTTTGCATTATATATATTACATTATTCTGTTTCGCACTATTCTTTAAACAATAATGCATAGTACAAATATATATTTATATATGTAAACCAATGGTATACATGCGCCGAAATACACACACAAACGCACACGCCACGCCCCACACATCTATATATATAAAAAATAAAGTTTTTGGTATGTACATGTCGACCTATAACTCAGAAAAGAGAAGTTACTCAGAATTGAAATATTTCATATAGATTAATATCCTTCTAACTAAGAAACACGCCAAATCTGGTTATTGAGTTTAGTTAAAATCACCCAATTTGCGGAACTGTCCATATACCAGCACCTGCCGATAATAAAATATTGTCCCCCGCCTGACTTTTTATTACAGCAATACCAACAGTGAAGTTTAATTTTGTGAATAAATTTCGCAGTCTAAACCGTTCCGCTCGGAATTTATCGTCTATTTTGGGTCCAATCTTTAAAATATTTATATGATTGGAAAGAAAAGAAAATAATCTTTCTGAATATTTAATTTGTTAGCGTCTTTATGTATTGAATTATTTTTTACATCGATTTTTTTAAAATTGGCTTCGGAGAGCAGATAAGTATGATTTTTATTTAAGACTAAATTTTAAGGAAAACTCAAATTCTTTTTTTCTCGAGTATTTACGGTTCAATCTTCTTTAAGATATTAATATGGTTAGAAGAGAATAAAATAATATTTCTAAATATATAATTTGATTGAGTTTTTATCCATTGAATTATTTTTTACAGCGAGTTGAAAAAATATATTTTGCATCAGTCAGCTTAGAATTCGTAGTATAATATTTTCATACTAAATGAAACAAATCAATACCATACAACATAATCCCCAATAATGCTAACACATTTTTAAAACCAATTTCTAAAAAGTATAAATATAAACGCACGATATGTATAACTTCCTAACCGTTAGGCATGACATAACTCCAGATGGGTTGATATGCCGTTAAATTCAATAAACAACAAAACAACAACAGCAAGAGCAGTGACAATAGCAAAGCAAACACTGTTTGTGGCTTCCAGGCTGTATAGATGATTATTGGAATTATTGGGACGATATAATCTTTAAAATAACGTGTTGACAATAGTTAAACATCGTGGGACATTAGAGTAAAACAAAATTTTGAATAGGATCTACGTTGCCTCATTTTGTGGTGCATTGTAGTGCCATTATTATCATCTTAGGAAATAGACTAGGCTACTCGAAGCGCTAATACGCTTGAGAAAGGTATGCATCCAACTATTCTCTTCAAAGCTATAGATAAATAGTAGGACAGGTATGGGTCTTTAACCTTGTTGGATTATTTTCTGTGATACAAGGCGTGTTGTAGTCCACCATTTAAACTTATAGACTAAGCGAGGTGACGTGGTTTAAACCCAGCCAATCACCGGCCCGAATACACGCTTTGTTAACTATTTAATCACTGATATTGACAGCCTTCAATTGCACTTCGACATGCAACACTAAGGGACACCAAGGAACAACCAAAGGATCCTACCCAACACTAAGGACAACCAAGGAGCAATCAATGGTTTCTTCACTAAAGATCGCGCTCTGCCTATTAACAAGGTATCCCCACTGGACCGTGCTCTTGCTTGAAGCCTAAGGATGGCCACAAAAAGCGTAACAAACTTTGTTTAGATAACCAGTCTATAACGAAAACTCTGTTAAATTCTGCTTAAGAAATTGACTTTACCTCACATCCTACTCGTGCGGAGGAGTTGGTACATATATGTTGCCTTTCTTTTATTTACGATTAACTCCCAAATGTTCATTCAGGTGTCTCCTCGAAAGTCCTGGTCTCTTTTGTTTAGAGGGGAATTAAATTTTTATATGGAAAAGTTCGTATCGGTACACTTACTAATGCGGTTAGTGTATATGTTCTTTCTTCTCGTTCAACGGGATGTAAACAAATAATATATGATAAAATCTAAGATATACTTTTCCCCGTCTTATATGATTAATTTTGTTCTCCAGTCTTTCTCTTGTTTGCTCATGCGATTAATAAATACAGACATCCCAATTTCTTTCTTTTTGAAATTGTTTACAATCGTCAATATCATATATTCAGAAGTAGTGAAATTCTGTTTGTTCAGGAATAGATTTTGTTTATGAAGGATTTGTAGGACAAGAAAACATTTCCTTTGATGAGTCATGATGATCATGAAAAAATGATTATATGTATATGAATTAATAATTTCCTTCTACTTTTCTCTCTTATTTTTGCATATAGCATTGTATACATCTCTATTGTTAGAAATTGATTGTGTAATAGTTGTTAATTACCAACTTTATTACCAGCCAACTCTTTGACAATAAAAAGAGTTCAGTTAGAAAGACGCATGACGAAAAAAACGCTGTTTCTACTCGCAGATACAGTGCTGAAAATCTTCAATTAATATTGGTTTAAGTTAATTACTCCAAAATATTTAATGCTCTCAAAATATAACAAATTGTGACCATGTAGCTGTTTGACTTCTGTAGACAATTGTTCACACCTTTCTGTCCAGTAAGTAATGTCACTGTCTGTGCAAATGGCTGGGCAGGGTAACAATTGAGTGACACTTTTTGGTGCACTGACTGTGGAACGTGAAAGTAAATATCATACCAATTGTAATTAGTGCCATTGAAACGGTCCCCAAAGCTCTGGAAAAAAAATGGGTGAATTGGATATCAGAGGAATAATCGAGACCATCAAAACTACAGCACTGTTAAGATCGGCTAGAATACTCAGATAAGACCAATTGTCCTGAGGAGACTTGCTGTCCCTTAAGCCCCCAGTGAACCACCGGCCAGGTAAACTCATAGCTACTACTACTACTACTATAACCACTGGCCCACCACCACTACTACAACCACTACTACTACTACTACTAATAATAATTATAATATATTTGCTAGTATATATAATTATAATTATAATTATAATTAATAAATTAATGAATGAACAGATAATAACAGAATTATAATTGACTTCTGCGGACAGTAAATTGTCGCAATAACTTAAGCCAGGTAATTAACCAAACTATGTTGGCAGAGGGATATACAGCTAGGTCAAAACTTCGTGGATAGTGATTGTGCATAGAAATACTAAAATTCTTTATTCGTATAATATAATGGGACTGATTTTTTCAGACGTGCAACTCTGATTGAAGATCAACAGATAAATATAAGTCTTTAACATTTATTTTCATAACTAAACACAACAGGGATTTTTTTAGATTCTATTGTACATTCTCTTTTACACATCTAAAAATATGAGCCCAAAATAGAAATTGATCTCCATAAGGCTGTGTTAACTTCTTAATTGGTTCCGTCGCATTGTCCTTTAATCTGATTCGTAATTCGGTCTCATGTTTAATTTTGATGACACTCTTAATCACACACATTATACAAGTAAAGTAAAGTCGACGGGGCGTCTAAAGTCGGTATCAGCCAGTCAGCGAGGGTGTCTATCCCCTTTTCAATAGCGCTAGACCAAGGAGATTGTTTTAGCATCTGAGGTGGAGTGCCACACCTACCGTCAGTTCCTTACTTTACCGCACAGATTCATGTGCTACTCATACGCTGAGTTGGCGAGGACCAGTATCGATCCAGGAATCTAGTAATTCCTAGTCGGAACCTTGTGGTTTCTAGCTGAACGCTCTACCGACCGAGCTAACCCGGCACATTATAAAAGTAAAAGATGACTCAAAGTAATCTAAATTCTGATATACAGTATGGACTATATGAGTTATATACGTTCAAGTTAAACCTTTACGTGATGATTTATAATCAGGATTGCCAACCTGAAAAATATAGCAAGATCTGTTTCGTTACTTTTCCAAGAATCCTTCAATATAGGTCTGCCTTTTGGGGGTGAGGGACAAATATATATATATATATATATATATATATATATATATATATATATATATATATGTCCCTCACTCTCAAAAGGCAGACCTATATTGAATATATATATATATATATATATATAAAGGACATACATGAGTGAGATACTATCTACCTAGGTTTCACGCGAGTGGCTCTTTAGGAATGAGCACTTTTTACATATATAACATAGCAAACTCCTTCAGTCGGTGTTTTTTTTCTTTTGGTCACTACATACGATACTGATGATTATTTTCAGAAAGTACGGATGCACCGTCAGTTTGAAAAATATTTTGAAAAATGAGTTCTCATTTCAGTTCAGCAAATAACTTTCGCTCGTCAAGTTTAATCGCTATATTTCCTTAACTCACCTAGCATTTAGAACTTTAGTGAATATATATATATATATATATATATATATATATATATATATATATATATATATATATATATATATATACCTTTACAAAAAATGTTCTGCATCTCGACATATTTCTCGTTTTGTGTCACATGTGCAACCACGAATATTAGTAACACACTTGTTCTTCTAATAAATAAGGATTTTTTTATTGAATTCCGCTTCAATTTAGGAAAGATGATATTCATGATGACGTATAAAAAGTTGTCATAGCACTGTGAGAGACATTGAAGAAAACGAAGAAACTCTTTTGAGTCTTACCAGAGTTTTAAAGCGTGAATAACACCTTGGAAATATTATCTCAAATTTCACGGTAATCACATTGTGGATTTTCATGGTGAAGTAAAAAAAGTTATCACGCCATAGCCCCTAAATCTGTTATAAGTGACCTTTTGAAAGGTCATCCGTTCAGATAAGAGAAGGGATAGAAGAAAGTGCGCGCCAATGCTTACATACGATTCAACAAGTTTTCCAAAATGAAATTTCGGAAGTGTAAAAGCATGTTTTACAATGACGTTGAGAGAAATCTTTTGAAAGTGACATATCTCATTATGTTGTAGTTAAATGAATACATAAGTATTATATCATGGGCTTTCTTTAAATGTCAGTGTGGTTTAGCTCACTCGGTAGAGCATCCACCTTGGACACACAACATCCTGGAATCGATACCAGCTTTTGGCCATATCACCGCACAAGTAGACCAGCTTGTATAAGTGGGGAGCTGATGATAATTATAGCGCTCCACTTCAGACGCAATACAATATTCATGGTGTAGCGCTTTTGAAAAGGGTATAACTCCCTTACTGTGTTGCTGATAGCGACAACAGGCCAATCCGCCTACTTGGCTTTTACTAGTCCAAGATTTTAAAAAAAGTCATCCGTTCACTCACATGATTTAAAAAAAAAATAATATTCATGGT
>CM042140.1:111674846-111752346 GCA_023376005.1 Doryteuthis pealeii
CTAGCGCTACTGAAAAGGGGATATACTCCCTCGCTGATTGGATGACACCGACATCAGGCCGCCCCGACGACTTTACTCTTTTTTTTACTAATTGATAACAGAAAAATAACTGTTTTATAATATCTTGCAATGTTTTTACTGACGTATCTCAATTAATGAGGTAAAGGAAGCTTATCTGAGCTGTTTGGTTAGGGTGGGGGTTATGACTTCAATTGAGATGCTACTTTTTATATATCTTACTCATTTTATTTTAATATAATTCATTGACAAACTCTTTTTGATTGAAATTATAATTTTTTAAGGCAATTTTATGTCTAAATGTATTATAAACAAGGATTTTGGAGGCTTCATATTAGACGATATTTAAAACTAAATGCTCAAAAATTGGTGCAAGTTCGAAACCCAATTTTGGTGTCAGTACTTATCATACCAATACCCAACTTACCCCAGTGGAAACCTTTTGATATTAAAAAAGCTGAAAATATATAAATTCGTGTGTGTTTGTTGACTGATTTTGCATTATGTTTATGTATTAATAACCGTAAAATACTATTACTGTTAAGGCCTATACTTTTATTTTAGCTAAACATTTTATTCTACTGACTCATTTTATAAATAATATCAACTTTTTATTCACCCTTTTTTGTACTTAATTTATTATCTTGTATTATTTTTTCTATGCAGTTTTCGCTGGCATAAAAAAATTAGTTGTATGCATTATTATAATACTATGTTCTTAAAGAAATACTGAAAACGTTGGCGGACCTGACCATCTGGAACGCCCCACACACACACACACACATCTAAACTCTTTTCCTTCAATGGATTATTATCGATTACACACCAATATCAGATTGTAAAAAAAAAAATTTTTTAAAGTTCTTTATTTTTTTTGTTTTTAGGGGTGCTCATATCCCCGTATATTTTATAATAAATCGATCTCCCATATCTGAACCGCTCTACCTATTTCTTCAACTATGATACTGTTTGAAGCGCCCCCACCCCCAATACTAATTTTAAGTTAGATTGATTCTTTCAACAGAATAATTAAATTTTATTTAAAGTAACGTTGGAGGTCGTGGTGTAACGGTTAGAATCATAGGAAATTGACTCGTCGGCCCGAGTTTAAATCCTGGACGAAGATCCAGTTCATATAGCGTTAATACCCTTGGGAAATGTATGAATCCAACTACTCTTCCTCCAGCTATGGGTAAAAAGTAGGACAGACTGGGCTCTTTAACTATGGTTAGGCTAACAGTCTATGCGAAGGAAAACTCTGAATTCAAACCTGTGGTCACTACAAGAATAAGCTCGGTTTTAATTAGTGATATATTTCACTAATAATGAAATACTCTCAGGACTAGACGTATATCTAAAAGCTAGATATTTTCTCTTCGTAATTAACTTTTGCTTGCGAGCATAATAATCAGGATTACGTGACTTCTCTTTAGTACTGAAATGCATTTGCCATTGAATGTATTGCATGTAGTAATGTATTTGCTAAGTGGCTTTAAGCCATGTCCTAATGCAATTTATATTTTTCAGTATATGTTGACTTAAAATTGCATAGGCCACTTTTGCAACCTACTTTAATTTAAAACAATCATCATGCGTTTATTTCATTAAATATCTAACATGTTCAAAGACTTTCGGTGGAAATTCATTATGACTTTAAAGGATTTTAATATAGTTGGATTATCGCCTCATTACATATTAAATACCGACTGAGCTAACCCGGCCCGAAACTAACCCGGTTAGAAACCACAAGGTTTCTAGTTCGATACCGGTCCTCACCAACTCAGCGTATGAGTAGCACAGGGATCTGTGCGGTAAAGTAAGGAGCTGATGATAGGTGTGGCGCTCCACCTCAGACGCCAAAACAATCTCCTTGGTCTAGCGCTAGTGAAAATGGGATAGACTCCCTCGCTGATTGGCTGATACCGACTTTAAGCCTTCCCGACGACTTTACTTTACTTACTTACATATTAAATGAGTGTTGAATTGTGGGATTGTATTACCGGGATGTGGGTATTACATAATGGATTGGCATAGCCTATCATATTTGTAATGTAGTGTAGAATTTAAATTTAACAGTTAGCCCTTAAGAATTACTGTAAAATCACCCAAATACTTGATAGGCACACTTTGAGTCTGAGAACAGTAGTCCTTGCTGATTTTTTTAGGAAATTGAATAAACTATGGAAAAGATAAAAGGTTAGTTAGAATGATGAGATCCGTCTGGTTCAGAGGCGGAATGAACTGTGCTATTCTTTACTAAGCTCTTGTTAAAGCTGGTTCTTTGAAAATGAATAAAAAATGTGTACACTAAAACTGAATTAATTATCCGTGTTCTTGATTGATTAACAAGAACTAAACCAGATGGAAATAGAGGTCCAACATCCGATATGCACCGATGAAGAAGACGACTCAGAGAACTCAGCGTGACCACAGACGAGGATTAGAATACATTAGTATAAAGATGTTGATAATAATAAGAATTATCCAACAAAAATAGATGAGATAGTGAAAAGCAAGTAACTGAAAGAAAGACGAGTTGACAGAGTTCAACATATCATCCCCTGCACTAGCAAAAACGATACGCTTGATCTATCGCTCTTTGAATAGTCTTCCGAGGTCACGATTTAAAGTTTCACGCAAAATAATTCGTAAACATATACAATAGACCAATAAATAGGATCCTAACAGGCACTGCCACTCCTGGTCAGAGTGAAATTGGAAGTAATTGCAATGAAATGTTATTACACTTTCTTCAAACCTCTAGAAATAGAGCTTCATCATCTGATGCAGTTTAGTGTTTTACCAAAAACACTTCAACTAGTCATGTCAAGCCTTAGCACCTATATGATTGCCCCAACCCTATTGCCATTTTGTGAAGCCCCAACTCTTTTTATCATATGGGTGCTAGAAGGCGGTGGCTGAGGATCTTCATATCCTTGATATGACGTTAAACTCTATCTGATGGTGAGATTCCAGTTCTGGAGCTTTAGGGAATGACAATTGCTTCCTGGTCCACTCTGACCCGGAGTGGTAGTACGTGTTAGGGCACCATCTATGAGTTAAATAGGAAAACGAGTTTATAAAATGTTGAGTATTCATTAAGAATGGATTTATTTCAAGACTTTATTGGCTTTAAATTACCCACTGAGGTTGATATGCCGCAAAAAACAAAAATCAAAACAAAACCAAATCCAAGGACACTACATTTCTGGGGAGAGGATACAGTCAGCGTATCTTCGTCAGAGTAGAAATTGTCTGGTTAGGGTTATCTCCTGATAACGGCAACTTTCAAGTAGGCCGCATAGTCGTTGTTATTCAGTTGATGGAAGAACCCATTGTCCGTAGAAGTATCTAATTTTCGAGCACTTCAGATTAGATAGATTTTTCGAGTAATTTTGGAGTGCAATTCGTTATTACTTTCTAAGTAAGGCTTGTCAAAACACCTTGGCTAAATGAAATCGCATCTTCCCAAACAAACAAGCTGGGATCCAAAATATTTTTACTGTAAATCTCTTTTTGACCGAACACGATCAAATGAATTAATCAAGCTGGCTCTTATTGGACCAAGAACATCAAATCATCAGTCATTGTTGTGCGAAGATGATCACTGTGGATTATCGTTCACATATCGATGATTGACTGTACAACCTTTTAGATCCGATAGCAATAATTATTACTTACCCTGATAATGTTTTTGTTTTCGTCGAGGATGTACCAGGAGAAATCTGATAATCGATAAAGATCAATGAAGATCTAGACAGAAATCAGTCAGCTTATATCTATATTTATACGTAGATAGGATGTGTTTGTCTGTTCCCTATAGATGACCAAACTATTTTGAGGAGATATATCAAAGGTTATATTATTACTAATTAGATACATATGAAGGTCTCTCTAAATACTTCATAGTAAAAAGGGAACTTATGAAGTCGGTTTATTTACTAATAAATCAGAGCACCATGTAACAAAGTTATAGACACAAATCAGTCAGCTTATATATATATATATATATATATATATATATATATATATATATATATATATATATACGTTCAAGGGATGTGTTTGTCGTTTCTCTATAGATGCCAAAACTGTGTTGAAAATTTTTATAAAATGTTATATGATTATATATTAATATTTTATATTTTTGCTTGAAGGCAATTACAATGCGCATATCGCATAAAATTCGATAATTATAGAAGATAATAATGACAAGTGCATTTCGCAAAGAACTATTCTTTGCGAAATTCACTTGTCATTATTATCTTCTATAATTATCGAAATTCTCTTGTCATTATTATCTTCTATAATTATCGAATTTTATGCGATATGCGAAATTCACTTGTCATTATTATCTTCTATAAATATTAATATATACTTTATTCAACAATGCTTCTAAAATAAACAAACATCCAAAAATGTTATATTATTACTAATTAGACACATATAAAGGTCTAAATAAATATTTCATAGAAAAAAGGGGAAGTTATGAAGTCGGATTATTTAGCAATAAGTCATAGCACCATGAAATAAAGTTTTTACCATTTTCTTGTTCTGGGGCAGTAAGTGTTAATTCCTAGTTGTGTATATATAAAGTAAATGCAAAATGTCTATTGTTCTTTTCAATTATCATTTGTTGACCAGAGAAATGAGATTTTCAAATTTGTACATTTTCCCCGAACATTCAATGTAGATTCAGTGTAGATTTAATTGTTTTTGTCTTTTTTGTATAGACAATGGGTGTGTAGGTGTTTGCGTGGGTTAGTGGTTGTTGGTATGTTTGTGTGTGTGTGTGTGTGTGTGTGTGTGTGTGTGTGTGAGAGAGAGAGAGAGAGTGTGTGTTTTGTGTGGGTGTGAGAGAGAGAGAGAGAGGGGGAGATAGAGAGAGAGAGAGAGAGAAAGCGGGAGAGGGAGATGAACAGTGGGTGTGTTGAGAAAAAGGGAAAAAAAGTACAGTGGACAAGATACAAGTGCGACGCTGTGTAATATTGGTTTTAATGTTTAAGACAACTTCAGAAAGACAAAAATGATTATGGAATCCTATTGACTTAGTTTCTCCTTCTTCTTTCGTTACTTTTATAGATGTTCCAATGCGCTTCATTCATTAGTTCTAACCTTTTCGAGAGCTTCCAGTAAAAGCTGAAATAACGACATCTATAATAATAATAATAATAATAATAATAATAATAATAATAATAATAATAATACAACGGGAGTACAAAACTAGACACGACTGGGTTGGGAAGGTGATCCACTGGGAATTATGCAAAAAATCAAATTTTGATCATACAACAAAATGGTATATGCATAAACCAGAATCTGTTCTTGAGAACGAAACACATAAAATTCTCTGGGACTTTGAAATAAAAACGGATCACCTTATCCCAGTAAGAAGACCAGAACTAGTGTTGATATACAAAAAAGAAAGAACTTGTCAACTGGTGGATTTTGCAGTCCCAGCAGATCACAGGTGAAGCTAAAGGATAATGAAAAAATGAACAAATATCTAAACCTTGCCAGAGAACTGAAAAAGTTATGGAATATGAAAGTGAAAGTGATACCAAATTTAGTTGGTGCACTTGGAACGGTCCCAAAAGGATTGAAAAAGGGTTTGGAAATCAGAGGAAGGATTGAAACCATTCAGAACACTGCACTGCTGCAATCTGCCAGAATACTCAGAAGAGTCCTGGAGACCTGAGGAGACTTTCTGTCGCTCAGATTCCAGTGAAAGACCATCAGCTAATGCTGATGTGAAAACTCAAAAGGAGTGAATAATAATAGTAATAATAATGTGGAATATGAGTATCAAAGTGATACCAATTGTAATTGGTGCACTTGAAACGGTCTCAAAACGCTTGGGAAAAAGGCTGGAGGATTTGGAAATCAAAGGAAGAATTGAGACCATCCAGGCTATGGCATAGCTGAAATCGGCTTGAATACATAGAAGAGTCCTGGAGAATATTTGCTGTTACTCAGACTCCAGTGAAATACCATTAGCTAACGCTGGTGAGAAAAGCTCTCATAATAATAACTAGCAGGATCTGTAGATATACCATTGTATGATAATTTAATTATTATAACGTGTGATAAGTTTACTTAGGAACTATTGAAAATAGTTCAATACGTAAAATGTCTAATAATCTTGATTTAACTGTCTCTCACTCTTTTTTCCGTTATTTTCTTCTTTTCATCTTTTCGTTATATTCTATTAAAACAGATTACCCTCATCGCTTTCGTCAGCACACCCCCTCTCTCTATATTTCCCCAACTCTATTTCTTTCTTTCTTATCATTTTTTTTTTTGTGTGACACTACTTTTTCTTTTCTTTCTATCTTTATAATAAAAAGGGAATGATCGATTATTGAGTTGAGGTAACGACACTCATAAGAAATAAGAAGTTGGCAGGTAAATAACACCGTATCATCAGGATATACATTTTTTGCATTTCACTTGGACGATTTGTATGGTCTCATTTTTAACCAGAGAGGGTTTCAAGATGTATTAATATATAAATAATAATGAGAATTATTATTATTATTATTATTATTATTATTATTATTATTATTATTATTATTATAATAATAATAATAATAATAATAATATAATAATAATATAATAATAATAATTTATTATTATTATTATTCACTCATTTTGAGTTTTCACATCAGCGTTAGCTGATGGTCTTTCACTGGGATCTGAGTGACAGCAAGACTCCTCATGTCTCCAGGACTCTTCTGAGTATTCTGGCAGATTGCAGCAGTGCAGTTTTCTGGATGGTTACAATTCTTCCTCTGATTTCCAAACTTTCCAAACCCTTTTCCAATCCTTTTGTGACCGTTCCAAGTGCACCAACTACAATTGGTATAACTTTCACTTTCATATTCCATAACTTTTATTATTATTATTATTATTATTATTATTATTATTATTATTATTAATGTTTTTTATTCAGATTATACGCAAATAAAATGCACAAAATATCTGTTTTTACATAGAAAATAGAATAATTTTAGAATTTCATTATCTAACGTATGAAAAAAATATGAAAGAAACAATAATCTCTTTGTATACTTTAAGAACATGTGCAATTACGAAATAATGTGTATCATCAACGTTCAAAATGTACGATACACAGTTTCAGCGTCGAGAAACGGCGTTATTGTAAGACATAAAGATTTGAAAGTGCCGGTCCCCGCTAAATCATAAATAAGTTAAGCATCGATGTGACTGTTCAATATTTATATGGATGACCATTTAAGCAACAACAGGTATACTAAGCAACTTGATATCATAATGACTTGCTTCGACATTAAATGACCCAATTAGTGTTGATATGCCATAAAGAAAAATTCAAAATGAAGGAATTAACAAAATAATTGGACTCATTAGAACAGATACTCATGTTTAATTAAATATGAATAGTTATATTCATAGTATTTTAAGCTATTCATATATAAAGCCTTTTTGCTTATTTGAAAAAAAAAACAGACCAAAAAATCTATTTCGGTAAGAATCTTACGTGAAACATTCTTAGATTAACTCATCTTTCATTCCATCCGAACGACATGGCTCAAAATACGCTTACTTATCCCTTTATCCCGTGTAGATGGTTAGTTGATTTGTTTCTCCAAATATAAATCCTCTTCCGAGGTATTTTGATAAACAAATGATTGTTTACAGTAACTGCTGTTATTGAAATGGTAATCGAATTAAGTATTGAACAAACCCATCGCTGCTTTCCGCGTGATTTGAACCTGCAGATGAGCAAGACTATTTGAAGAGATGTCGTTCGTATGCTACTAAACGGCATCTGACAGTGAAGCACCAGTGCTGCAGCTCTGATAAATGTGGGTTACCCTTTTATTGTCATTACTTAGAAATCCACTCTGATCCGTAACCTCTTAGGCTCATAATAATGGGTTAAATAAATCTGTTTAAAAACTATTTGTAATCGATAGAACCTCTTGAAAAACAACTACATAAAAATGTATTTATGACCGTACAACGATACCCAACTCTATAAGGATACAATAAGACTATATGGGCTGGACATGCCGGTTAAATCAATTAATGTTTTTTTTCTATATTGCTTTATGGAATTTGGTGTCTTTTTATTGTATGGGTAGCACAGTTTGGATCTGTGCTGTAAAGTGGAGAGCTGTTGGTAGGTGAGACGAAATCAGTTAAGTGGGGATAAAGTAGCCAAGTAATATATATATATGTATTACGTATATACGGTGTACTGATTTCTCTCTCTCTCCCTCTTCCTCTCTCTCTCTCCCTCTCCTCTCTCTCTCTCTCTCTCTCTCTCTCTCTATATATATATATATATATATATATATATATATATATATATATCAATGTATATGTTTGGTACTATCACACTTGAAGAGAGAGTAGTAAGCCTACGCACAGTATTATTAGGGGAGTATTTAATATCAGTGATAGACCGTTAAAAATAAATAAATTATAAATTAATATATATATATATATTTAGTATATATTTATTTGTTTACATATCTATTTAATTGTATGGAATTCTTTTCCATACAAATATATATATTATATATATATATATATATATATATATATTATATATTAAATTTTTACTTGAAGGCATTTACAACGCATGTATCGCATAAAATTCGATACTTTTTCTCATAGAAAATGAACTTGACAAGTGTAATCCCAGTAAAGGATGGCTCGATGTGTAGAATACCGTACAGACTGTTTCGACTTTATTAAGTCTCATCAGCGGTATATACTAACGATTTCCCTCCGACAGAAATTGAAACCGGTACTTCAGCAGACGCAGTGAAACACTAGTGAAACACTTTTATCGCCTCGGCCACAGTACACAGCTGACCATCCTAACGAAATTAAGCTTGTCAAGCGATACTACGCGCCTCTACCATAATAGGTAAGGGGGCGCTATTGAGAGAATAATAACAACAAACAGACCGAATGCCCTTCGGCGAAGTGAATAAGATTATATATATATATATATATATATATATATATATATATATATATATATATAAAGCTGTACCCAGTATCTGAGGCTGTATACAAAAAAGTGATATCAGTCTGGGGCAAAATCTGATTATAAAATAAATCCCGACGATGCCTACATCATGCCAACAAATCAGTTTTTTGTTGAGCAACACACATCTATTATTAAATGACTAGAGCTGCAACGTCTCTCCCATCAGAAAGTGAATTTCTTAACCCTTCTTCCATCGGAATGAAATCTTCACACTATTTGCCTCTTGAGACTTAGTGTCGTACCAGATTTTCCATAGTCATCCAAAAACACTTTTATAGCGTAATGCTAGTCTCATGATGTTTTTCTTTAGAGAAGAGCTTATGCGTATAACATGTCTTATTTCAAGCAGTTTACAGTTGACCCGAAGAATTAATCTTCTCCACCTCCTCAGAGATCATAGCGGCATTATCCATCACATTTTCAGTCAAATAAACACCATTCAGTTTTGCCTCGACAATTACACACCCATGTCTCACCTCTCTCTCTCTCTCTCTCTCTCTATATATATATATATATATATATATATATATGTTACGTTGTAATACTCACGGTACTAAAACGATACATGCACCGTAGTCCTCTTTTTTCTTTCTTGGTACTAAAACTCCGATAAAAAATCATAACACGAGAAACATGTCGTCACAACTCCCAGCCTTTATTAACGTGCTCGTCTAGTGGCTTCTACCAGGGAGGAAGGGAGGCAGAGAGAACGAGAGAGAGAGAACACTACTAGATTACTGGGCTCTCATGGGGGACCCAATGTCAGGTCAGTACCCTACGACATCCGCAGGCAAAAAGAGGCTGAACCCTTTCTTTCTTCCCCCACGTCACCACGTGACTTCCGGTCAACACCCGACTTCCGGTCAACACCCGACTTCCGCTTGCCCCTCAATTCTTCGTTCGGGGTCACGCTACGGTCAAAACCATCGCTCTCCTCTTTTGGGTCATCACTATTTTTTTAAGCCTTTGTTATTTATTCCTCCTCCTTCCATTAGCAGTTCTAGCTCAGACAAGTCATATTGCAACACTCCTCCATTACCATCATTCTAAAATTTTTACCCGTAAAAATTTTCAAAGTATCTCTTTTTTTTTTTCAAGAATATGCGTAATTATTCATTAGATTTTTTTTTTTTTTTTTTTTTTTTTCCCCTTCTATCCGATATAGACCTTCCTCTCTCCGATAGAGCCACACGAGCATTCAATTTTACAATAATACAAAAAACACATACATATATAAAGTAAAAAGAACATTTACAAAATCATTAAAGCGGGTGATATTCTCCTCTTTGTTCCACAATTGTGCTCTGACCTTACCTACTTATTTGTTCTTTTTTTTTTTTTTTTTTTTTTTTTTTAAATACTCTCTCCAATTTGAATTTTAAAAAAAAAATTACTCATTTATTTTTCATTCTTATCAATTGCAGACCTATACTGATTTATAGCTTTTTTTTTCAAGCAACGGCGTTATCGTCGCCTTCTTCAGCTGGTCAATAATTCTTTTCTCTATTATTCCTTTTCTTTTTGTATCTATTCATTTTAATCCCTTTCAGTTTTTCATTATTTATCTTTTTTTTTTTTTTTTCGTCATTATTCCATCTCATATTCCGTGTAATTCGTATTTTCATTTACTCGTTTTTCTCATCCTTTTCTTTTCTTTCTTTTTTTTTTTCATTCATCTATCTCTAATTTATTTCCGAGCGCCAAAACTAGGTTTTTCTGGAAGGTATCTGCTGTGTGAACAAACACTTGAACCACAGGCCTTTAAAGCTATCTTCATAGTCGCTGTTTGGTGGGGTATCATGTTTCCTTGTGGGCAGCACTGGTTGACCCCGGGTGAGCTCGCTGCTACTACCATAATCATTTGTACTCCCAGCGTTTTTAATGCTTTCTTCCATTGCAACTCTAAGCATAGCTATCTTCCTTTCCATTAGCGGAACATATTCTTTTATTTCTCTGTAGTCACTATCTGACGGTGTGGTATTTACCTTAGCCCTTACTGTCTTAGGGGAATCTTTTGTGATGCTATTCACTGTTGGAGTTATTTTGTGGCTTTCCATTTTAGCCATTACTCCAAAATCATTTTTATTATTATTAACGTCCACCTGTCTGTTAAATTTCTCTTTCTTTTTCTTTTTTCTATTGGGACATAGTTGTTCATTGTTCCTATCACCTTCACCCGTGTGATTTGTACCCTCGGTATCCACATCACTATGTGAAGTATTAGTGTCCTTATCGGAGTTTTCTCTCTTAATAGCTGTATATTTATCTTTATTTTCTGAGATATGTTCCGAGGACGTAGAATGGACTTGTGTGCCCTCCTTAGTTTTGCCATTCATTTTAGACAAAGCGTGGTGCTGATTTTTGAGGGCTATCCCATGCTTGTCTCTATTTTTAATTTGTTCGGATGTGCTTTTAGGGGTAGGTGCCATCCACTTTTTATTAATTTTTACGGGACAATTTCTAATGAGGTGATACTTGCTATTACACCCCCAACAACGTCCAGTCTGGTCTCTATTGCCTATCTGAGGATGCACATTGCAATTCCTCACTGTAGGTACGTTTCTCCTCTGCTTGTTAAATTTTTTCCTATTTTTACTCATTCTTAATCTATCCTCTAAAAGAGTTCTTTGATAGGCCCTATCCAACCCCTTTTCAACACTTTTTAAGGCACTCGTTACAGAATTTAATGCATCAACCAAGCCTGCGGTGAGATTCTGTAAGAACTCTTTAATAGTCTGAGACTCCATTTCGCATAAACAATTTCAGTCACAGAATAATAGAAGACTTATACTAATATTAATGATATCAATAACTAGTGAAGAGAAAAAAAAATACACAACTGTTAGAACAAGAGAAAAAAAAAATTATCACCTACCTTGTCACTTCTACGTATATTTTTCCTTTTTTTTAAAAAAGTTTTTTTTTTTTTTATAATGTTCATTAATTCCGTCTTTCTTCTTTTTTTTTTTTTAAATTCACACGTGGACGTATATATATATATATATTTTTTTTTCACGTGGGTTCTCCTTCTTCTTTTATAAGTCCTTTTTCTTCTTCTTTAAATCTTTTTGTTTTCTTCACACGTGGCTCCTTTTTTTTTTAAATTCTTTTTGTTTTCTTCACACGTGGGTCCGTTTTTTTTTAAATTCTTTTTGTTTCTTCACACGTGGGTCCGTTTTTTTTGTTTTTTTTAAAGTTCTCAATTGTCTGTTGACTCGTTGTTGTCGTTCATCTCCTTTAATAAGATTCTAAAAGGTTGCTCCCTTTTTCTTTTTCAAGGTGGGTCTTTTTCTTTGTTTTTCTTTTTTTTTTTTTAAGCCCTTTTTTTCTCCTCAAATGCTCGATGTTGTTGTTTTTTTCTTTCTTTTTTCTTTACTTCTCCTGTTTTTTTTCTTTTCTTTCTCTCTCGTTTCTCAACAGGTCACTCCCTTTTTTTTTCGTCACACGTGGGTCCTTTTTCTTTGTTTGTTTGACTCGCTCTTTCTTTCGTTTATGTTAGTTTCTGTTACAATTACGGCCGATGTCTTTTCTTTTTTCGTATCCCCTCGTTGTGTCGTGGCAAATTGGTTCCTTATGAGTCCGTGCTTGAACTCCGAGGTCAACGGGCACCAAAACGATATATGTTACGTTGTAATACTCACGGTACTAAAACGATACATGCACCGTAGTCCTCTTTTTTCTTTCTTGGTACTAAAACTCCGATAAAAAATCATAACACGAGAAACATGTCGTCACAACTCCCAGCCTTTATTAACGTGCTCGTCTAGTGGCTTCTACCAGGGAGGAAGGGAGGCAGAGAGAACGAGAGAGAGAGAACACTACTAGATTACTGGGCTCTCATGGGGGACCCAATGTCAGGTCAGTACCCTACGACATCCGCAGGCAAAAAGAGGCTGAACCCTTTCTTTCTTCCCCCACGTCACCACGTGACTTCCGGTCAACACCCGACTTCCGGTCAACACCCGACTTCCGCTTGCCCCTCAATTCTTCGTTCGGGGTCACGCTACGGTCAAAACCATCGCTCTCCTCTTTTGGGTCATCACTATTTTTTTAAGCCTTTGTTATTTATTCCTCCTCCTTCCATTAGCAGTTCTAGCTCAGACAAGTCATATTGCAACATATATATATATATATATATATATATAAATATAATATATATAATTATATATATATATATAATATAATTCTATATATGAATATATATATAAATAATATATAATATAATTCTATATATATGAATATGTATATATATATATATATATATATATATATATATATAAAATATAATTATATATAATATATATAATATATATATATATATATATATATATATTATATATATATAACCACTGATCACGTGAAAAAATCTTCCTTACCATGTAGTATTTCAGTTATGGTAATTTGCAGAGATCAATGTGTGCTCTTATTCTCTGAGTTACAGAGCAAAATTATATTAGGAAAAGAATAACAAAGAAGATTTAGGTTGTTAGCGTTATATACTATTTCAGGGAACCTAGAGGAATTATCTAGTCGTTCACATCATCAGATGCATCGTTTTTTTATATATTTAAATATGTGTGTGTGTATGTGCGTGTCTGTGTCTATTTCTGTTTTTAAGTGGGAATTTCATCACCACTCTTCGATCAAAATAGACTATATCGCATTAAATCGATAATACACATGATTAACGATCGATGTATCTTATATGCACTATTAAATCATGCGTTTCATAATTATGAGGTAGCTAATATACATGATAATTACAAGAAGCTGGTTTTAATAGACAACTTGTATGTTTTTGCTTTTTTTAATTCACTTGTTTTATCTACCATTGGCACGCACGCTCGCACTCTCACACACACAAAAAAAAAAAAAAAAAAAAAAAAAAAAACAAAGACACACGAACACACACACACACACACACACACACACACACACACACACACAATATAAGGCACATGATTTGATACCATTTTTGTGATGATTTATGTGCGAGACATATTAACGGAAGCTCAACAACATATCAGGATCATCAAATGAAACCATATGCCGTGCTTTACATAAATTACAAAAAAAATGTTGTTTGTTGTTACGTTATACAGCATATCAACTTTTTCTGGTCATCTATAAGAATCGTCGTTTTGATAAATGATATATTTAATATCATTTTTAAGATAAATCTAACCAAATTTTTAATCATTTTTTAACAATCTTTTTTTAATTACTTTTGTTTTTAACCAAGTTATTTTTCATGAGTATTAATAAATTGGTATGAATAATTTTCATGCTAGATTTATCATTAACTTCATGAGGCTGGACACCAACTTTAAGGAAGTCTAGAAAGGAACAAGTCATTGTGTCCCGATTACCCATTGGTCATACAAGACTAACGCACTCCAATATACTCAAACAAGAACAACAACATAATGTGGAACATGTCAAACACCTTTGACAGTTGAACACTTATTTATGGAATGCAGGTTTCATTCTCACATCAGAAACCGTTATTTTAAAACAAACAATATGAAAGATCTGTTTGAAAATATCAACATGGAGGACATTCTCTCTTTTTTTAGGTAAATAAAATCATACCATAGAATATAGACATGAAACAAATCAATACCATACAACATAATCCCCAATTATACTAACACATTTTTAAAACCAATTACTAAAAAGTATAAATATAAATACACCATATGTATTACTTCCTAACCGTTAGGCATGACATAACCCCAGACGGGTTGATAGGCCGTTAAAATCAATAAACAAACAAACAAATATTAACTTCATGCTTATCAATAAACCGGTAGAAATAATTTACATTTAGTAGCAATCAGACCTATTTGACCCATGTATGGGACCTGGCTAAGAGCGGACCTAGAAGTAATGGCAATGAAGAGGTACTCCACCCCAAGAAATCCAGAATTGGAACCTCACCACTAGATGCAGTTACGCGATATATGAAGGACACAATTTAAATAAAGACATAGACAAGGCGACCAAAAGTGTTCTATTAATTCTTACAGGATTAAAAACGTAAATATTTTTTACTTAGCCTGATATCACCTCTGGCAACAATTATGGAATTGGCATACTTAAAGGATGGTCATCTTGTTTGTTCTTTTCTTTATCTAGAAGTAAATAAACAAATAAATGATAAGATGCAAATGATTCTTTAAAAGGGGATTATACTGGCTTCATAAAATCTTCCTTAAACAAAGGAGATTAGATTATTCAGTTTCATGATATATTTCTTCAAGAATTGCAGAAGAAAATATTATGAAATAGCACAATGTTTAGGGGAAAAATTGTAATATCCTTGTAATTTGCATTCTCAAACCAATAACAGTAGAGCCTAGATATACACATCGTTCTATAGTTGAACGAAAGTTCGGGTAGACTTCAATAAGAGGTTGGGTATACCTAATTAAAACCAAATCTGGCTCCAACAAAAGTATTTCCAATTGAAGACAAGAAGGAAATCCACAGTGGAGTGTGGCGAAATACCTTGGATTTTCTAATTCAGCTGTTTCTAAAATTTGTTTCAAATATAGAAATACAGTGGTTAAAAATGAAACCATAGCTGCAGACAACGAAAGAAATTAAAGCCCTAGAAGAGAAAACTGGACGTTATAAAAACATATGAAAATAATGCGTCAAAACGGGAAGCAATAATTAATAATTGGATATCTGATGAAGAAATGAGATTTACATACGGAAAAGCTAGAGGAAAACTAGAAGAAAATTAAGATAAAGTGGTAAAAAAAAAAGAAATAATCAAAGTGGGTAGACAAGCGGATAAAATAAATTTTTAGTAATATATCAAGATTATGCATTATGCTGGGATATGTGAGTCAAAATTGGAATCAATGTTTGTGACATCACTGTAAAAAAAATCGGCTGAATTAAATGGGATTTTACTAGAGAAAAGTCAAACGGACACTAGCTCTAACACACAAACATTAGGAAACGAGGTTAAAGAGGTTAATGAGAAACAATCATGACCAGGTATATCATGATCAGGATCATCATAATCATCGTCATCACCAACATATTCATTCATCATCATCATCATCATCATCATCATCATTAAGGTGTTACTGATAGCACAGATTCACTTGACTCCGTCTCATCATCCTTCAATATCTCTCATCGTACTCTTTGGTAAGTCCGCTTTACGGTCCCCAGTGTCTGTACAGAGCTGATGAAAATAAGTTTTTGCTTGCAGACCACTACTAGTGTGTCCACGTGTATGCGTCAATGGGAGAAGGCATCTTTGGAGTTTGTTCTTTGTGTACCCGTTGGCCTGAGTATATTAATATCATTGTTGAAAAAAAGTGACGATTATTTGAGTAACATATTCAGAGCTATTTGTATTTCAAAGACACCTCATATCATCTGAGATAGAGAAGATATTTTTCTCCTACTTTATAATGGGTATTAATCGAAGAGGGTGAAACATGAATAATGAATCCAGTATTTGAAGATGTTGAGTTGGCAGACAGAAGAGTGTCGTAATAGAACAACTGGCAGCTGTCATATAATTTACTTATATTCATTCTATGAAATGTAGTCTGAAGAGAGAAAGCAGGGGAATTATTGCAAGTGAACACCTGCTGACCAGGAAATCACCGAAGCGTCATTTAGAGATTGGATTCTGATTTATCCATTTAGTTTCAGGGTGACGTCAATGTTTTAATGAGGCTGGAAAGCAAATCAAGGCGGCTTTCAAATGATCTGGTCATGAGAATGTCAAGAAAGAAAAAGAAAGAAAAAAATGAGACAAAGTTGGTAAGAAACAGTTTCCTACCAAAAGTAAAATACACAACTGTCCAAAAGTAAAATACTTTTTCTCCGCCAAATATTTGTTGAAAGCCGTTTTAAGGCATCACAATTCAACAAAAGAAAAAAGACGCATTGCAAAAACATTAATTAATGTAGCTAGGGATTTATTTATGAGATAACATTTCTCTGTGTTTGCTACTTTTAAGAAATCTAAATGTTGCTTTAAACTTTCAAACCCAGATTAATATAGTTTTATAAAGCAATAATAATAAGAAACTAGAGGAACCGGAGGAAGAATTGAAACCATCAACACCACTTCACTTCTACAATTGGCTAGTATACAGAAAACAATCTTGAAGATACAATGAAAGTTTCTGTCACTCTGTAACTCTACTACTACTACTACTACTACTACTAATAATAATAATAATAATAATAATAATAATAATAATAATTAGTATTATCTGCGTTATTCGGACTGTTGTCCTCATCTTCATTGTTATCTGTACAACGTTTCGGCCGATATGCACTCCGGCCTTCTTCTTAATACTAATCATCAAGCATCATCTCAAACATTCAGAGAAATAATAATAATAATAATAATAATAATAATAATAATAATAATAATAATAATAATGATAATAATAATATCAAGCAAAAACTGGCACAAAAGGAATGCAAGAGGCAGTATATCTGATTGGAAAATGTAATTCCTCGGGAATTGCGCAAGAGACAAAAATTGGGTATTTCGACAAAGGTTATGTGTACCAACCAGAACCTGTCTAAAATAATACCTGAGATTTTGAGATTCAAATGAATCACACAATCCTGGCGAGAGGGCCATATCTAGTGTTAATTAACACGAAGAAAATAGCGTAATCTAGTGAATTTGCCGTCCCACGAACCATATGATGAAAATAAAGAAAACGGAAAGATAGACAAATGCGTGGATTTTGCCAGAGAGCTTAAAAAGATGTAAAACATGAATGTGACGGTGATATAAATTATATTTAGAACCAGTGGAAGCGGTCCCCAAACACCTGGATATAAGCCTGCATGAACAGGAGATTAGATGAATAATCGAGCCCACAGAGACCACAGCACGGTTGAGGTCGACTAGAATACTTAGAATAGTCCTGGAAAGATGAGAATTTTTTCTATAAATGAGTTGGGATGATTCCGGAGATGAATTAAACAGCTGGTTGGAATTCAGGGCTATTTTGCTCCGAGCCCAAGTGATGTACTGTCATTTCTTGTTAAAATACTGTTAGAAAGAAATAATTAGAAAGAAATAAGAATAGTTAAAAATAGAAATGAATAAATTAAGCCAATTTACGAATCTGTTTATCTTATAATTTAAACGAATTTTAAAATAACAAGAGCTGCCCCCACCCCTGCACTCTTAACCAATAAACAAAACTACTGGGAGAAATCCTGCGATTCTAATTTTCCGAGATAATTAATACTCCGTAAAAACCAGGAACTCCTTACTTGAACAAAAATATATAAATAACCAAACCGAGAGAGCTTCTACTTAGGGATCGAGATATTCTAAAAGATTTAAATCAAGAAAGTAGAACTTAACTTTGGCTGGCATACACTACATAATTGAATAGAATACCTCTTAGGATATTAACTATTTAAAACATATTTGATTGGTTGGTTGGTTGGTTTTTCGGAATGTCAACAATAAAAGGTGTATAAGTTAAAAGAAAGGAAATGAACCCGACAGTATGAGTATAGATTTTCATAAAATCGAAATACAGTTCAATATCAGCTATGTTATGAAATGTTTTCACTTTAACAACATTTTGTGTTTTTTTCAAACCCTTTCAATAAAAGGTGTATACACTGGTGCCTTGCATTTCTCCGCTCGTAATATATTTTCCTCGTGTATGAAATCAATTTTCCCCATTGAAATTAATTAAAATGTCCTTAATCCGTTCCTCTCCCTCCCTCCCCCCCCCACACACACACTCACACACTGAATGCTTAACCGATAAACAAAACTGGCGAACATTTTGAAAAAGCCCAGACAACCATTTTCAGAGAATAAACGAGAGAATCAATAAACAGATGATGAAGACAGACATTGAACGTAGAGAGATAAGTTGGAAACTGTTGGATCGGGAAAAATATCGTGACAGTAAGGATTTTCAAAAAGGTTGTTTTTTCTTTCTGATTTGATTGGAAAGGATTTGATGAATTTGAAATTTTCAAGGATTTAATGTTTTCTTCCCTCCCGGAAAGAAAATAAAAAAATTATGTGGTTTTACTTTTAATGTTTTAACAATTATATAGTACCTTTTGTCTCTATTAAAGAATTAAAAAAAAAACATAATCGTCTGTCGAAAACTGAGAGCATATTTTCCTTTACAGAGAAGGAAATAGTACTTTCAAAAACAAAGAACACATTCGAACTTATTTTATATTATTTTACGTTTTGCTGTGTGTTGAAATAAATTATTTTAATGAAAAATGATTATCAAAACTTATGTTTTTCTCAATTTTCTTGGATTATTCCTTTTTGAAATTGAACAATTTTAACTTCATCTTCCAATATTTATTCATTATTTTTCCTGGATATTTTTTCTCCAAAATATTCAATCAATCTGTTGCTTTTTCTTAACCATTGTTTGCTATGACAAATGCAAGAAATAAGGGTTTGATTCTTAAAAAAAATAAAATTACAGACCTTCATGACACGGATCATAGTTAAATAACACGTTTTTTTCTCCCAATATTTTGGTATTGAAATAGATTCCTACCTTTCCGAAGGTTTTTTGCAAGAAAGGAAACTGGAAAAAATTAGTTCCGCATGTCTTGTCAATTTCATTTTTAACGCCGCAAGCGAACCTTTTTTAACCTCAAAATAGAAGTAAAAGTATAACCGGTTGAGTGGCCCACTGTTGGCATCAGCTAGACAGCGAGGAAGGCTATCCCGTTTCACGAGCGCTAGACCAGGGAGATTGACTTTGTGTTTAAGGTGTAGCATCACACCTACCATCAGCTTCCTACTTTGCCACACAGGTCCAAGCTGTGCGACTCATCTTTTGAGAAGACAGGGGCCCAGTATGGAACACAGAACCTTGTATTTCCTTTGCGGATGCCGATGGTAGGAGTGACGCTCCATTTCCGATGCAAAAACAACTCCCGTGGTCTAGCGCTAGTGAAAAATTGATATAATCCCTCGCTGTTCGGCGGATATCGACAATAGTGTAACACTATTGTGTTATGGGTTGATTGGCGACCTATTAATTAAGTACTAATTAATTAAAACTACCCTAATTATTAATTATGGTGGTTTGTTAAAATTAAAAGTAAAAATAAGAAAAACAATAATAATAATAATAATTGTTTATATTAAAAATATAAATTCATCTAAGCAAAGAATTTTCACCTAGACAAAGAGATTCCTTAAATTATGGAATTTGATATATATCATCGGAATTTTAAATTTCACAAAATGAAATGATAAATTTAATAAATAAGATTCCAGTTTTTGACAAGTTCGTCAACAATGTCAAAAACTTAGATAAATAAAACAATGGTTGGCCTTGACTCCAAATGGAAAGATACAAGCTAGGCTGGCACAAGGCCATTTAGACACGTAGGCAATGTTATCGAGTGGCTGGCCAATCAGAGACATATGTTAGGGGTGGGGAGGTCTGGATCCCATAAATAACAGACCGTCAGACGAATAGAAGAGAGAGAGAGTCAGAAGCGACAGCGGGAGAGACCGGGACAGAACGAAGACCGGAGAAGAGAGCTTGCCATGGCTCGGGGCCCTTGATAAACTTTACCGATACACTCTGATGCCTTGTCACTCGGTACAGAATTGATAACTGAGCCAAAAACTAGCTGTAGATCGCCAATCAGCTGACAAGAAATCACCTCGCTCCTTTGTAAAATAAATGTATATAAGTTGTACATAAGCATAAAAAAGGCGTTGTGTTCAATTGTTTTGTTGATCCGTTGACAGCTTTTGGTTATTTAATCTTATTTCAGCTGAGTTGGTAAAAGGAACGAAACATGCTCTTTTTCAGCCTTCCTGTAAATCAACAAGCAACATAAGAACGGGAGGTTGGAATGGGCGGTTTCGACGACTGTAATACTGTGCCGGGGCATCGTTCTCTATAACATACATCAAATACATACATAACATACATACAGTGAGACAGTGCCCCAGTTCATAGCATTATAATAGGCTACTTCGCTTATTTTACTCAATATAATAAGTTACTTTTAATTTCAATGCGCTGCCGATCTTATCGAAATTATTGCTCACCTGACAGAAGAAATCGGTTACATGATTAAGTGCGAGGAAAAAAACAACTGAGAAATCACTAATTAGGGGATTCTTTTTTATCTTCCTTCTCTGTCTGTAAAGACAGAGAAGGAAGATAAAAAAGAATTCCCCTCATACTTGAATCGCAAGGGATTTCTGGTCACAACTGAAAAAAAAAAGATTAATTATTTTCTTCTACAATGACGATAATGATTTGAAAGTGATATCGACTATCGGTGAAAAAACATCGTCTTTGGGTCAGGCTTATATGCAACGAATTTCTGACCCTGCTCTTGTTTCAGTATAGGATAATTTCATAGTGTATTATAGCAAGAACTCTTGGGTCTCACTTAATATATTTGAGCGTCATGATAAATGTGTGTATGTTACCTTGAGAGAAAACAGACGTGATTCGGCCATATTCTTGAAGACATAGAAAGATTTTCTTCTGTCAGGATATTGGAATATATTTATTTAACATATGAGTTTTGCATTACAACACACAGTATGTCCATTATTGTTAAGTATGAAGCTGAATAAGTTGATGATAGGGTATATGACCATTGTTATTCTGGGTAAATGATAGCAACATAAAACAATAAAACATTGAGAGAGAGAGAGAGAGAGAGAGAGAGAGAGAGAGAGAGAGAGAGAGAGAGAGAGAGAGAGAGAGAGAGAGAGTTATTGATGGGTTCCTATCAAAGCGATTTTGGTAAAAAGAAAACAAAACAGATATGAGATTATGTTTGTGGTATCTTGCTATTTCACATGTAAACTTTCTCAAATGAGATATTGGTTTGGTTTCTATGTTTAATAGCATATCAGTCTTCATGGGTTATTTAATGCAAAATATGTCCTTGTAGTAGAACAGTAGTAGCACTATTTGAAGCATGAGTGAGGAAATCTAGGTATGCACACCTTTCCCAATAGTAAAAGTAAAAGTAAAGTCGTCGGGGTGGCCTAATATCGGTATAAGCTAATCAGCGAGGGTGTCTATCCCCTTTTCACTAACGCTAGACAAAGGAGATTGTTTTTTCGTCTGAGGTGGAGCGCCACACCTACCATCAGCTCCTTACTTAACCGCACAGATCCATGTGCTACTCATACGCTGAGTTGGCAGGGCCGGTATCGAACTAAGAACCTTGTGGTTTCTAGCCGAACGCTCTACCGACTGAGCTAACTAGTCAGAAAGTGGACCTAATAACGCGACTGGAGTTCGGACTCACTTACATCGATGTCTCAGTCCATCGTTTAAACCACGAGTCTTCCCCACTGAAATAAAACATTAGGAAAAAAGAGATGAATCATAGATGCAAGTGTTTTTCATTAATAAATTCTACGTTACTCGAGCCAGATAAAATTACTTCATACAAGCTTTGTCTTATTTACTAAGCTTTGCTCAATCCGACTCGTAGGCGTAAAGTTAGTATATATTTTCTTTTTCTTTTACCGAAATGGCATCCGTCTTAATACTAATCAGCTTAACTTCAATAGTCTAATGGGAACCGGGGCTTTTAGTTTGAGGTGACAATAAGTCAAGGATCAACATTAGTAAAAAGTTTCTTACCGAATAAATGAATCGCTAAACAATACACATAATAAAAATAAAATATAAATTGTGTGATACGTTTGATCATCATCATCAGGTCATATTAACTTGCACGGAAAGTCAAGTCTAACCCTTAGCAACCATCCTAAGTTGTTATCACTCCTACAAGGCCCTTCGCACGGCATCCAGAATCTACATAGAGATAATTAATGTAGGTTTTTGATGGTCGGCCTACGATAGTGTGTCCATGTGTAAGTATCCACAGGAATACGTCACATATGAGTTCGTCCTTGGTTCTCCAGCAGTTTCAGGCATGCTTTTTTTTTCGTATTTCTAAGAGAGTTAGTGTGATACAGGGCACCGTACAGTTCTTTTTTGTTGTGTACTGTTTCCAAGATTTGTGCAAGAGAGCATTTTTCTCTAAGCATTTCGTTAGTGTTCAAGTTGTGCAGCCAAAAATTAACGCTGACACTTGGAAGAATTCTCGTTTTAGGTCATCTGAGAGAATCAATTAAAGACAAATTCGAATAGGTAAACAAAATATGAAAAAAATAAGATATTTCAAAAATCTACCACCTTATTCTGTTTCTTTGTTTAACTCTTTGCCTACTTTAAACCGCTCAGAACGGATCTTCTAAATATTTGCATACCACACACAAGCAAACTACACAAACTCATGGTTAGTTCGTTAAAATTTAGCAGAAGGACTCAGATTACAATACTCATAGAACTTTATTTGAATAGAATGAATTATGTGGTGAATAGATAGTGAAATTTAAATTATCCCATCATACAGTTAAAACTATTAAGAATATGTGGTACAGCCATGGGGGTAATTTGGTTGGCAAAGATTTAATTGCATATTAAACTTCGGGTGTTTTTAATACCATCCTTGTACAAGAACAGAAGTGGTGATAGCTTGGGTTATGAGGAGCTTCACCTTTTTCCCAATTGTATTAGTTCGACTGTGAAAGTAATAACGAGATGGAGTTTTAAATTATCCAGGTAGAAGAACAGTAGTGACACTACGTAACACATAGCTGGGGGATAATGGGATTTCATAATTACCCACAGGAATTAGTCCGAAAGTGAACGTCATAGGGAGACTGGAGTTCAAACTCAATTAAAATGATGACGCAGTCCATCCCTTTAACCACAAGACCACAAAATCTACCGTTGCAAGAATCAAAAGAAAATGTTTACCATTGTGTTAACATAAACATATTCAAATAATATCAACTATGGAATATTTTTAAAAGAGATGCGATAGTAGTGTTTTGCAATATAGAAAAGCATGGAATGTCTAAAGAGAATTATAATTCATCAAACTGCTCAATATAGTAATGTTGAAGAACAAATATTACGGAAACAAATGTTTTCTGAACTGGTCTTGGGTATGCCACAATAGTAAAAGCAATTAACATGGGCAGAGTGGCCTATTATTGGTATCAACCGGATAGCGAGAGAGTCAATACCCTTTTCACTAGCGCTAGATCAGGGAGATTGTTTTACATTTGAGATGGTGTGTCACACCTACCATCCACTCCTGAAATTCCCACACACATCCAATCTGAGGTACTCATGTGCAAAGTTGAAATAGACCGGTATCAAACCCAAAATCTTGTGGGTCCACGGTGGATGCTCTTCTGACTAAAATAGCAAAGTATAGTGTTCATTAACGAACCTAATTTGAAGATATCTAAAAGTAATAGAATAAGAGGCTATAAGAGCAAGTAGAACATAGCCTTGACTGACATGCATTACATAATAAATAATAGAAGACCCCTTAAGATATTAACTATTGAAAACATATTTGGTGAAGATCAATAATACTGAAACGAAAGATTGGTGAGAAGCTATAAAAAATATCTGAAGTACGGTTATCGTCCTTGTTCTACGAGCCTCGCTATCAACCAACCAATCACAGGCCGGCATTCTTTAGCGGCAAAACCAAAGAAACACATTCTTCCTTTCCTGATTCAGCCAGCACCGGAATCGGACGACAAAAAATTCGTCCCCTACATCTATCAGTGAGAACAGATAGCTGTAGCGAGGGCTCCGATAATACACCTACCTCAGGAACTCAGTTAAGTGGACTGTGTATTTATAAATCATTCCTGCAGACAAAACCTTAGTTTGCAAGTAATTAATTGTTATTTCTTTATGTATGATAATACAAGTCGTGTTCGTGTTTTTCTCCTTTTAACTCCTGTCTGTCTACACTCTTGGCGTGAATCACCACAAAGCATTAATACATGTGAAAAATCTATACATGAGGCCAGCTTAATAAGACGTTGGTTGATGGGTTAATTGGTTGGTTTGTTGATTGGTTGGTTTTACGAAATGTCAACAATAAAGGCGTATACAGTGATGCCTTGACTTACAAATTTGATTCTCTCCGCTCGTAAAACATTTTCCTCGTGTATCAAATCAATTTTCCCCATTGAAATAAATTAAAAAGTCTCCAATCCGTTCCACCCCCAACACACTCCTAATTTTTGTTACTTTTTTAACTAAAAAATAGCACTCTATTGTATAAAACAAAATAGAATAAAATCAAATAATTCATGTGCTGTAATATATTTTAATTCTTATTATTCTATAAATGATATTTTTCTTTGACGTAATACATTTCTCCACATAGTCACAGTTTCTCTCAATAGCAACGTACCACCTTCGAATGAGAGCATATATCCCAGCCCCGTAAAATTATGTTGATTGTTCTTTGGGTCACTTCTTCAATAAAGATTTCACTGGAAAATGTTTGCCTTCAGTCTATCATCTCTTCGATCCCATGAAAGAGGGTTTGAGAGGCAAACATTATTCCAGTAACGAGGAACTGTATTTTTTCAGTTTTACTAATATTTAAAACTATTCTCTACTTTTTGATAAAAAAGGATAGATATATCATTTATCCATATCAATGGATAGACATAATCCATTAGATAACGTTGATTTAAGCGTAGAACTGAACTAGACCTCACAAGAATTTTAAAAGTATGTGAATATGAAGTTATTTTCCCGCAATCCCCAATGCAGGTCTGACACAAAGGTCCATTTTTGTGGGGGTCACCCACGAACCGAAGCTCATGGGATGGAAGGCAATAATGTGAATATGAATGTGACAATTATGATCATATTTTAGGAATATTAGGAAGAGTCGAAAATATCAAAGCCAAAAGGTTAGAAAATCTTGAAATCCGAACGAAATTAGAAAATAATACAAACAATATTATTACTAAAACAGTTAAAATAACTAATATAAGACTAGAATATTTAATAGGATTGCTGGTACATTTTGACGTGTATAATAAACTAACAAACGATATAAATTATTACTTGAACAATCCAGACAATATTATTACTAAAACATTAAATATTAAATATTCTAGTCTTATATTAGTTATTTTAACAATAACTAATATAGTCTTATACTAGTTATTTTAACAATAACTAATATAAGACTAGAATATTTAATAGGGTTGCTGGGACATTTTGCCGTGAATAAAATAACAATCAATATAAATTATTACTTGAACAATCCAGACAATATTATTACTAGAACAGTAAAAATAACAAAAAATAACACTAGAATATCTACTAAACTTGCTGAGACATTTTGACGTGTTTACACTACAAGTACACCTGTGTGAAATCACAATGAGTGCAAAAATATTAATTCGATGTAGCATTGATGCTGTTGAACAGGTGATACGTTGAAATGATTCAGCCTACTGATTTCGATCTACAACCGATATTCAATAAAGAATGTCTGTAATTTTTCTTACGTGAAATATTCCCTCTCTTTATTTGCCATGCTTGATACAAGACCGGATAGAAAGAAATTGAGTTGGAAAAATCTGTTTGCCAAAATTCCCAGTGGAAAGTGTTTACCTGTCTGACTTTAGACTCCAAGAATAGAACATGACATTTACCACCTTTGTTGGTCATGTGATCGAATAACAGACATCTACTTGTGAACTTGATAGAATCTTTTATGCAACCTGGTGTAAAAAATGGCAGATTTTCATTCCATCTACAGGATGGTCCGAAAATCTTGTCAAACCCAACCAAAATATAAATCCTAATTAATTAACTATAATTACATGAAATAAACTACTGGAAATGAAATAGAAATTAATATTATTATTATTATTATTATTATTATTATTATTATTATCATTTACTCGTTTTGAGTTTCCACATCAGGATTAGCTGATGGCCTTTCACTGGAGTCTGAGTGACAGCAAGTCTCCTCAGATTGCAGCAGTGCAGTATTCTGAATGGTTCCAATCCTCCCTCTGATTTCCAAACTTTCCAAACCCTTTTCTAATCCTTTTGGGACTGTTCCAAGTGTACCAACTACAATTGGTATCACTTTCACTTTCATATTCCATAACTTTTTCAGTTCTCTGTCAAGGTCTAGATATTTGTCCATTTTTTTCATTTTCCTTTAGCTTCACCCTGTGATCTGCTGGCACTGGAAAATCCACCAGTTGACAAGTTCTTTCTTTTTGGTTTATCAATACTAGGCATGGTCTTCTTGCTGGGATAAGGTGATCCGTTTTTATTTCAGAGTCCCAGAGAATTTTATGTGCTTCGTTCTCAAGAACAGATTCTGGTTTATGCATATACCATTTTGTTGTGTTGCCAAAATGTTATTATTATTATTATTATTATTATTATTATTATTATTATTATTGTTGTTGTTGTTGTTGTTGTTGTTGTTGTTGTTGTTAGCTGATGATCTTTCACTAGAGATTTAGTGACAACAAAAAGGTCTCCAGAACTCTCCAGAGTATTCCAGCTAATGTCACCGATGCTGTTGTCTGGATGGTCTCAATTCTTTCTCTGATTTCTAGTTCTTTTTTCTAAGTTTTTGGGGACCGTTCCAAGTGCCCCAACTACTATATTGGTATCACTTTCACTTTTACTATCTAACACTAGTGGTTTGGTTTGTTCAATTTCACGGCATGTCAACCCTCGCTGTGTTATTTTATGCCAAATACGTTTTGTTCTATTCATGCTTTATGGATATTCAATTTCTTTTTAAACTCAATATTTAAAACATATTAACTCGTTTTTTCTGTTTAACACATAGATGGAACCCTAACAGTTACTACCACTCCGGGTCAGGGTGGATCTAGGGGTAGTGGCGATGAAAGTGTACTCTACACTCCCCAGAGCTCCAGAATCAGAACTTCTTCATTAAATGCAGTTTAAAGCTATACCAAGGATGATCAGACCCTCAGCCACCACCTTAGTAGTAGTAGGTTGGCACAACCATATAGGTGCTAGGGCTTGACGAGTCCAGGCGATTGATCGGATGTGGACTCTCCAAAAACCCGTCTATCGTATGTAAGGACCAAAGTGGATCGTTGCATGTCATGAATTGCCTATCCACCGGGGTTCCATTCTGAAGCATCAGGGGTTGCCACCCACTGACAACAGGTGACCCCATTAGTGGGTGATCTTACCCCTATATATATGTGCAGTCGGCGTATTCTACGGACTTTAGACAACAGGGCGGTTAACACTAAAATGATCAAGCAATTATCTAATACTTAGTGAACAAATAAAGTTTCACGTAAGTTTTAATACAAATTATTTTGCATGTATATCTGTTACCAATAATCACATTACTGTTGGAGTTTTAGTATATAAGCTGTGTGGCAGATGGTCACTCCTACTTATAGACTCGCCGATAAGCACGTGACCAGGGAAGGCAACCTCTTATCCAATCACTGGCGGTGCTCTGCTGCTGTTGTATTTATACTGGCTGATTCTAATCTTAGCTCACTGCTACTTGGATCTTCTTAGACGTCAGACCTAAAGGATACTATACCACAGGACTTATTGACTTACCAAAGGATACTATGCCATAGGACTTATCGACTTACCAAAGGATACTATACCACAGGACTTATTGACTTACCAAAGGATTGCTATGACTCGGGACTTACTTACTTATTCACTTTGTTCTTTAACAACTGGCCAAGGATGGCGACTAGATACTGTTAGACAACTTATCAGAATCTGCAAGCGACGGGCCTGGAGATGATTTGTTTTCACTCTACCCAATAGAAGAACATTCCAAGTACATATTTGTTAACGTGCAATATGAAAGTCCCGTGGGAATAAAATAAAAAAAATATTATATTGAATCAAATTTAGCAATTACGTAAGTAAGTGAGTAAAGTCGTCGGGGCGGCCTAATGTCGGTATCAGCCATGCAGCGAGGGAGTCTATCCCCTTTTCACTAGCGCTAGACTAATGATATTATGTTAGCGTCTGCCACACCTACCATCAGCTCCTTACTTTACCGCATAGATCCCTGTGCTACTCATACGCTGAGTTGTTTGAGGGCGGGTATCGAACTAGGAACCTTGTGGTTTCTAGCCGAACGCTCTACCGACTGAGCTAACCCTGCCCTAAAACCTGACAGAGACTTAACTATAAAACCTATTAATTATTTTGATTGGATGAATGAGTTTAATGGCATGCCAAACCATCTAGGATCATTGTATACTGAAATATCGGGATATTGCATACATTGAATTAACATTTACTTTTTGTGTAGTAGTTTCTGAAGAAATTTGCCACACTGCTGTATGATATATTATTCCCATACACATTGTAATACTATTTGATTACATTGTTATACTATTTGATTTCAAGTATTTCGGTCAAACACTAATAATTATATGGTTTCAAGTTATTATTTATATTTGTAATATGCATTTGGTTTCAAGTAACTATTAATAATCCTTAGTAAACAATTAGAGCGGAGTGGACCTGGGAGTAATGAAAATGAAGATGTATGCTGGACTGTCCGGAGTTCCAATAATAGAGCCTAATAACCAGATGTCGTTCAGTATCATACGCAGTACATCTCTTTTTATGGTGGCGGTGGCGGGCTCTTGATTTATGTAGAGAATGCAGTTAGCCTATTATAAGCCCCATGGATTGTAAAATAATGAGTGTGGAATCAGAGAGTGATGCCAGCGGTGGGTTGACGTGGGTAAAATGTGGAAAAATTGAAAGATTTTATAATGAAAAAACAAAACAAAAACAGAATAAGGAACCGTGGAATTGATATGTGTAAATAATTGACTTTGATTTCTTATTGGACAGAATAAGGTGAGAACTAGAGTTAGAGTAAGTGAGAAAGAGAGCAAGTCATGCTGATGTGTTCGAAGTTGACGGATGGAGATAATAGGCTGCTTGTTTGAATGGGACAGACACAAGATGCGGTCTGTCCTCCGAGGACTGGAAAATAAAGTACTCTGAAAAAAAAAACAACATCAAGTCTTGTGATCGTTAATTAAAAACTAAGCAACGATACAAATTGGCATCGCAAGAACTGTTGTCCTCATCTTCATTGTTATATGCACGAAGTTTCGGCCAATATGCTCTCCATCTTTCTTCAGGCGTTTTGAACCATTAAAAAACTACATACGTTTGTATTCAATTTAGGGTATTCCATCGTGATTTAATCGTTAACAAGTTAGACTCACAGATCTATTACTACTCAATAGCGATTTCGATCCTCGCTGGATGACTCATATTGCGACCTTGTGTCACCTCATACCCATAGCGAAACTGATCCCTTTATTCAATCCATTGGGGTAAATAATTCTCATTCCGTTAACTATGTGGTTTTAGTCTGTAATCGGAATTGAACCTGCAACCTACAGATGATTGTCATTTAGAACTGTATTAACTCATCCGTTACACCATATGTCTAACTGGACAATTAAAAGTGAATCTTTGAACCTATGAACTTAATTTACATTTATACTTATGTAGGATTTTTTGTTCTTAAAATTACCCGGGGAGAGAGAACAATTTGTTTATGAGATTTTTATATTTTCTATTTTTCTAGAGAAATTGCAATGACCCGTGCCATCCATCGTGTCAGCCCGAGGATTGAATATTATTATTAGGGATAGTATGTTCATTCTTGTTCTAAAATGAGATACAAAGTAAGTACAATTGATTTTTTAGTTTAGAATTTTTTTTTAATTGACTTAATTTTATTTCTTTCGTAATTTTCATTGTTTTGGCATCGCAAGAAACAAGTGGTTTCTGTCCCATAGGAGAACGGAAAGAAACCAGCTAGCCAAACAGCGCCAGCGAGCCCAATCACACCAGCTACCCAAATCCAGAATGGCAGAGACCACTGACTCAACAGATCAGTAAAACACCAAGAAGAAGATAAGATTAAAAACTTAATATATCTATCCTCCTTTAAATGTATACCGCTACGTGACACGAAAAGTAATTCCGTTTACAACTTATCTATTTGTTTTAATTTGCGACTTTAAAATGATAAACATAGAAATCAAAAGATCTTACTGATTGATAATTTACTGATACTATCACTGCTTGGAAAAATTCATTAAAACTTGCAAATGGGAAAATAAATTTCGTTTAAATTCAATTCACTTGGTTAATTCCTTAGGATTAGCTGGAGGTGCGAACATTCCACGAGCGATGATTAAAAAGATAGAATAATTAATATCATATATCTGTTCTTAAATTAAAGTATGTAATTTTGGTAATGTAATTTATTACTAACGGGAGATATCTATTGGAATAAGAAGTAAAGTAGAATGAAAATATGTGGCTCAAAATTGATTTTAATTATAATCTACAAGTACATTATTAGATTACAAGATTCTTCCAGGAAATCTTTCAAAACAATATTGACTCAAACTCTATTCATCGAGACAGAAACAAACAACAAATAAAATGTTAATTATCTTGAAAATAGTTTCCTTGTCATTAACTTTTTTCAGCTATTTTTCCGTCTGAAAATAGTTATATGCCCCATTATAAGACATCGAGTATATAAACAGGGAAGAGAGAGACATACATATAGAGATGAAATGAGATAAGATGATGGCTCTTAATTGTTAACCGTTGTTTACTGTTATTAACTCGGCCAGCCGCCTTGTTCTTGAATCTGACATCTCGGGCTAATCCATTCGGGTTGCATTACTTCTTAGTTTATAAAAGCATTTTGTCCCAAGAAATCCGAAACTACCATCAAAAAGTCTTAAATTCAACCAATTTTAAGTTATTGATGATTTCTGATTTTTTCATAGCAAGATCAATATCCCGACGTGGCACTGCATCTACGATAAAACTGTTTTCTTTTATTATTTCAGCTATATTGAACATTATTTGTACCAAAAAGATAGTTTGATTTTTGCTTAAAACTTTTACAGTCACAAATAGGTTACAAAATGTTACCATTTTTCGCGACCCCCTCAAACTTAGGTAGCTAAAAATCGACATATCTCTGCAAATGTTTTGATTTGGAAGCTCAAATTTTGGGGATTGTCTAACTTTATCAAAATCCGTATTTTGACAAAATTTTTAAAAAATTGTTTGGGTGAGAATAGGCTGCTTGTTTGAATGGGACAGACACAAGATGCGGTCTGTCCTCCGAGGACTGGAAAATAAAGTACTCTGAAAAAAACAAAAACAAAATCAAGTCTTGTGATCGTTAATTAAAAACTATGCAACGATACAAATTGGCATCGCAAGAACTGTTGTCCTCATCTTCATTGTTATATGCACGAAGTTTCGGCCAATATGCTCTCCATCTTTCTTCAGGCGTTTTGAACCATTAAAAAACTACATACGTTTGTATTCAATTTAGGGTATTCCATCGTGATTTAATCGTTAACAAGTTAGACTCACAGATCTATTACTACTCAATAGCGATTTCGATCCTCGCTGGATGACTCATACTTGCGACCTTGTGTCACCTCATACCCATAGCGAAACTGATCCCTTTATTCAATCCATTGGGGTAAATAATTCTCATTCCGTTAACTATGTGATTTTAGTCTGTAATCGGAATTGAACCTGCAACCTACAGATGATTGTCATTTAGAACTGTATTAACTCATCCGTTACACCATATGTCTAACTGGACAATTAAAAGTGAATCTTTGAACCTATGAACTTAATTTACATTTATACTTATGTAGGATTTTTTGTTATTAAAATTATCCGGGGAGAGAGAAAAATTTGTTAATGAGATTTTCATCTTTTCTATTTTTCTAGAGAAATTGCAATGACCCGTGCCATCCATCGTGTCAGCCCGAGGATTGAATATTATTATTAGGGATAGTATGTTCATTCTTGTTCTAAAATGAGATACAAAGTAAGTACAATTGATTTTTTAGTTTAGAATTTTTTTTTAATTGACTTAATTTTATTTCTTTCGTAATTTTCATTGTTTTGGCATCGCAAGAAACAAGTGGTTTCTGTCCCATAGGAGAACGGAAAGAAACCAGCTAGCCAAACAGCGCCAGCGAGCCCAATCACACCAGCTACCAAATCCAGAATGGCAGAGACCACTGACTCAACAGATCAGTAAAACACCAAGAAGAAGATAAGATTAAAAACTTAATATATCTATCCTCCTTTAAATGTATACCGCTACGTGACACGAAAAGTAATTCCGTTTACAACTTATCTATTTGTTTTAATTTGCGACTTTAAAATGATAAACATAGAAATCAAAAGATCTTACTGATTGATAATTTACTGATACTATCACTGCTTGGAAAAATTCATTAAAACTTGCAAATGGGAAAATAAATTTCGTTTAAATTCAATTCACTTGGTTAATTCCTTAGGATTTGCTGGAGGTGCGAACATTCCACGAGCGATGATTAAAAAGATAGAATCATTAATATCATATATCTGTTCTTAAATTAAAGTATGTAATTTTGGTAATGTAATTTATTACTAACGGGAGATATCTATTGGAATAAGAAGTAAAGTAAAATGAAAATATGTGGCTCAAAATTGATTTTAATTATAATCTACAAGTACATTATTAGATTACAAGATTCTTCCAGGAAATCTTTCAAAACAATATTGACTCATACTCTATTCATCGAGACAGAAACAAACAACAAATAAAATGTTAATTATCTTGAAAATAGTTTCCTTGTCATTAACTTTTTTCAGCTATTTTTCCGTCTGAAAATAGTTATATGCCCCATTATAAGACATCGAGTATATAAACAGGGAAGATAGAGACATACATATAGAGATGAAATGGGATAAGATGATGGCTCTTAATTGTTAACCGTTGTTTACTGTTATTAACTCGGCCAGCCGCCTTGTTCTTGAATCTGACATCTCGGGCTAATCCATTCGGGTTGCTTTACTTCTTAGTTTATAAAAGCATTTTGTCCCAAGAAATCGGAAACTACCATCCAAAAGTCTTAAATTCAACCAATTTTAAGTTATTGATGATTTCTGATTTTTTCATAGCAAGATCAATATCCCGACGTGGCACTGCATCTACGACAAAACAGTTTTCTTTTATTATTTCAGCTATATTGAACATTATTTGTACCAAAAAGATAGTTTGATTTTTGCTTAAAACTTTTACAGTCACAAATAGGTTACAAAATGTTACCATTTTTCGCGACCCCCTCAAACTTAGAGAGCTAAAAATATCGACATATCTCCGCAAATGTTTGATTTGAAGCTCAAATTTTGGGGATTGTCTAACTTTATCAAAATCCGTATTTTGACAAAATTTTAAAAAATTGTTTGGGTGACATGGCCTGGATGATTTCACATGGAATTACCCTTTTGTTTATATGATTAATGGGATTTATCTATAATGCCTAAATATTATTCATATACAAAGGTTTTATTGTAATCATAACTATTATTATTTTCAATGTTTCATTGCGATTTTTTTGTCATCGTACAGTTGTATTTGTGTGTAATAAAAATAATTTGTTTGCACATATACATATATATGACATAAAAACAGAAAGGAGGCGCGTGGTGTAATAGTTAAAGTCATGGGAAATGGACTCATCGCCCCAAGTTCAAATCCTGGACGTGGTAATTGCATTTCACTTGACGCTAATATCCTTGGGAAAGATATGAATCCTACTCTCCCTCCAATATATGGGTAAATAGTAGGGCAGACTGGGCTCTTTAACCTTGGTTAGGCAACCGGTCTAGGAGAAGGAAAACTCTGAATTCAAACCTGCTGAACTCCGCTTAAGAAATTGACCTTGTGTTGCATCCTGCTCGTGCGGAGGGGTTGGTATATATATATATATATATATATATATATATATATATATATATATATATATATATATATGACATAAGTTTTATTTCATCACGCCTGAATGCAGTTTAGTGTCATGCTCATGGCACCTCATTTTCGGTAGCATCTTACCGATAGTGACGGCTAATTCTAAGCTCTGTCCATTCAACTGATTCATTTTTATATGTTTGTTTGTAATCATAACTATTCATATTTTCAATAGCATTAAATAGAATCAGCGCCTTCAGTTCAAATCCTGGAGTAACTGTTCGTTAATGCCTTTGGCAAAGACCGGAATACATCTGCCATTCAGCTATGTGTAATTAGTAAGACATACTGGTTTCATTACACAGGGTCCGACAACCAATCTTTACTTGGCTTAAAAATTGTATTTGTGCTACATCATGTCCGTGGTAGACTGGTAAGGTAAATCTATATATGTTCAGCGTTCTACTGAAATAATTTTGTAGTCAGGCTTTTTATTTTTGTCTCGTATAATTGTTACGATTTTTGTGGTCATTTTTAGGCTGCAAGGGAGAGCGCATTACATTGGATATAACTTGTGTTAGGTAGAATCCTTGTAGTCCTTAGTGTTAGGCAGACTCCTTGGCTTAAACAGAGTCCCCGGTTTCTGATCCGTTCGTCCGTATCGAATATGAGCATTGAACGGCTTTCAAGATCGGCGAAAAATAGTTAACTAACCACGTATTAAAGAGTTAACTAACCACGTATTCAAGCATCTTGATTGGCTTCCTTAAATCCATGCACCCACGCAGAGTTTATACGTTTAAGTGGTGGACTCTAGCGTACCTTTTATTACAAATACTCCAACAATAATAACCATTTGTTCTACAGTTGTATGTCATCAGTTATGTTGTCTCAGCAACGTTTGTAGCTTTTTCATTCTCTGGACATCCATTTTTTAAGGATCTTATCCCTCTGTAGAAAATACTTTCGTCGAATTTTAAATTCCGTGGACTAGAAGTACAATAGAACACGCACAATAATATATTCCGTGTAACATTAGAAAACTAGAAGAAATAAATAGCATAATAGTGTAGTTATTTAAATTGAATTTTAAAGAGAAAATGAAATCTGTTGAATAGGCGATGAAATGATTCAATAATACTTTTGTTGATTGCGATTCCTGAGTTCTGAATTAGAGAAAATGCTGCACAAAACGGCATAGAATTTCATTCGATCCTTACTTAATCTAATTAACTGTTGAATTTATAAAATATTTTCGTTTTAAAGACGATAAAACAAATAATTTTCACATGAGATTTTAAAAAATCCTTTCTCTTCATAATAAAGCAAAATACGTTAAGATTAATTCTTCTATTGTTGAATTTTAATTATGTGGCGCCAAAGAAAACTCGTGAAATTTTTCGCATGTCACCATTTCAGCGTTATGTTTTCAATGACCATATTGTGTGTTCGATGTCCATCTTGTCGTGGGAGAACCAGTGACACAAACTATTTTGCAGACACTAGTATTTTTAGAGGCCGATCGTGAATAAAGAGTGGGTGGAGGTTTCTGGTCAGTTGGGTAAGCTAGAGGACATTTCCCTAAACTGTTAGTTACAAACCCTGATAGTTCCATATGCGTGAGTTGTTCCTTCTGTACCGGTGTGGGAATTAGTTTCTCCCTATTGTAATGGAATATTCCACACTCACTCTCACCCATGTCATCTGAATATATATTTAGTGAGCACGGCATTATGCTGGGCTGGCTTTAAGGATTAGTAGCATACCTCACTATTCCCAGTCTGTCTTATTGTATCTCTTCAATAGAACCCTCTATCTTAAATCTACGTCCTTCCACTCGACTATACCCTTGTCTGATTGCATCTCTTTTAAGGACACAGCACTCCCTTTAGCATAGGGATATTTTAATAATTTTATTACAGTTTCCGATACGTGACACATTGTATACACTCAAAATTTACTCAGGGGTTTTCGATAGCGTGTAAACTTCCTAAAACTGCTGGCGCCAATTACAACAACAAGTCAGCTCCCTGTTGTCCCTGACGACATTTCTGTCTGACAAAATAGTTCCAGACTATCATATTACATAACCACAACCCATCAAATGAATTGATTTTAACAGTCCTGAAGAGCTTTGTTATAAGTTTTCGAGACCATAGAACAGAGAAGTCTTATCAAAATCGTCCAGACGAGAGCATTGTGTACATCAGCGAGAATGCTGAAGAGTTTAATGGAGTATAATGTTGATAAGCTGTCACTTGACTGTATTCTTATCCCTGTATAATTAATAAATCTGTTTTCCTTATGTCATGTATGGAAGTAATAGAAAAATAGTTTATTGATTGGGTAAACGGGGAGGCCGAGGATGGAAAAAAAAGAAGGAAGAAAGAAAGAAGTGAGTTTGGGGGAATAAAACGGAAATTACAGATCAGGATAATGAGAAGGATATTGTACATGATCGTTGGTGCACACCAAAATATTATTTCTAAATAAAATGAAACAAACTGGAAACTTATCTAAGAAAATATAGAAAGAAAACCTGAGATTTTGCAATATCATTTCCTCATTAAATGACAAACATGTGAAATTACTAGACCAGTTCATAAACCTCGGTAGCAATAGCTTATCTACTGAAAGTAGATAAACTATTGCTTAATGTCAGTATACGAATATGTATCGATTATATGAAAATCTGATCTCTCTAAGGAAATAAGATGGAAAGTCTTCCATACTGTAGCCGTGTCAATACTAGTGTATGGCTTCACAAAATACTTGGATAAAAATCTAGAATGGAACTATACTAAGATTCTGAGTCCTATTTTCAACAAATCCTGTAAGAAGCACTCTACAAAATATCAGTTTTATAGTCACTTTACCTTCTATTACAAAGAACATTCAAATAAGTAACACACAATATGCACAATATGCCTGAATACACCAGTGTTAGCTGAACAGCAAAGACTTACATTCATAAGCTCTATAAGAGCACTTGGTGTCTTGATGACTCACCAAGAGGGATAGCCGATAAGGATGGATGACAAGAGAGGGAGACACAAAGGGATCCGTGTTGAGATGCAAACCAGTGAGTCGCCTTTATATCATCTGCAGTCTTGACAAACAAAGACTTGCTTCCACTTGATTCCCTGTAAAGCAGTAATTGAAGTGTTGCTTTGTAATCATAGTCAATGAACTATAGTAATCTGAAAAGCCGAAGAAAAATCTCATAGGTCCAATAAAAATATATTGTTTGTTCTAACTCCAAAGATTTTAAATTAACGGATATGCACTGTAGAATCACTGCATCTTGGGAAAAAAAACAAAACAACAGACATTTGTATTTGCCATGTGTTGAACAGAGGAAAACGTAGGTTTCTGTAGACATAAATTGGCAACAGAACATAAAGAACACGAACCTGTGACACGAATCAACAATGAAATCAATCTACCTCAGGTTCTAATGCACAAAACGTGTTCCAGTTGTTGCGCAACAAGTTTTGATCGAGGTATTCAGTTGCAAATTCATTTGTTGAAAAAGAACAGTAAAGTAAAGGTCAGAAATCTTTACAAGTATACAATTTTATCAGCAAATGCTGTAGTCGTAGTCACAGAACTTCTACAGGGAAGTACCAAATAAACACACTAGAGCTGGACACAATTATACATTTACTTACTATATAAATATACAGATCAAAATAGCGAGATTTACTTACTATATAAATATACAGAGTGTTTCAAAAAGTAGCGAGATTTTTTGTACTTTTTAAAATACTTGTATTCGAATACGAGGTGTGTTAAAAAGTACTAAGTTTAAAGCTGTATTTACCAAGATAGAAATGAAAAATGAATGGAACGTAATTTTTTTTTTCAGAAAACAAGTTGTGTCAAAAATTACAAAAATCTTTTTTTAATACCTTTTGTATTAATATATGATTTGCAGAAAACGATATGATTATACGCATAAGAAACGCAAGGACTGCTATAAACAGATTATTGATCATATGAAAAATTGACGTCATAGAGATAAATAGTAGTCGTGTGCGTACTGCTGCTTAGGTGCACCACTTGGATTCTAACGAAACGTTGGATAAAAAAACTACACAGAAACTGTACAAGGATGCTGCGAGCTGTCTCGAACAAATCCAGGATGCAGCACCCCACAAAAAGTTAGCTGTACACCTAACAGCCTTCTATTAGATGATCCTGGTAAGAAGAACAAGAAATCCTGGACATTCCTGTAGAAGCTAGTGATGCTCTCCTGTGGGCACCTGCTCTTGGACAAATCAGTGTGGGTCGGTCAGCAAAAAGTTACACTGATTACCACTGCCTAGATACTAGGGACAGACGACGAGGAAGTGTTATGGAAATCTGTGATGTCAGCACGGCTTGATGAGGATGATGATGTTGCCAATTGAAATCGAACTAAATTTCTTTCGATAGCACACATCTGCTAACAACTACCGCTAATTGGCAGCCTATAAAAAAGGCCATGAAATCTTCAATCAGATTCTTTTATTGTCAGAAATAAAAATTGTATTTTAGAAAACAAGCCTGAGGAACTTTGACATTAATTACAATAAACCTTTTAGCTGTACATATCTATATCATACAGTTCAAATTAGAGATGCAGATAGCAATGCGTTTCAAAATTAACCCCAGGCAAATTAGTCTGTGTCGATGTATCAAAGTAATGGATATATTATTTTAAATAAAAGGCAAATGGCATTTATACCTAATAAAATACTTTATCATGGATGATCAAAATATTCAATATTTTCTTCGATACACGAATCTTATTTCACTCTGTCGGCCGGGCCTGTAGGATACACAGACTGCACCACTGCAGAGGTTTAAACCCCTCCAATTTGAAACACTTGCTGGCTGTGTGTAGCGACCGGTGCTATGTGAGGACAGGATTATGGTGGCTGTAGGGTCTGTAATATGGGTGCTAAAGGTTTCTCCTGACATGCAACACTCCACTTCGATCCTTATTTGAGCTAAGCGGGCGGACGGAGAGGCCACGTATGATTAATCGGCGGATTATATCAAGCCCTGGCAACTATATTAATCTCCCGGTTGTACTCTTGAGACAGTTCCAATGCCAAATATCCAACGCTTTTTCTCATATATGTGCTAAAAAGGTCACTGAGAGTAAACCTTTAGTATTTATCAATAGACATTAAGTTAAAAAAAAGGATTTTTACCAATTGAGTAATATACATGAAGTTAATGAAATCTATTTCTACCAATTTATTGATACACATGAAAATTATTTTTTAAACAAATATATATTAAAAAAACAAGATTTGACTTTAAATAACTCTCGAGGGTTGACATACCATTAAACCAATAAACCAACTAAATTCATTCTTTATAGAAAATATCTTTTTACCTAATTCAAAAAATAACAGCTTTTCCCTATTTCTAAGGTAGACGCTTACGCTTAAGGTCTCATATGGTGAAAATATTTAATGTAGCTTAAACGAAAAATTACCATAATTTTTTTAGTAGTAGATTGGCCTGTCTGATAAAGAGTCCTGGTTTTAGGTGGCGGGGCTTGCCACCGAGCCTCAAAATTCTCGGCACTAAAAATGTATTTGTTGTATAACAAGTACTAAAATGTCGTCACCACGTCACTTTCGCTTCCTGTCAACACCTGGAACTTCCGGTTTTAGCTTTCAATTCCTCTTCCTGGGTCATACCTCTGTCAAGTTAATGGCAACCCGTTGTGTGTCCACTCCTCCTTTCCCCCTCTTTCTCTAGCAGTCCGCACACAGCTTTATCTTTATTCTCGAATTCTGCTAGACCCTAATAATTACGCTACATTGTGTCATGTGGTTCGCTTCTCGAAAAATGTTGTCCATACCTTATCTATAAGTTACATGCTAAAATGTCTCGGTTTCCTAATAATTATGTTACAATTTGATGCAAAGAGGTAATATTATAATTGATAGATATAGGAGATGAATAAAAAACAGTATGGTTCAAAAACTCATTAATCCAACACACTGTAATTATTCAGAATAGACTGCTGATGAAGCGTCTGTGATAATGTACATAAAATGATGTAGAAATGTTATACTTACACTGATCACCCAGATAAGAGATTCGGTCATTAATTATAATTCATAACTGACCTAAGGGAAAATATAGAAATGGAAAAAATAATGCCAAGGGAGCCACGATATAAACCAAAACAATGTAGGTGGTACTTTAACCGGATCTCTCGTTATAGGTGCGAGAAACGGTTACATGATAGTTTGGGATTTTTGAAAAGTACCTGCCAGTTAGTGCGCTACTGACACAGTGAAAAGTAATTAATAACATTTCGGGGTTAGCTAAACTGATACGACCCCACTGGGGAACAGCTACGATTTATAAAACAAAATATATCCTTCATCGGCTCTAGAATATTATTCCCCGACTCATTGTTTTTTTTATACCACTCCAGAGCGAAAATGCAACATATATAATTAACTGAATGGTAATTTTCTGTGGCCACGTGTCCGTATTTTTTTATATTCTTGTAATTAACTCGTTATCTTTTTATCTCGTCTTTGTCTCTGCAAATTTCTTTGAGATACGTTGAGGCTAAAACACCAACAGCATCGTCTGCAGAGGGTTAAGATGCATCCTGGTAATGATATTAAACTGCATCCAGTGATAAGGCTTCAGTTTTAAAGATCTGGGAGAGTAGAGTCACTAATTCGTTGAAATTACTACAAGATCCATTCTCTCATAGTGTGATAGAACATGATAGGTCCCATCTTAAGGAAATATAGATATGCTATGTTTGATGAGCTTGTTTTGTTTTATGGCGTATAGCTCAATCGGTAGAGTGCCAGGCTGAGAACCTCGAGGTTTCTGGTTCGATACCAGCCCGAATATGAGTAGCACAGGGATCTATGCGGTAAAGTGAGGAGCTGATGGTAGGTGTGGCGCTCCGCCTCAGAAGCTAAAAAACAATCTGTTTGGTCTAGCACTAATTAGAAGGGGATAAACTCCCACGCAGTCTGGCTGATACCGACTTTAGGACACCCCGATGACAAAACCGAATCTTGTCATTGTGATAAAAAAAAGAACTTGCAGTTATCGAATCAAGTCATTTTACTAAACAAAAAACTTACTGTTGTGTTCAGTATCGGCTTTTGCATTAGTGGTCATCCAATAAAGAATTTAACAAGCTCATCGTTGCATGATTTCAGTGATCTAGCGGGAACCAGTGAGTTCAACGTAACTTCGGTAATTTTCACCTTTAGTTGGCTAAATTCCTAGCATAAAATTGTGCGTGCACGTTATCTGAAATGAACTTAATTGTTATTAAGAATACATTTTAAAATATGTTTGTGTTAAAGCATGTAGTTGTATTGTTTTCGAAAAGTTTCTAAGATTTTGTATTTCGCACGGAGACTTTCAAAATGGCTACCGGATTGTTTCAAAGTGAAAGTCAGTTGGCTAAATTCCTAGCATAAAATTATCTGAAATGAACTTAATTGTTATTAAGAAGACATTTTATGATATTTTTGTGCATGCAGTTGTATTGTTTTCGAAAAAGTTTCAAAGATTTGTTTATTTCACACGGAGACTTTCAAAGTGAAAGTCAAGGGAGGTTACTCTAATTGATTTATTTGCTAGGAATTAAGCCAACTAAAGGTGAAAATTACCGTAACTTGATCATAATAAAAGATATATATGCTTTGAATTTATTTATAACGTATACGTATTTTTGTTGTAACTGTGTTGTGTAATGGTTATCTCTCCAACCACCCGTCTATTCTATGTAAGTGTCAAAATGAAGTGTTAGATATCATAGACTGTTCAGCCACCAGGAATCCGTCCTTAAGTATCATGTGTCGCCGCCCGTGTAAGAAAGCGGCCTGTACCATTTTGCAGTGGTGCACTCGGTATATTCTATAGTCCAAGCCGACAGAACCTTGTCCCTTAGGACAACTGTCAAATGCAATACTTCAAAAGTCTACAGCTGAAATAGCAAATTTGCGTCACTGTAGACTTTACACTATTCCAGATATAAACAGAGTGTCAAACAAATTTGTCCTGCAATTGATCTCGTAAGAGATTCAAGTCAGCGAATAAAGTGAATATATAAATAGCAATCAAATACAAAAAACGCCTAAAGTATCAAATTTTACCGCTACGTTAATTGGTGCGATGATCATGCGTCCCATATCAGATAGATCTATGTTTAGCATCTATTTTCAAGAATGTGCAATCCTACGACGCCCGTGGGGATATTTGCATGGATCAGTTGGTATGTCGAGGGACAGTCAAGCTTCACAAATGCAGTGACCCCCCTTCTCTCTCTCCACCCCTCTCTCTATCTCTTTTCACCCTGCCGACTTTCTAGAGGTTAGAGCATGTGTCGGTCGTTGAACAATTTCAAATGACAGTCCTATGACAACTTAATAGAATTAGACATTGCAAGAGTTGAAAGAGACGAATAACGTTGGAGACACAGTAAGGTGTTTAATCAAAGTATTTCTAGAGAAAATAATCGAATTATTTAGTCTAAAGAACCGCGTGTTACACTTGATATCATTTGCTGTATTCCGTTGAGAATAAGAGTAATAAGAGATGATCTGAAGAAAAAAGTTATTTTTAAAACTGTTACAGTTAAAGAATTAAACATTTATACTATAATCAACAATAAATATTATAATACTATTTTTTGAGATGAGGCTTGAAGATTAGTATTATCTGCGTTATTCGGACTATTGTCCCCATCTTCATTGTTATTTGTACAAGAAGGCCGGAGGGTTTATCGGCCGAAACGTTGTACAAATAACAATGAAGATGGGGACAATAGTCCGAATGACGCAGATAATACTAAATATTATAATCATTATTATTAACTTCTTTATACTCTCAAGGTAGATCATATTATTACAGTCAAGTCATGATAAAAGCAGCGGTTCCCGCTAGATCACCGGAGTTCAGCAGCAATGAGCATGTTCAATACTTAATTGGGTGAACACTTAAGCAACATCAGTTATTGCAAGGAACTTGAGTATTTTGCTGGTCAAAATGAGTTGAATCAGCATTAAATGACCCGAAAAGTGTTGATACGACGTAAACAAATAATGTTACTTGATTGATTGATTTTAACGGTATGTCAACCCGTCTAGAGTTATTTCATGCCAAAATGTGCGGAAATTACATTTTTTGAAAGTCCATATTTACAATTTATTGAAATTGTTTCTAAAAAGGTTCTTCATTGAACATCTTCCAAGGTTTTGTTTGGTTAGATTTCTTTGTTTAATGGCATATCAACCTTCGTGGGTTATCTAATGCCCAAACCATCCTAGCAGAAGAACAGTACCGGTACTTTTTAAGAGCGTTGCAGCACAGGTTCCTATCAAATAAGAATAACTTTGAAACTGGTCTATTTGAACAACACAGATACTACCACTCCGGGATAGATGGCTTGTTGGTTATTTTTTATCTATGAAACATAAACCCTTTTCGGGTCATTTAATATCGAATTAAATCATTTTGAGAAACAAAGGGTATAGGCTGCTTACAATCATTGTTGTTGGTTAAATATTCACCCAATTAAGTATTGAACATATTCATTGCTGATGATCAAGCGAGATTCGGTGATTTCAGGGGTTTAGTGCCTGGAACACTTCACCATATGGACGGCCAACAAAGACTTTGAATTTTTTTTGCTTTGTACTCCATTCTTTTTAATGGCTAATTTCTAACTTTGGGGTCTTTGGAACCGCCAACACATTTGGCGACTCACAACTACTTACCTCCCTAAGCTCGAAGTCACAGCTCTAGGCCGACATCAATCTAGGCCGCCAGTAATCTGTCCAGCTACTCAGTGCTAAGCTTAATATCTAAAAAAAAGGAAAACGCTTCTTCTGTTTGGAATTACCAGAACTAGAATATTTATAAAGATTGATATCTTTGTTTTCATTGACGTGTGACTGTACGACCTTTGGGGACTTCAGTTCATTACTGACATCCGAAAATTCTTTCACCCTCCCACAATGAGACGCACTTCTATTTATATTTTATTATCTATCCCACGACGTGCTAAGCTAACATTTTGAGCGTTCGGCTAGAAACCGAAAGCTTCCTAGTTCGATACCGGCCCTCGCCAACTCAGCGTATGAGTAACACGGTGATCTGTGCGGTAAAGTGAGGAGCTAATGGTAAGTGTGGCGCTCCACCTCAGACGCAAAAACAATCGCCTTGATCTAGCGCTAAGGAACAGGGGATAGACTCCCTTACTGATTGGCTGATACCGACTTTAGGCCACCTCCACGACGACGACTTTTTATACACGTATCTATGTGCTTACACACATATTCGCTACGCCTATACGCATGCACACTCACATAGAAAGGGTAAGACCCTCTACACACAAAAAGGGTAGTGCTGGTTATTATATTAAACTGAATCTGTCTGGAAAACTTCATTGTGGAGATCTGGAAAAAGTGGAGTACCCTTTCATTGTTTTTTATTACAATATCCACTCTGAGCCGGAGTGTTAGTACCTGTTAGAGTCCCGTATATATATATATATATATATATATATATATATATATATATATATATGAGGTGGTCAAACAATGTGTTTGGAAATGGCGAAGGCCGACAATTTTTGGGAGATTATGTGCTTAATTAAAGTCATACCTAATTTGTTAATTAATTATAATTAATATATATATATATATATATATATATATATATATATATAAGTAAAGTTGTCGGGGTTGCCTAAAGTCGGTATTTGCCAGACAGCGAGGGAGTCTATCCCCTTTTTACTAGCGCTAGAACAAGGAAATTGTTAAGAGTCTGAGGTGGAGCGCCGCACCTAACATCAGCTCCTTACTTTACCGCACAGATCCCTGTGCTACTCATACGGTGAGTTGGCGAGAGCCAGTATCGACCCAGGAACCTTGTAATTCCTAGTCGGGCACTCTACCGTCTTAACTAAGGACCGCGTGCTAAAAATATACACAGCAATAGGAATATTAATATACACCGAACGTAATTTCCGAACATTTAGGAATAAAATAAACCTAGACGGCTTGACATGCCATTAGAATCAATCAGTCTTATAGACATACTTGCACTTATACACATAGGTATTATTGCACCTAAATATGTGCACCTCAAGGACGAAGAGCTCACAGTGTTACAAAACGAATGTGAGAAACATAATTAGTTGCAGATGTTTTGAGGCGGGAAGGTGCTTCTTTTAACCTGATCGTTTTTCCTTCGTCCACCATTGGGGATCTTTGCTTCTAACATGCATTTACATAATTGTGGGCTTGTCTTTCACATCTGACTATAAACCTCCTGCAACAAACCCTAGAATTCAATCGTGGCATGACGCCTATCTCATTACAATTTGCCTTAGAGTTTTCTCAAGGTCTCTGCGTTAATGCTTCGTTTGATGCATGCCTTTGTTTTCTCGCAATACTCCACCAGGCCACACCTCACCGTGTTATTTCTTGTATCTAGATTACCTGCTCAAAATTACTTATTGGCCTTTTAGTGATATCCATCTATCTACCTATATATCTATCTATCTATCTATATGTACATATAATATATATATATATATATATATATATATATATATATATATATATATATATATGTGTGTGTGTGTGTGTGTGTGTGTGTGAGTTGAAAAATGGAAATGAATCCGAAAATATGTGGAAAGGACAAATAAATAAAGGAAAGAAAATGTTGAATGAATAAGATTAGTTTAATGAATTACCAACACGTGTTTCGGTCAGGAATTTGTTCATGTACACATTGTATTCTATTTATTATTTTAGATATGAAATAAAAATAATAATAATAATAATAATAATAATATAATAATAATAATAATAATAATAATAATAATAAGAAGAAGAAGAAGAAGAAGAAGAAGAAGAAGAAGAAAAGTTATAAAGTATGTAAGCATGCAAAGAAAACGGCTTTCTTCAGGGTAAAATGTTTTATATTTGAAGTTAAAACAGTCAAAATGCCGAGAATTTCAAAATTCTCTGTAGTCTGTTTGTAAAAAAAAAATGTTTTTCAATTTTTTGAGACGCTCACGATATATATATATTATATATATATATATATATATATATATATATATATATTATAAGATAACGTTTCTGTCTGTATTTATGTATGTATAATCGTTTACACAATGACCAGGCACAAGTTTTTCTTTTATAAAGGAAAAGTGTTGGAAAGCATCAAAGACAAAAGTTCAATAAAATCCATACTATTTTCTCTAACATTTTGGACGATGTGCGCTCCACCGCTCAGAATTACATATTTGCCTTTTAATGATATCGATATATATGAGAAAATTTATGTAAGTCTGCCTGTATGTATGTTTGTATGTATGTATGTATGATTGTTTACGCAGCGTTTTTTGTTTTTAAGGGAAAGGTGGTGGATATCAGCAAAGACCAAAGTTCAATAAAAATCCAATACTATTTTTATCCTAAATAGGATGGAAAAAATGTTACCCATCATTTTCTATAATGAAAGATGAATAAAAATTTGATAAGGGTATAAATCAATGACATATCAAAAAATTAATTTAGAAAAATTATTAAAAATAAAACAAATTATTAACCAATAAAGAATGAGGAAAAGTAAACATATTAGTTTAGAATTGTATGTCATTTGTCTAAATTTTTAGATACGGCTAGATAATTTGAATTATTTAGATTTATGGAACTGCTAACTTAATCTTTATTGTCATATAAACAACATTTCGGCCAATGTGCTCTCCGGTGTTCTTCAGGTGTAGATATTCTAGGTAAACAGAACATTAGGTTTGTAAGTTCAAAAAATTCACTCAAGATTTTTCAGTTGAACACAGCGCCACGGTTATAAGGGTTGACTTAATGGAGTGCTAAGTAACAATCATCTGTAGATTGAAGGTTCAATTCTGGCCGCAAGTGATAATGTTACATAATCTATGCAGTTGCATAAGATTATTGTCAATCCCCTGTAATTTTGAGGGGATGATCCTTTTCATACCATGGCCGGGTCCTTCCATGGAAAATTTCAGAAGCCCGCCAAAATACGTGAAGTCACGTGGGACCTGTTCGGTCGCCAGTTTGCAGTTAGACGTCAGGCAGAGCAGTCGGCCATTTTAGGTCCTGCCTAAAACTGGAACTCACACGCGCTATATTAGTTAGAGGATTATGTATAGTTAAGGAAATAAAAGTTTGGATAATTAAAATGTTCTTGTGGTTAATGAATGTTTTGGTAACAAGACTAAGAAATGACGACCAGCCAGCAAGAACATAATAACAGAAGACCAGACCCGAAGTTCCCAAGAAAGTCCAGACCTTAGAAGATTCCAGACCAAGTCAAGATGATAGAAGAACTACCAAAGACGATCAGAATTCTAAAGACGGCCAAGAAATAGAATTAAAGAAAGAGGTATGCAACATTATAATTATTTAGTGCCAGCGAAAAGGCGCTATGCAACAATAATAACAGAATACTTAACAGAGCTTTAGATTTGTACCCGGTCATGATTAACGGAATGTCTGACCCGGTGGATTGACTAAAGGGTTCGGTTCTAACTTCCCTGCAGGCTCCCGATTATGACATGAAGTCTCCCGATAACAAAAATAGCTCTGTCTTGTATAAAAAACATATGATAGAGTGTAATGAATTTTGTGCTTTAATATGTTTTAAGAAAATAGTTCAAACAATGGTAGTTAATACACATTCCATTTGTGCTAAACTACTTCAAATTATGAATCTCTTAAAAATTATTGAAATTGCCAGGAATTTTAAACCCTTTTCAATTCTGCTACGATACATTACTTTTAATGAGATCATGTTGTTAAGCCTTTTGTTTGAGTAGGAATCATAAAACTTGGCTGAAATGTGTCACATTCAATTGACATATTATTAATTAATATCTTTAGAATGTTCATCTTAAATACAATAGGAATATAAAACTGTTGAAAAAAAAAATAATACAGGATTACAAATAGTTTGTTATGAAGTAGTTGAAATAGAAATCAATAGATTTATCAATGACTGAACAGCAGAATAAATAAAAAATAGACAATTTAAAAAAAATCAAAACATCAATTAGGTATAACATTAAATAAAAAGTATCCCGCGATTTTATATCAAGTTACGTGACTGGTATGAATAAAGGTCACGGAAATCTTTCCGAGATATTTATTCATACCAGTCACGTAACTTAAGATTATCAGGTGCTTGATTTGGAAATATAGACTATCGTTATTTTTGCTAAACAATAGATACTTGGATTTTGTTATTTCTAGTAATACATTATTCAAAATGAATGCATTATTTATCAATCGGAGACGTTTTATCTCAATTGGTAGAGCATCTGTCTAGAAATTGCAAGTTTCCAGGTTGGGTTACAAAACAGATTGTCCCTACTTCTAGCCGTTCATCAAACAAAACTGAGCGTAGTACCTTATTAAATCCATTTTGTATTTAATTTATTTCCTTTAAAAAAAAATTCTTCTTGAGATATTATACAATGCATTCGTTTATCTTACTAACATTCTAAAAGAACATAACTAATTCATAATCATATTTAAAAAAAAAAAATTATGATTTTTCTTGAATGGTTGATTTATCAAGGTTAGATATTTTACAATATTATTGTATAAAAAACAAAAGTCGTGTGTATTGTTATTATTAAAAGGAACAATTGAGTAGAGTTTTGCATATTGTTCGGGGAAACAGTGAAGCAGAATCTATAGAACATTAAACCGGCCCAGAGCGAGGTTACAACACCGCTATCAAAAATGGTTTATCTCAGTTGATAGAGCATCATCTAGAAATTGTAAGTTTCCGGTTTGGGTTACCATAGACCTTTCCTTCTTCAACTCGAGAATACCACTATACATTCCCTGTTATTTAAACCGGCACAGAGCGAGGTTGCAACACAGATATCAAAATGAGTGGTATTTTTCTGTGATTATGTCTTTACTTTTTCCTTTTCCTAATGTGAATTCGTCGTTATGTCATGATTTAATCTTAATCTCCGTCAATGTTCTTTGTCTCACCGATGGTCTCAGACACGGAGTGGGATTGGCAAAAACGAACCTGATGAATTTTATGTAGTTGTTTTTTAATAAGTAGCCACAACAACAAGACCTCTTATATCTCCAAGAATCTTCGAAGTATATTAGTTGATTTCGTCTGAACTGTTATAATTCTTCAGTTCCTTTTCAAGGTTCTATGGAATTGTTCAAGAGCCACAACTTGTTACCTTCATATTACATAACTTTTTTAGCCCTCTGTCAAGGTCCAGGTATTTATATTTTTTCTTTTTTTTCTTCTTTGCTTTCATTCTTTGATCTGTTAGGACTGGAAAGTCCACTAGTTGACAAGTTATTTTCTTCTTAATCAAAACTCTAATATTTTGACATGGATTAGGTGACAAATTATAAACAATATCTGAAAACCACTATTTCACATATAAAATGAAATATTTACAAATATTTTGTTTAAAATTATTTACAAATACTGCAAATTGTTATTTTATTAGTTAACTATGTAATTCTAAATCTAAACCTTCCCCTTTCATCTGTGTAGTATAGGTTACTGGGTCCAGAACTATGAACAAACATATGAACACTATCGTTATACTGATCGTGTATTTCACCCGATATAATGTTCTGAAAGACTGGAAATGAATTACGAAGAAAAGAATCGACATATATACGGCATTAATTGTCTGATCCGTGTTTCTGTGTTACAAGAAAAGTTACTGGTTGTTGGATTCCAGATAAGAAAAATCTACTGAATAAATAAGATGAATTTCTGGGAAAATTCTTCCATAAAATTCATAACTCATTAATGTATCATTAAGATTAATATAGATATAATATTAATATATATTAATTATTTAAAAAATACAACTAAATATATTTACCAGAAGACCTTCATTCTAGTAGTATACACAAATGAAATTTAAATAAAATGAATAAAGAAAAAGAGGTGGGAGTTGAAGATAGATGACAGATTGAATTACAGATTACTTTTGTCTGATATGCTTATGGAAATCTAATCTTTAATATCAAAAGAAAACAGGGGAGTCAAAGAGTAATGCCACTTTGTTTAGGACAGGTATAATTACCAACACAGGAATATGTATCATAAATCAAAATGAAACTGGTCCTCTGTGGATCACATCCCTAGTTTTCCATAAATTCACCGTTTCTCTCAATAGCAATCTTCTACCTTCGAATGAGAGTATGTGTCCCTGTCCGGAAAAGTCTTTTGGTTGTATTTTGAGCAACTTTTGGACAACTTTACCGCCTTCTCCATACCCACCAGATCTAACATCTTTAGACTATCATCTATTCAGCCTATGAAAGAGGGTTTGAGAGGCAAGCATTATTCCAGTGACAAGGAAGTGAAATTTGTAGTGAAGCACTGGCTCTAAGAACAGTCAACAAAATTTTACGGAGCAGCGATACATGTTCTTATATTTACAAACTAAAGTTCATACAAACTAATGAAAAGACAGAGAGGTATTTTTTACCCTTTCTTTCCTTTTCTATTTTGATGAAGTATGCTAAGATTCAAAGGCCAAGTAATATTTTACAAGCTGAGATGCAACTACCAAAAATGTCTGAAGTTTAACGTATTTTCAAAAATAAGCACTATAGTATTTTTTTTAAATGTGGGAAGCATTTCCCAGCCTCTCGGTACACAAAAAATCCACATCAAATTGTACTTTTCTCTTTGGTTATTAGCAATGCTGAACTGGGTTAAAGGACAGCTTAAAATGAACTTATGTCTATTCAAGATAGCAGAACATCTCGCTGAATATGTCTGTCCAGTACCTGCTCAAAGCGAAATTCTAAAAAGCAGATAAAAGAAAATGGTGTATGGTAAGGAGGGAAAAGAGTCAGTTGTTCCAAGTGGGTTGCAACGATCAAAGTTGACTTCAGAGTGCAATGGAAATGTAGAAGACAGTCAGATAGGAAATCTGATAAAGAAAGAAACACATAATCTGACTCAGAACAGAAAAAGTGGAAACTTTTATCCGAGCTATCGCATACTGCTGGATACAGATCACAATAAATGCGACTAAGTAGAAAAAATTAAACTTTCCTGCAGATGAATCAAATCTAAATATTCCCCAATAGAGAGAGAGAGAGAGACAGACAGATAGAGACAGTGAGAGACAGGACGAGACAGACAGACAGACAAACAGGCAAATATATACTCTGATTGTTAAACAAAGAAATAGAAAGGTTAATTATGTGTGAGTTGAGTGAGTGCGTGTAAGAGATAGAGAGAGAAGAGAGGGGGGGGCAGAGGCAGAGACAGAGACAGGGGGCAAAATACAGACAGACATATACTCTGATTGTTAAACAAAGGAATAGAAAGATTGATTATGTGTTAGTTGAGAGAGTGAGTGTGAGAGACCGACAGAGAGACAGACATTTGTTTACTTTGTAAATATATTCACAAAGGTATGAACCTGAAATATTACAATTTGCTTGGTGAAGAAAAATATGTCTCGATTTGGGTTATATCGAAGACATAGATTGTTGCGAATATGCAGCCAAACATAAATACATACGATCATCCGTAGACGAATGCTTTAGATTAATTGTTTTTTCTTTTCTTTTCTACTTTATTTTAAAAGAATTCAAACAACATTGCCTTTTTAAGAAGATTAATTCATACATGGTCACGTGCAAATGTCTATGTCTTTGAACATGCAATTTATCTTGTATCAGCAATTTAAATATACTCTAGACCATCCCTGCAACCGTGATTGTGTTGATATTAATAATCATGAAGTAAATTCTTACATTATATATACTACGGGTAGTCAAAAAGTAATGCTATTTTGTTTAGGACAGGTATAATTACCAACACAGGAACATGTATCATAAATCGAAATGAAACTGGTCCTCTGTGGATCTCATCCCTAGTTTTCCACATATTCACCGTTTCTCTCAATGTTCCACCTTCATATGAGAGCATGGGTCCCTTTCCCGGAAAAGTCTTTTGATTGTATTTTGAGCTACTTTTGGACAACTTTACTGCATTCTCCATACCCACCAGATTTAACATCTTCAGACTATCATCTATTCAGCCTTATGAAAGAGGGTTTGAGAGGCAAGCATTATTCCAGTGACGAGGAAGTGAAATTTGTAGTGAAGCACTGGCTCTAAGAACAGTCAACAAAATTTTACAGAGCAGCGATGCATGTTCTCATTCGAAGGTAGAACATTGCTATTGAGAGAAACAGTGACTATGTGGATGTGATCCACAGAGGACCAGCTTCCATTTGATGCATGATACATGTTTACTGTGTTTGGTCTTTCTCACACACAAACACACACACACACTCATATATATATATATATATATATATATATATATATATATATATATATATATATATATATATATATATACCTGTGTGTGTGTAAAATAGTGAAATGTTATCCAATGTAAACGAAGACACTATAAGAATTAAAGGTCACTTTACTTTACTGGCAAATACCACTTCGTATAATGCGTTAGGAGGCATCGAAAAGCCCCCCAAACGCAGTTGAATATATACAACAAATTCAAACAATTAAATGACGTAACAAATACCGACTTTATTGGGAGTGTAAACAGGCACGCGCGTTACACGGCTATTCAAAAGCCTGGTGAGTCAAACACCTTTATGGAGAGTATAATAGGGGTCACGTAAAGGCACCTGTATAAGCCTATAGTTGGAGGGCAAGGGCCCCAAAGTCAAAACGGACAGAGACACTCGTCTAGTGCATATCTGTGGATGCTCGATGAAAAAGTCTAAATAGTAAGGTTGCAACGTCATCTTGGTCAAACTCTGGAAACAAGGGAAGATAACCATAACATGAGAACATCCCTAGGCAACACCTGTCCCATTTTTTGAAAGAAGCAGGCCCGGGTTAATTGATTAGTGTCAGATTTTTGCGTGTCTCCCTGCATTAAAAGTTCCTTGTGTCAATCCGGCTTCGTGGAAGGTTAGGGAAATGTTTACTCCGCATGTGTAAAAATATGCACAAACATGGATAGTCATGTGTATATACGCAAAATGTTTATATCTACGTTTGCGTTTTCAAATTTGGTTGAATCATATCACAGAAATACTTTATACAATCCCCCCCATACACACACACACACACACACACACACACACACACACACACACATATATATATATATATATATATATATATATATATATATATATATATTCTGTGAAATTTTTTTTACTCTTCCTTATATCAACAAAAGCCCTGAAGAAGATATACTCAACAGATCGAAACACTGCGTCGTCTAATAAACTTACCACTCATTTTATTTGAACCTGTGTTTTTTCAAATTTCTCACTATATATATATATATATATATATATATATATATATATATAGTATATTAAGAAAATTGAAAAAAACACAGGTTTAAATAAGTTGAGTGGTAAGTTTATTAGCCGACGCTGCAGTGTTTCGATTTATTAATTAGATCATCTTCAGGGCATTTGCTGGTATAAGGAAGTTGATAAAAAATGTTATCACAGAATAACGAGAAAAGCAAGCGATAGTCCTTGTTTATCAGTCTGTTCAAAATTTGAAATCTGAAGAAAGGACGCTGAAAGGTGGACGGTTTGAAATATGAAGTCAAATATTCTTTTATGGTGTGAGTATGTAGGGGGAAAGATATCTACGCTTGTCAAATGTACACTTTTTGTAATAAGTAAGTGAAGAGAAAAAATATCACATTCCTTATACCAATAAATGCCCTGAAGATGATCTAATTAATAGATCGAAACACTGCAGCATCGGCTAATAAACTTACCACTGAACTTATTTAAACCTGTGTTTTTTTTAATTTTCTTAATATGCTACATACCGTTGGATTCACTTCCATCTCATCACATAATATATATATGTATATATAATATATATATATTGTGTGTGTGTGTGTGTGTGTGTGTGTGTGTGTGTGTGTGTGTTTGTGTATGTGTGTGTAAGTGTGTGCATGTGTATGTGTGTGCGTATATATACATATGGGGAGTCATCTCCTGTTTTAGTGATCTTTGAAGTTGAATTGTTTATCCCCGCCCATTGCTGTCAACGCAGGAGATTTTCCATGCAACCCACTTTTAGCCATTTATTAAAGCTATATTCACTGAGACATACAGCTAACTATGCTTTCCTAATGAGATATAATGGACACGAAATGTAGTTAGCTCGTCAAAACGATTAGTATATGTCTATCATACTATTTACTACAACAAACAATCAAGTAAGTTTTTAACAATATATAACGTTCTGCATTTTCAATCCAATTATGAAAGTTTTCATTACATTCCTCATTATTTGCGACTCAGTTCCGCCATATTTGTGTTCATTGAAAGTGTCTTTATTCTAAACGAAAGAAAGAAACACGCTATATATCGACCACTGAAATGTATTGATAAAACACAGTATTTTGGAACAAATATCCTGTTGCTTCCATTTCAAGTGTGCTCATTACATTGGGCCCGTGCAATATAATTCACGGGTTTGAATAATTGCTTAATATACTAGTTTTCTATGATGCAGTTTTGATGCAGAAAATCAAATTGAACGTATTAGATGAGGGCTTTAGAAAAATGAGCTGTAAAAAATCAATGGGTGTCAAAGCATAATTAGATTCATAAATAGGCCAACAAAACCAAAATATGGACAACTATTAAGAAAGTTACAGGATTTTTTTTCAATAACCAATAATATCCCCAGGCAAGAGCTTAATTGGTATCCAAGCAGATAGATACATACAAACGTTCAATCTTTCCCCCCAACCCCCTCTCTCTCTCTGTCTTTTCTTTGTCTGTCTGTTTGTCTGTATTATCTGTCCTCTCTGCATTTCTGTCTCTCTGTCTCGGTCTCTGTCTCTGTCTGTCTGTCTGCCTGTCTGTCTCTCTCTGTCTCTCTCTCTCTCTCTCTCTCTCTCTCTCTCTCTCTCTATATATATATATATATATATATATATATATATATATATATATATAGGGTGTTGGGGAGAAATCTGAAGAAAAAGTGCTTGGTAACTACAAAATTTAATGGATTGTAAAGAAATTCAAGGCACGGACATTCCACTACTGTCAACAAGTTTTACTCAAAATAACCGCCATTTAGTCGTTCACAGCCTCAGTCCTATTACGGAACATGGAGCAAGCTGATGTTACAGTTTCCCGAGGAAGGGTCTCAAAAACTACCTTAATTCTGTCGATTAAATGGGCTTTTGTAGTACTGGCAACGGCGATTGGTGTCTTTCGTATCAGCGCCACATACATCATAATCCATGAAGTTAAGATCTGGGGAGTTCGCAGGCCAAGCATTGGGACTCGTGTAGTCGTAAACATTTTAACAATAACATTAACGATAACAATTTTTGACTTTTCCCAGAAGTGTGGAAGGGGACCGAATCCTGCTGCCATACATATGGACTATCATTGGCTCCCCTTGTAATCCAGTGTTTAGCAACTCCACGTAGGCATCTGAGGGTCCTCCAACACTTTTTTCTGCATATTTTCGAGGAATTCTGCTGTACGAACGCGATCAGATCGTCTGTTATGTTGCTTTCCTCTAGACATATCTTCGTATACTCCATTGCAATGCTCCAGTTCATGCCTGATTGTTTTTACAGTGTTCAGGGAGCATTGGACAGCAACCATAATCTCCTTATTTTGATGGCCGGCACAGATCATCATTCTCTTCCATGATTCAGGTGGGTTCCAGTCATCTATTCTATCTGTCATCACTTATATGAATGAAGAAGCGTCCAAGCTTTTAAATGATGTGTAATGTGCGTCAATACCTCCAAACTAAGGAGAAAAATAACCAAATACAAATATATCAAATTCATCATGAACACCATATATATATATATATATATATATATATATATATATATAGTGTGTGTGTGTGTGTGGGTGTCTCTCTCCTCTTCTCTCTCTCTCTCTCTCTCTCTCTCTCTCTCTCTCTCTCTCTTACTATATATAATATATATGTCGGCCTCTATGTGAACTCTGATAAAACCGAGTTCATGAGCTTCAAAAAGCAAGGAGACGTCTCCACACTAGACGGTAGGCCTCTTAAACTAGTGGGAAAATTCACATACCTAGGTAGTAATATCTAATCCACAGAAAGCGATGTTAACACAAAAATAGGAAAGGCATGGTTGGCCACCAATAAACTATCAGTCGTATGGAAATCCGACCTCCCTGACAAGCTAAAGAGACGATTCTTCCAGGCTGTGGTCATATCGGTACTGCTGTATGGCTGTACCACCTGGACCCTAACGAAACGCCTTGAGGATAAACTAGAAGGGGCTGCACAAGAATGCTGCGAGCAGTCCTGAATAAGTCGTGGAAACAGCACCCAACCAAGAAGCAGCTGTATGACCACCTGCCTCCCATATCCCAAACCATACGAGTAAGGAGAGTTAGGCATGCGGGGCACTGGTGGAGAAGTAGGGATGAGCTCGTAAGCGACGTATTACTGTGGAGGCCAACACATGGACATGCTAACGTAGGCCGCCCAGCCAGGACCTACATTGACCAACTATGTAAAGATACTGGATGCTGCGCGGAGGAGCTCCCAGAGTCGATGACTGATAGGGAGGGTTGGCGAGAGACCGTCATGGATATCCGTGCAAATTGCCGACATGATGATTATATATATATATATATATATATATATATATATATATATATATATATATATGTCTCTTACTTTATACATATATATATATATATATATATATATATATATATATATATTAAGAGACAGTTAAAAAAATGAATCATGTATATATATACATACATATAATCTATTTTCTATATTTACAAGTACATTTTACTCAGTATTAATGATAGACCATGTAGATATACATTTATTTACTTAGATATGCATTTATTGAATTATTTGTCAAATAATTCACATTGTCTAAAAATCATAGATAATGATCGCATAGATAAGAAATTGTTAGTTACCAAGCGCCGTTCACTTTATACATTCGCCACCCTAAAACACACACACACACGCACACACATACACACACGCGCGCATACACACACAGACACACACGCATATACACACATGCATATATACACATAGATAGATAGATAGACAGATAGTCTATTGTTTGTTTGCTTGCTTGTTAACTATGTACTTCATTTGATTAAACGGGACATGTAAGTATATTTCACCTTACGGAGCAGTTTCTTTGTATTTTTGGCGTGCAATAGAGGCCTCAATTTGCTCCAGATATTGCCTGGGACATTCTAACTTAAAATTGATCGGGAGTTACAAATTTGTCCAAAAGCCAATAAGATTGGCATGCACAGGACGGCTCTAACGCGGGAGGAACGATACTTCCGGAATAATAAATCATTCGGAATTGGCTCATTCTTCGAATAGACTTTTCGGCTGTTTGACCAACTGTAATGCATGAAATCTCTTGATTAGAGTTTTTGAATATATAAGCATAGGGAGAGGAAGACACAGACACGCTCGTGTGCACGCGCGCACACACACACACACACACACACACACACACACACACACAAACATAATCGCGTAGAGATTATGACCATTTACGAGAAATTTTAGGGGGACAAATTTAGCATGAACTTTTGTTGAACATAATGAGTTTCAGCATAGGAACTCGAACTACGCTATTATACTTATACGGCCGTATTCCGAGGAAATGGATCACTTGCCAATGTCTTGGTAGGGATACAATTCTATGTCCTGATCAATATCTAATATATATATACAAGGTGTGCCAAAAAAGTATCGAGATTTTTGTACTTTTTGACACACTTTGTATTCTGAAAAAAGATAAATCTTCCATTTGTGATTTTTTAGAATAGAAGGTGTGTCAAAAAAGTACCAAGTTTAAAGCTGTATTTACCAAGATCAAAATGAATGAAACGTTATATTTTAAAAATAAAAGGTGTGTCAAAAAGTACAAAAATATCGATTCTTTTTTGACACACCTTGTATATATATATATATATGCGTATGTATGTGTGTATGTGTGTGTGTGTGTGTGTGTGTGTGTGTGAAATGTCGTCCATTCATCATTCAGTTGAAAATTAGAATGGAAACGATTTTAATTTTTACGTATGTAAAAATCTAGGTATATTCTAATTGTAAAAAAGTGTGTATTTTTAGCTCAGTCAGTTGGGCAGCCACATAGGGAAAAAGAATTCAGCGCATGAATAGCGCATCTTGTATCTGTGCATTAGAGTGTGTGTGTGAGGGCTGATGTTAGGTATGGAACATCACCTCAGAAGTAAAAACGAACTCTCTGATCTAGTGCTAGATAAGAAATTGTTAGTTACCAAGCGCCGTTGACTTCATACCTTCGCTACCCTAACACACACACACACACACACACACACACACACACATATATATATATATATATATATATATATATATATATATGTGTGTGTGTGTGTGTGTGTGTGTGTGTGTGTGTGTGTATATTGACAATATTGTTTGTTATATTTATAAGTAAATTGTACTCAATATCATTGATAGACCATGTAGTATCGGAAAAATTATAGTTGAATTATCTACCCCTGGCAACAGAGAGGGAATCGCCAATATACGATATTGGCGCCTAAATTAATTGACGAAAGTTACTTATCGTGGGATCCTTCAACCAACGAGACGCGATTTTCAAGCGCTGCCTTTATCTTGTCATCCAGCGAGTGGTTTCATCCAGCGCTACTCTTATCCTCACCTTCAGCAAAATAAGTCTGGCTAGCAAACGCCACAAGTTTGCAACCTTTTTCAACCCTTTGAATATATGTTTCTTTATCTTCAATTGCTGTTCTCATCTTCTTTCATCCGAAATTACTTGTTTACTACGGGGAAATTATAAGAGTCCAGAAATATTTAGTATTTTGCACACCTGAATGGATATCAGTTAAATTGAAACATTAACTGTACAACTTTACCTAAAATTCACATTGAAAAAATATTTTCTCTAAAAGAATTTACATGTGCAAGAGATATTTCTTTGAAAGAAAATTCGTATTCACCACTTTACAAAAAACAAAAAAGGGGAAATATCCACACTAGCGCTATGGAACTAAACTACAGGAATAAATTTCCTTGAAAAAAAAGGAAAAGAAAAAGCGTATTATTCACCTATTAACAAGTCAAAAAACCAAAAAATATATTTCAGACCCACGGAATACAAGAGAAATTCCTATTTTTCAGCGAAGCCCTGTCAAAAATATAAAAAAATAAAAAATAATCTCTTAAGTTGAATCAACAGAACTAATACATTTTACGACACCACGAGGGACACACAGAAGTCACACGGGGTTTCAACCTGTTAACAAGTCCGAAAATTTTTTCGACACCTACAAAAAAAAAAAAAAAAAAAAAAACGCAAACTTCTTTTCGTACATTGACAGAAAAAACTGCCTTACTCAGGGACAGAAAAAAACGTATAGTTCATTGTTTTCTGTGCTTTTTATTACTGATATATGCATGCATATCTGCTCATGCTTTTGTTTTATTGTTATGCCAAATTATTATCTGCATAGGAAGCAGGAATGAGCCTTATACAAGAAAAGTTTGATAGGTTAATTTCTCCATTTAAGGTCGTAAAATGACTAATAATTATAAGAATGTAAGGGGTCAAAACCCTAATAAATACCAAAAATGCAGTTAAAAGAAATATTGACGTCAAATCAGAGTCACTTAAGTCTAATGAGAATTTATTGCAATACGTTTATATTGAAATAGAGCATAGAATAAGAAAATTACTAGCTAGAATAGCAGACTCAAATGACGAATTTATAGAACTTTGCCTTGACGGGGAAATAGATATTAGGGAATCTTCACAAATGGGAGATGCAATGAAAGATTGTTCATATGAAGTATATATTTTAACTCGTTTAGTGGTCATAAGGAAAAACATTAAAACACTACGTGTGGCCGGAATTGATAACCTTCAAGGAAATTTCAATAAGGAGACAACTCTAAATGAAAACATAAAGTTATTTACTTTAGAATTAGAAAAAAAATAACACTAATTCTATTACCCATAATGAAAATTTAAAATTACCAGAATCAGGGTAATATAACAGTAATTCTTTTACGGCTGTTAATGAAAATTTAAATAATTTAGAATTAGTACAAAAAAAGATACTAATTCATTTGCTGAAAATTAAAACTTAAAGTTACCTACTTTAGACTTAGAAAAAAATAACACTAATTCTCTAACTGAAAATGAAATTTTAAATAATTTAGAATTAGACCAAAATATTACTAAATCTTTTACTGAAAAATTAAGTTTATCTGATTTAGAATGAGAAAAATTGAAACTAATTCAATTGCTGACAATGAAAATTTACCTTTTTGGGAATTAGAACAAAAAGATACTAATTCCATTGCAGAATATAAAAACTTAAAGTTACCTACTTTAGAATTAGATTTTAGAAAATAACACTAATTCTATAACTGAAAATGAATATTTAAATGATTTTTTTTATTGAACAAATAAATTAAACTAATTTAGAATTAGAAAAAGATTGAAACTAATTCTATTACACTAAATGAACAATTAAATTCACCTAATTTAGAATTAGAAAAAGTTGACTCATTAATCTATTACAATAAATGAACAATTAAATTTACCTAAATTATAAGTAGAACAAAAATGACACTAATTATATTACTCTAAATAAAAACTTAGAATTAGAAGAAGAAAATGGACGGTCAAAATCTAAAGGGCTACATGAAATGGAAAAAATTCATGTTGTTGAAGTATTCATCAAGAACCCAGCTAAGCCTAGGCTATTCTGACAGTCAGGCCATGTCTTTGAATTGCAGTCATGTGGACAAAATGTGCACTTAGTTGGCATGGAACTACATAGCTTCAAACTCAATGGAATTATCCATGACCCACAGTCAGGAAGCAGGGGATCCTACAGCTGATGCATCACAACATCAATAAAGGCCCATGTAAGGCCTAAAAGAAAAAATAATGAAAATGAAGACTGTATGTTTGCAAACTTTTTGTACACTTTGAATATATGTTTCCTTATTGTTATTCTCGCCTTCTTTCATCCGAATTTACTTGCTTACTACTGGGAAATTATTAGAGTCCCTAAATATCTCTTAGTAGATATATATTTATTGACTAAGATACGCATTTAATAAATTATTTTACCAGTAATTCGCAATGTTTGATAATCGCATAGGCAAGAAAATATCAGTTGCTAAGCGCCATTGACTTCTTACCTTCGCTATCCCAACGCGTGCGCGCACACACACACAAACACACACACGCATACACACACGCACGCACATACACACACACACACACACACAAGATATATATATATATATATATATATATATATATATATATATATATATGTATATATATATATATATATATATATATATATATATAATTTTATGACAAACACATATGTTCTTAGATTTAATTTATTTCTACAATTTTTCGTTGCTAATATGGCTAATATTTCGATTTCCTCAAAAATCTTCATCAGAGGATAATGATAAGTGTAACCGTTTTAAGATGTGAATGCTTTAAACCGGATTCTTCAAGAGGGAAACAGATAATATTGTGAATTTAAACTGGAAATATTGTTTTTTTTCCAAAAAGCTAATATCGCGTTCGTTCGGTGGGTCACATTCGTTCATTCCTTGCTCTTGACAGTTGTAATTTGGGGGAAATAAAATACTCATGTGTGAAAAGAAGTGGCCTAGTGTTATTACTAAAAACTCCAAACGGTACAGTCCCAAGTTGGCGATCTGACTCTATGACATCATAGAACTGCCAACAACTGAACAGCAGCCCAACAACAAGGATTCCACACTCTCCGATGTAGTACCGGTACAGAGATAGATATATTGAATATATCTTTATCTACACATCGTTCACACCATTCGAAGTAAGAGCCCTACCGTAAGCAACGTGGACACATCATCTCTCCATTCGGAAATGAGTGCAGCAAAACGTAATGAAGAGTTGACATTCCCATACTTTTATGAGACAACTTGTATTATAATATATATATATATAATATATATATATATATATATATATATATATAGTATTAAAAAGGAAAAAAATAATAATAAATTCCTTTATAAAAAAAAAATTAGAGAAAATAAATTTAAAATAAAAAAAAAATAATAATATCTTAAATGATTTCAAACGTCCCGCAATTTAACAACTCACGGGTTTCAACGGAACTACACGATCTCTACCGAATTTGAAATCTTAACGGAAGATTACGATCTCTTCCAAATTTCAAATCTCCATCAAGCTCAACGTCATTAGAACCAAGTTGACTTTAAAAAACACAGATGGAACATTTTCAACTCTATAATAAATTCTCTGAAGATGGATTTTATCCGAAAATTAAGATCACAGGAATAAATATGTTTTTCAACATGAATCTGCATTATTTCGCCTTCAAAAATAGGAAAAAAATATATCGTATTATATATATATATATTATATATATATATATATATATATATTTGCTTCATGTAATAATTTATTTCAACTGCAAGTCGCAGCGTCTTCAAAACAGCGCAAAGCATGGTTGTTACTGGTTTATTGTGGATTTTTAGCATATATTTTTAGCATATATAGCTATCTTTTATTCATTTGTTTATTTATTCTTTTGTAGGCGCGTTTTTGCTTGGGTTGATATAAAAGTGGGCTGGCAAAGGAATTGGGAAGAAGTCAGAGGAAGGGAGTGAGATGTGACATGGATAGGCAATTTGAGAAGGTGATTAGGTATATTTAGGGTGGGGACTCCAATAATCCGGGATTTTCGGCTGGTCATTACTATAAGAGGTGGAAATTAAATTGAATAAACACAAAATCAAAGCTTCTAAGGCGTGTGTCTAAAGGCAATGGATAATAAGGTATGTATATATAGATAAAGCCAAGTCGTGTATAGAGATGTTGTTGAAAACCGATGAGGCCATACAACTATTTAGACAGACAACATACGTGAACCAAAAAGTAAATCTCATATCTGTATTCATAATTCGTTCACAAAATCCAATATTATTTCTCTAAGTTGACATCCGTTATAATATAGACACCATTTGCATCTGCTGCCGAGAAAAAGAAACAAAAACAAACGTATCTGATATTATTATTCTTAAAACCTAATTATACCAATAAAAATCCAGAAAATCTATGAAGTCTAATATTCAACTAATGGCACTGCTTTGGCAGGCATATTTTTGGCGCGCTTCTTTGGCTTGTTTGAGCGCCTTTCTGGAATGATCAGTGATTATGAGTGAGAATCAAGTTGACTACACGACGACCTCTGTCTTTAGTCGATATTCCAGATGGCTATCTTTTTTGTAATCTCGAAATATTCTTTATTAGTGGTTCCTTTTTTTATATTGGATTATGTTTTATTTAATTCAAATTATTTTTGTTTACTCATAAATTCCTGTTTGACGATATTACTAAATGGTGATTTTATTATAACGGACGTCAGTTGGAGTTGGAAATGGACATGGCAAGGAAATTTCAAAACCTGTACGTGACTGTTTGTATTTCACATAGTACTAATCTACCTGGGAAAGATACGAATCCAACTATTCCCCCTAAAGCTATGGATAAATTGATTGTAAGACTGGGCTCGTAAACTTTGGTATTGAAAACAGAGTAGGAAATAGGAAACTCTGAATTCAAACCAAAGGGGCTCTCTTCTAGTTAATCAAAACGATCTTAAGAGGTTCTCCTCTCCCTCCTTCCTCCTAACCAGCCAGATAATAGTCGGCAATAAAAACCGGCTTCATACTCATTGATCAAGACTCAATTTGGAGTCATTTTCATACTAATTCATCATCATCATTGGCAATTCCGTCTCGAAAGACTATGATAAAGTTTTTTGTGTGCCCCTGAAGTTGCAGCGACTCCTGTGACTATGAAGTCCTATGTTTGAGAAACATTCTCGACCACAGATTTTGCATTTGTAGGTTGTCCCTGTAGATGATGATGTTCCGATGCTTTGTTGCCGTTGCTTTCTTATGGACCTCTTAGCTTCATGATGTTGTATCAGGGTGAATTATGTCATATACAATGCTCTATGGAGATTCTGCCGCCACCGAGGGCGGTCTTGAGCCTAATTTTCCCAGCTGGAAGGGACAATGCCAAAGCACCTGAGATCATTTTTACAGACATCCTTGAATCGCAGTAGGGGGCGACCAATCTGTCTTTTACATTCGAGGAATATTAAGTTCATATAATATCATACACTGGACAGGCAGATTCCGTAAATTTTATATGAAATGGACCCAGAGACCAGAGATCAAATCCTGGACAAAGCTTTTTGCGAATTACTTTGCGCTAAACCATTAAGAAAGGCAAGAATCACCATTTCCTCTCGCCAGCTATGGTTAAGTAATCAGGTAGACTAGGCTATGTAAGTAAGTAAAGTCGGCGGGTGGCCTAAAGTCGGTATGAGCCAAACAGCGAGGGAGTCTTCCCCTTTTCAATAGCGCTAGACCAAGGACATTGTTTTGGCGTCTGAGATGGAACGCAACACCGACCATCAGCTTTCACTTTACCACAGAGATCCTGTGCTACTCATACACAGTTGGCGGAGGCTGGTATCGAACCAGGGACCTTGTGGTTTCTAGTCGAACTCTCTAGCGACTGAGCTAAGCCGGCCTTTTATATGCAGCACTTATATAATAACCAGTCTCAGAAAAATAAATCCCTGAAATCAAACAAGCTATATCTTCGTAGACTAGCTATGATCGTCGTAATAATGAAATTAACTAAAAAACGAGTCTGCATTTCATTTTGCACCTATTTTCTTTGGAAAGGGATAACTGCATCTTTTCTCCGCCCATATATGAGTAAACTGTAGGGCAAACAGGTTTATTTACCTTGATCAGGCGACCAGTATAGGAGAAGGAAACCTAAATTCGAACCAACTTTACTCATTTTAAGAATTGATCTCGTCTCGAATTATACCTGTGGCAGAGGACCTGCGTAAATACATATAGTGCTGTCAAATTATATTTTGTGTAGCATCTTGAATGGCATGAGACGGGGTGAATACACACAGTCTGGTAGAAAATATGAAAATATAATCCCCCCAACAACCGTCATCCGATGATAACTCTAGGGTCGATAATATTATCGGATCCTGTTGGAACATTTTGGGATATATATATTACCAACCCCTCCGCACGAGCAGGATGTGACACAAGGTCAATTTATTAAGCGGATGTAGCAGGTTTGAATTCAGAGTTTTGCCTTCTCCTAGATTGGTTACCTAGCTATGGTTAAAGAACCCAGTCTACCCTGCTATTTACCCATAGCTGGAGGGAGAATTGGATTCATACCTTTCCCAATTGTATTAGCACCATGTGAAAGGCAAACGGGTTCACCCAGGAATTGAACTCGGATCGACGAGTCACTTCCTATGACTCTAACGATTAGACCACGCGCCTCCATAACATTTTGGATATAAGGTGTATAATTAAGTCCACCACTTAAACTTATAGACTCTGCGTGGTGGATGGACTCAATCAACCAATCACCAGCTTGAATACGTGATTAGGTAACTATTTAATCGCCGATCTTGAAAGCCGTTCATTTGCCCGTATTCCCCACGAATGAACGGATCTGCAACCAAGAACTCTGCCCAACCAAAGGATTCTACCCAACACTAAGGAACATCAAATGATTCTTCAGTTAGGAACACAAGGGATTTCCATTGTAATGTGCTCTCCCCTGTAGCCTAAAAATCGTTAAAATCGTAACAGATCCTAGGCGTCATTAGTATTAGTGTGCACAGCTTAATTCATAATAATATCAATTTTTTTTGCTTTTCCGAATGTGGGACTTGCAAATATTTAGGTTAAAACATACTCATGTATTTTTCTTGGTATTCACACTTTGCACTAGGTATTCATAAACCGTCAAAAGTTCAACTAGAAATTTGAGTTTGCATCGACCATTTCAAAAACCAGAATCTCTTGCTGACAATACAATACTGATCAAATCAGGGCACTGATTTCCTTCAAATGATTCATAATGTAATTCCGAATCGAACACTGTTATCGACGGTGTCCGGTAAAATTCTCGAAATCTATTGCTCGAAAACAAATTCTTCAAAGTCAGTAGCTCGAAAAATTATTTATCGAACTATGAATTGAACGAAAGCCAGATTAAACGATCACTAATACATACTTAACCGTTAAACACTTATTATCCATCGTTTTAACGACCACTATTTAATGTCATTTTATTACGTAGCCGTTCGTCACGGTACCAAATAGATATATTTGTTGCGTAGTGCCTTTTCTTTGACGGCACTAAATATCTATACGCTGTTTACTTCTTACGTCTTACTCTGGTCTATTCTTCCGGCCGTCTTCTGATCGTTTAGTCTCTGTTTTCTATCTTCTAATGGTCTCGTCTGGTCTTTCTTATCTGGGTTCGTGTCTGGTTCTGCTGGGGACCATTTCTTATCAGAAGCCTTGTGTCATTGTTAGATAATAACAACAAGACATTCCGGATAAGTCAATCTTGCATAACTCTGCAACTTAACTTGTAAAACACCTTGTTTCTATCGCTTCCGATTCTCACGATCAGGTCATTGTCACTTCTTCAGCTGTACTGATCGTCACTATTTAATGATCCATTTATCTTAACCGTTAATTAATTGTATATAATTTTTAGTAAATATTTTTAAAACATTAATATTTAGGTTAGTTGAAAATAAAAATTGTTTATTCATTTTTTATTATGTTTTTTGTTATTTTTGTTTTTGTCTATGTTTTAAATGAGTCGATGCTAAGTAATTTTTATCTATTCACGAAAATTAAATTATTCCTAAGTAATTGAGATTTAAAAATATTATAAAATAAAACCTTTGTTATAATTTTTATTTATAATTTTGATGGATTACTTTTTTATATAAGGCGTGCTGTAATCCACCACTTAAACTTATACCCTCAACGAGGTCACGTAGTTTAAATCTCATTCAATCAACAGACCAAATACGTGGTTAGATTTATTTAATCGCTGATATTGACAGTCGTTCAATTGCATGTTATTAAAATTGACGAACGGACCTACAACCAAAGGATCATAGCCCAACATTGAGGGACACCAAGGTGCACACAGGGGTTTATTTACAAAAGATGGCACTCTGCTTAACGCAAGGGTTCACCGGTGGGGAGTACTCTTGCTGGAAGCCAAAAGATACCACAATAATTTGTTTATACTTTGTTCATCATAGGTATTCTTTATTGCAGAATAACTTGTTTAGTAGTCTGATTTTCGATCACTTGATTGTTCGAGAAATACATTTTCTAGAAATTGACTTCGGGCAATTTACTTTCGAGTAATTGATTTCGATAAATTTACCTAGATTCATTATCGACACACATGACGAATTACACGGTTTTCTAAAGAAAATAGTGCTATTCTAGTCGTGCATTGTGGGAACATTTCCCTGTTCGTTCAGACATAATAAAAGTGTGAGCCGGAACGGATTTTCATCTGCTGAGGCCCTAAGCTATATAAAAGTGGAGGCCTCTTCTAAAAATATGTTGATGAAAATATATTAATTTTTTACATTAATGTTACTGATAAAGAAGTGGAAAGAAGAATTATATATATATATATATATATATATATATATATATATATATATATATATATATATATATATATATATATCAAAAATGTGTTTAGCTAGGGCGCTGTTTAGAAAACCTCGTTTAATATGGTATTTGTGTTCCGATAGACGTTTAGATAAGGATCTGGAAGTCTCGCCTACATATCTTTTGTTACAATTTAAACAATCAATTGTGTAGACTCCAGCATTGGAATGTGTGTGTTTATGATTATTTTTATTCTGTAAAATGTTTTTGACTCTTTTAGTGGAGTGGGTGACTGTTTTAATACCTATCTGTTTTAGGTTTCTATTTATTTTATCAGTGATAGGGTTATTAGGATGTATGATGTACCTATCAGAGTCGTTATTATTGTTATGTTGCGTGTTATTAGGAGAGTAATGTTATTTTTTTTCTACTATGTATTTTAAATGCCTTTTTTTAGCACGGTGTATGAAATTTAAAGGTTATTGTAGTTTAAGAAAAGACTTTTCGATAATATTAAATTCTTCATCTAAATGTTTCTTACTGCATATCCTGAGTGCTCTCAGAAAGAAACCTATTATGATACCACTTTTATCTTAGTGTTATGGTGGGAATAGAAATGGATGTAGTCATTTTTGTTGGTATTTTAATGATAACCTTTGAATTCTAAAGTATTGTTATTGTTTATAATAAGTTTGTCTAAAAATGGTAGGGTGTGGTTATGTTCAAGTTCATGAATAAATTTAATGTGGGGATCAATTCATGCTAAATAGCAATCATCAGGCTGTATGGTCACACGTCGTTAGGCGTTGTTTAGTCAATATAATAGTTAATGCTATATATATATATATATATATATATATATATATATATATATATATATATATATATATATTATAGTCTTTTAACTCAGTTCTATCAGTTTTATAATTGATAGGTAAAACAGAAACATTTCAGATTGTACTTTATCACAGAAAATGGAACAAACTACTTTTATGATAATAGCTCATATCGAGAGTAGTTTAGTTTAGTTTATTTGTTTAATGGCATATCGACTTTATCGGTTATTAAATATGCAAGCTATCCTGTAGAATAGAGGTACTATTTAACCCATAGTTGAAGGATGAGCGGTTTATACTTTCCAAAGAATATTAGTTCGAAAACGAACAAAATAGCGCAACTGGAGTTCGAAACCGTTATACACTACGCCACAAAGACTCTTCCCTATGGGGACTAGTCTACTAACTTTACAATATATAATTTTAAAAAATTATATAAACATAGAAACATTTTGATTTCGCACATCTCCAGCATCGTCTATATCTTACACCGCTTTTTTAAATAATAGTACATTTTTTCTACACTAAATATACCAATGTGTATCATTATAGTAGAAGATTAAACAATACAATATATATTAGGTATTATCTATTACGAAACTCTAGAGCAATGAACTAACTACAGATAAAATGTCAACATTTCTGTAACCTGAATTTCAATATTGTAGACATTGGTAATCCCGGCTTGATATATTTTGTTTAAAAAGAAAATAAACGTTTTTTACAAATAATATGTGTATTGATTTAGTAACAATAATCTATATAACTATCAAGTTATTTAATCAGAAATGTATCAAATCTATTAATAATATAGATTTGGTCTCTTTTTGTCTGTAACGAAAACTACGTCACTGCTTACGTAATTTGACGAATTAAGTAAGTTTTTTCAATAAGAATTTATAGTCAGTATCATTACTAGATAGAATTATAAGAATTCTATAAAAATGAATCATCTGCTAAGGATCCATAAGATTCCAGCTTCGATACCGACAAACGTCAACTCTGTACGGTAAATTGAGGAGCTGATGGTAGGTGTAGCACACCATCTCAGATGCACAAAAAATCTCCCTAGACTAGCATTAGCGAAAAGAGGATAGTCTCCCCCATTGTCCGGCTGATACCGACAATAGGCCACTCCGCTTACTTTACATACTACATATCGGAGGGAAAAAGACAGCGAATAAAACGAGAGAGAGAGAAGGAGAGAGAAGAGAGAGAGAGAGAGAGAGAGAGAGAGAGAGAGAGAGAGAGAGAGAGAGAGAGAGAGAAATAATAGAGAGAGAGAGAGAGAGTAGTGTGTGTGTGTGTGTGTGTGTGTGTGTGTGTGTGTGAGTGAGAGAGTGAGAGAAAACATAAGTTCTTTCAAATCATAAATAAATTAAAAAAATCAAAGATATTTTTTTCTGTCAATTCGGATGTAATGATCATAATTAAATTGACATCAATGTTTCTGTTTGAGTCAGACTAAATCAGGTCGTCTTTAAACTCAACAATATGGCCTCTTTGTAGTGTATTACTGAAAACGATATCATTTTTCAAATAATGATCCGGTAATTTATATATTTTAAAAGATCAATCGACTAAAACACATACACTGTAGAATTATTCAGGAATACAATTGACATTCTTAAAATCAAAAAATATCGTATATGAATAGATAAGTTACTTAGCCGCTAATAATCATCTGTGAAAACGAAACATTCGATTATAAAATATAAGTAAAAAAGTCGTCAGGGTGGCCTAAAGTCGGGTCGGTACATAGCCAGACAGTGAAGGAGTCTATCCCCTTTTCCTTAGTGCTAGACTAAGGAGATTCTTTTGGCATCTGAGGTGGGGTGCCACACTTTCCATCAGCTTCTCACTTTACCGCACAGATCCATGTGCTACTTATAAGGTTCTGGGAGCTCTACAGTCTGAGCTAAACCGACCCTATGTAAAATAAACAAATGTATGAAGATATAGAACGAACAATGGTTAATATCTAAGCCAACGGTCATGGATTAATTCGTTTTTTTTTTTCAATTACACCAATACGATTATATTCCAGGTTATATTCCGGGTTACTCAGGGACTCTAGAAATTAATTTAGCTGGGGATACAAGAAGTAATAATAGGATGAAGTAACAGTTTCCATTTGAATTGAAAGAGGCGGACGATAGAAGAGTATTAGTCAGTGGAAAATTACACCGATTTTTTGAGTGCTGACCGAGATATTCTAGAATGGAAGATATCCAATCATCTGTTTGCTATTGTATTCTCGATTCTTTTGATTTCCAGTTCGCCCAAATTCTTTTTCAGAGCTTTGGGAATCGTTCCAAGGGCACCAATAACAATTGGTACGAACTTCACCTTCATGTTCCACAGTTTTCTCAGTTCTGTGGCAATGTCTAAATATTTGTCTATATTTTCGCTTTCTTTCATTTTCACTCGGTGGTCGACCGAGATGGCAGATCCACGAGAGGACAGGTTCTCTTTTTATGTCAATAATTAATAGGCCCGGTTTCCTGGCCGGGATTAGGTGATCCGTCTGTAGCTCGAAGTCCCAGAGAATTTTATACGTCTCGTTCTCTAGGACCGGTTTAGGTTTGTGCAAATACCATTTGGTTGTATGGTGAAAATTGAATTTCTTTCACAATTTCCAGTGGATTATCTTTCCCACAGAGTCGTGCCTAGTCTTGTACTCTCTTTGTGCTAGTTTGCTGCATTCGCTTATTATAAGGTTGACCGTTTCGTCTCTATCTCCACACATTCTGCACTTGCTATTCCGTTGCGTCTTATCTATTTTTGCCTTTATATAGTTTGTTCTAATGGCATTGTCTTGTGCTACGATTATGATTCTCAAAAAAGAAACCGAATCCTAAGCGATTCGGTTTCTTTTTGAGTTTTCCTTTTCTTAGCTATATGCATGTATTCTGATGCGATGTCTCCTGAATTTGACACTTAAAGTACCCATGTAGTTGTTTATCTTCCCATTTATGTACGCATTTGTGTGTGTGCGTTAATGAGTATGAATGTGTGTATGTTTTTTTGTGTGTGTGTGTGAGAGAGAGAGAAAAGAGAGAGAGAGAGATAGAAAAAGGAAGAGGGAGAGAGAGTGCGTACGTCTTTGTATAGATATATCTGCTTACGTCTTTTTTTATTACATTTAGAAGACTGAGCATTAAGGAATTTGTTTCAAGGCACGCTACACTATTGTATATAATTTTAATACACACACACACATACACACACACAGACACACACACACATTACTCTTTCGTCTAGCGACTAAAATGTGACTTTGGCTGCTTGCATCACCGTTCGAACAACAACTTTCGACAGGAAGTGTTTCCAGCTTTAGCTGTCTACGTGATGAGAGTGTATCTGTATTTGTAAGTTTTGGTTTGAGAGAAAGAACATATATATATGCTCCTAATTTCCTGATAGAGCACTGAAGCTGACCTTTCACCGTTTAGCGTAAAAATTTGAGTTCTCTGGTGATTGTAAAAACATACATCCTGTAAGTTTCTAAATATTAATGTTCGCCCCTGACTGACAGTCCCCGATAGCCGTGAAGACAATGAGGTTGACAGACGAAAATTCTGTAGGATTTCGCTCACGGCTTGAGGTAGCTGTTAAAAAAGTCGAGTCACGCTGATGAGACGTAAACGTCGAAACACGTGTCTGTGGATGACTGGTATATATGCCCACACTTTCCTGGTAGAGCACTGTAGGAGAGACATTAGTTGACTCTTCACCGTTTAGCATAAAAGCATTTACTCGCCTGTTGTTTATAGACTTGAGTTCTCTGGTGATTGTAAAAACATACATCATGTAAGTCTGTATCAATTAATTGTTCTCCCCTGACTGACAGTCCCCGATAGCCGTGAGAGTTAGGAGCTTGACAGACAAAAAATCTGTCGGGTTTCGCTCCCGGCTAGAGGTAGCTGTTAAAAAGTCCAGCCACACTGATCACTGATGAGACGTAAACGTTGAAACACGTGTCTGTTGATTACTGCTATATATATATATATATATATATATATATATATATAGGTATATGTAAAAAAAATGTTCTATTTTTAACGAATAAAGGGAGGTAACTTCGTTGACATTACTACAAAAAATGCAAATTTTGAAAAAAATTATTTTTAGTAAATCCGAACTATATAGCGTCCGCGGAACTAACCGACGTTATTTGCGGTCCAAAATGTGACATTGAGTAAATAACTTCAACAATTACCATGGGATCTTGCTCAACAACCTGATGATTGCCCCTTGGCATGAAACCTTGGTCGCTGTTTATAATGAACATTGATCTGTTAAAACTTTGTAAAATAAATAAATATATATATATATATATATATATATATATATATATATATATATATATATATAGTGTGTGTGTGTGAGGATGTAAACGGAAATTAATATAAATACTAGTTTAGATCAAATGATTTTGAATTTCATTAATATGCTGACACACTGTCAAATCACTGATCTCTCTCTCTCTCTATATATTTTTTTTTTATCGCTAGGCCTGCTTCATATATTCTTTAGTTCTATGTATGTGTGTATCAAGATGTGTATCCGAGATTGTCATTCTGGAAAATGTAAGGATTTTCTTTACGAGAGATTATATCAGTTTGATTCAAGGCAAAATGGAACCACTGTTGGCACAGTGAATGTAAAATTGCAACAGGAACGGATGAACAATCTCTTGAAAAAGATTAAATGGGAAACCAATCTTAGATGGACAAAACCTCTTTGATGATTCAATCTCTTCCATCAAATCGCATGAGCAAATCAGAATAGGAAGTGTAGAGCAGGCGTCATCAGTGCTGTCGTCAATTCATATTAGTTGCTGCACAATTTAAATACTGTAATTAATGAACTCTTTTCTGTATTAATGTTCAACTTTTTCCCAAAGCTTAGCTCATCATTTAAGGAAATTAGCATAAAAAAATAAATGCACAAAAAAGTGGAATGTATTTCATTATGTGTAATTACTCTTGAACATAATGACCGATTTTGGTTTTCAAATCACTACAGGTCTGTCCGTCATACAAAGGACAAGTAATTATTAATTATCTATTTATATAAAATTAAATGCGCCATATAAGACAATAAAATCTGGGCCGATTTAGCTCAGTCAGAAGAGCATCAGTCTGGGAACCACGAAGTTCCTGGTTCGATACCGACCCTTGCCAACTCAGCGTTTGCGTAGCACAGGGATCTGTGTCGTAAAGTGAAGAGCTGTCGGTAGTTGTGGCGCTCCACATCAAAGGCTAAAAAAATAATATCCTTGGTCTAGAACTAGTGAAAAGAGAATAGGCTCCCTCGCTGATATTAGCCGATACCAAATTTAATCCACCCCAACGACTTACACTGAGAAAAATACTAGGTTGAGTCAAAAGTCTTGCAATGTTTTGGTAACCTGAGTTACAACTTGGCAGCTGCGGATGTTTTGCCGAGGTCATAAAGGTGACTAATTATTCGGGAGTGTGTGATGCTCACCTCATCTAATATTTTCTAAGTGCTATTCCCGAGATTTGTATCGGAGCGAGGCCTCGGGATCCACGTTTTTGGGCCTCCTAGTAGGCGTTGACAGGCTGCCGATATCAAATCCGGAATATTGTTGGTTCCAAACATTGTTATTAAACTAAATAGAAATAAGCCTTTGGCAAACAATCATTGATTCACTAATAATAATAATAATAATAATAATAATAATAATAATAATATATATATATATATATATATATATATATATATATATATATGTGTGTGTGTGTGTGGTGTGTGTGTGTGTGTGTGTGTATTACAACCGTTTATAGTTATCACTAGACCGACCCGCAAGAATATTTTTTGCGTTGAAGTTCAATATGTTTGGCTGTGACGACAATCAGTGAGAGATAGTTTCCCAAATTTGCGATTAGTAAATAAAGTTGATGGAGTGGCCGATTGTCGAACTGTGAATTAAGACTTAGAAGCTGTAAACGTTGAGGTTATGTCGTGAACCACCGGAAATTTAGAGTTATTTTATGGTCATAACACGGAATAAATTGTTGGTTCCAAAACGGATGCTCTACCAATTGAACTAAATCGGTCCGAAGTATTCATAAATTCACAACTTTCAAAGATGGAAATGTGAAATGGAATCGTCAAGCTTAGTTTCAAAATCCGATTGAGATTTGTTGTATTCATACTGTAACAAAACATCTTCTATTAATAATGGAGATTCACTTCCGGTTTTCGTCTGTAAAAAAAATTACGTCACTGCTTACGTCATATTACCCCAAATCGTCATAACATAGAATAAATACACTCAAAATTTGAACATGCAACATTAGACAGTCCTCATTGTTTTTTTAAAACAAGTTCTATTACATACACGACTGGTATTATATATCTATAAATAGTTTGTTTTGTTTTAATATATATTTAAATTATACATTTCAAATAGATTTTATTTTCTAATCCTTTAATGAATTTGGTGATTTTACTTACTTAGGGTCGCTGACATTGAATTTTTTACTCCCAGACCTCAGGCAATATGTTTAAAAAATCTATTTTTACATCGCCTGGAGGGTGTTTTTTTATTTTGTACTAGTTTAAGAAATACATTAATGCATTATTTCTTCCACCAGTTATTGGTAAAATAGCAACATAGACGGGTTCCTATTTTTTTTGGTACAAAAACTACTAATTCATAATTCACACCCTGAAAACGAAATATTTGATTAGGGTGAGGGTTTAATATTCATAGTTTCTCGCATATTACAGACCATGGAGAAAGACTGAGCTTTTCACTAGACTGAAACAAACTATTTCTCTATATCTCTACGTTCTCCCTCTCACTACACACACACACACACACACACACACACACACACACACACATACACACATATATATATATATATATATATATATGTGTGTGTGTGTGTGTGTGTGTGTGTTTCTGTGTGTGTGTCTGTGTGCATGTATATATATATATATATATATATATATATATATATATATATATATATATATGCATACACCTTTACATACATACGGATGTGTGTATTAAAACAATTAAAATACCCTTTAATATTCTGTGGGTGATGATAGCCGAGAGGGTAAGCTGTCCGACTGCTGCTGAAACGATAGGATTTCTAACCCGGCTGTAGGTAGCTCACAAAATGTCTAGCCACACTGAAGAAACTTGATAAGTCGAAACACGTGTCTCTGGATGACACACACACACACTCACACACACACATATATATATATATATAAGAGATTAATCCAAAACTTGGTAGTAAGGGATGATTCTATATGTGATTTCTAAGATCCACTGTACTAATATTGATGATCCAGTATGTATAAATACAGTGAATCATTAAATCACTAAAGAGAGCTCAATGTAAAATAACCTTTTAGATTATATACAGAGCAATATTTATCAATAAAGGAAGGAAGAACTCAATACAGTAATCCCATAATAAATTTATTTCGACGAAAATTTGGTCCCATATAAATCTAAGTTGATTTAAACCGGCTCCCCAAATTTTCGCCTCATCAGATGGGTCTCAATTCACTTCTTGTCCATAAGTGAATTGAGACCCATCTGATGAGGCGAAAATTTGGGGAGCCGGTTTAAATCAACTTAGATTTATATGGGCCCCAATTTTCGTCGAAATAAATTTATTATGGGATTACTGTATTGAGTTCTTCCTTCCTTTATTGATATATATATATATATATATATATATATATATATATATATATATATATATATATATATAACAGCATTTACACAGAGTCACTGGTGATGGTGAATGTCTCGCCAATGTAATCATCAGACTTGGTGTAAAATATTACGACTGGTGTGAAAAATCGTAGATAGCAGTTGAAAATATTGCCTTAAGAACTAAATATGCCAAAGTAAAATTTGATAATACGCAGAATAGTTGCAAGTGTAGATTATGTCGAGACAGTGATGAAATAGTTAATAAACTAAGGGAATGTGAAGAATTGGCATAAAACGTATACATGAATAGACATTACTGGAAAGAAAATGTTATCCACTGGGAAGTGTGAAAAAGGCAGAAATTGGTTATGCGACCAAATTATATATGTAGAAACCAGAATCTCTTTTCAAAAATGATATGCATAAAATTCTCAGGGACTTTATCCTCTTGGTACTA
>CM042140.1:111757346-111802346 GCA_023376005.1 Doryteuthis pealeii
CTTACTTACATATCCCTGTGCTACTCATACATTGAGTTGGCGAGGGCATGTATCGAACTAGGAACCTTGTGGTTTCTAGCCGAACGCTCTACTGACTGAGCTAACCCGAAATTCAGTGTTTTCCTTCTCCTAGACCGATTACTTATCCAAGGTTAAAGAGGTCTGTCTGTCCTACTATTACCTATAGCTGGTATGAGAATATATGTATTCATACCTTTCCCAAGGGTAGTAGCGATATGTGAAATCGAAACAGCCTCTACCAGGATTTGAACTCGAGTCGTCGAATCCATTTCCAATGACTCTAGCCATTACACCACACACCTCTATATTCATGGATTATATAGGGAGAAATGAAAGCACCAAATATGAAGTAGTCCTCGATAACGTCCAGTAACTGTGGACTTGCAGGTTTATATTTATAATGACGAGCACACTTAGAACCGTTTCCCGAAGACCGGAATTGATATTAAATGAATTAGAAATTCCTGGGAGATTGATCTGTCCAAACCAAGGTCATGATTGTTCTACGTACATATAGGAAACATGTGCAGCAGAGTCACCAACAACTACTAAGTCAGTGACAGCTAATCTTAAGATGGGAACGGTAAACGCAAATACAAATAACGCCTTACCTCTGTTACTTTATCCTTTCTGCCGAGTTCAAGTTAGTTTTAGTAAAAACCAACACTTCACAAATATTTGAAAAATTCACGCGCTCTCCTACGCACGAACACTTGTCTCCTCGTGTCCTTATTAGAGATTGATCGATAAATCCAGCTTCTTTTATTGGGATTCAAAAAGACACAACCACCACTTTCATCTTGCGTAGGCGGCATCCTCCGGTCGAACCCTGATACTATTCGCTTACAATGTTACACGTGTGAGCAATTTGAAGAGAATTCTTGTAATTCCCTAAGCTTTGTTTAGTCTCTACCTGCTGCTACTAAGGAGTCTCTTATGCCAGAACTAGAGAGACTAATCGCTGCTTAAACTAACGCGTAATGGTAATCTAACGCGAATAGGTGCTTTTAGCCGAACTACAGAAAGTCTAGTCTGACGAATATTTTTGCTAAAATAACATTCATTGGGAACATATAAATGAAAGAATTGTAAGAAATAAAAACTACGATTTTTTTCATTTAACGATTTTAACGGTTAGAACTTGGTTAACCTACTTAACAAAAGTTGTCGGAGAGTCATATCCTTCTTCTTCTTCTTCTTCTTCTTCTTCTTATTATTATTATTATTATTATTATTATTATTATTATTATTATTATTTCACTCCATTCAAGTTTTTCACACCTGCAGAAGCTGGTGGTTCACTGGAGGCTGAGTGACAGCAAGTCTCCTCATGTCTCCAGGACTCTTCTGATTATTCCAGGCGATCTCAATAATGTTGTAGTCTGGATGGTCTCGATTCTTCCTCCGATTTTCAATTCATCCATACTCCTTTCCAGCCCCTTGGGGATTGTTTCAAGGGCCCAATTACAATTGACATTATTATTATTATTATTATTATTATTATTATTATTATTAACCTGTGTATATCTTCTGTATCTGCTATCCCAGTTGGGTTCCCTTTTCTACTTTTCCGGGACCCTCTTGGGTTGTCTGATGTCTTCTTTTGGTCCTACACCTTCGCGTCCCTTTTCGTCAAGTTTTTAATAATTAATTCGAAGACAGTTCACTTTTGACGTCTTTATTTCCCTAGACTCAATATCTCTTGCGCACGAAGAAGAAACCAGAGAGACGCATTATTAGTGTCCGCCTACGTCTCTCCCCTAAGTTGAAGTCCATAACAAGTAAATTTTTCCCAAATATTTTTCTGCCACCTGACATTCCAAATCAATGAGAATGTAACGCTATAGATGAATAAGGGGTCAAAATCTATGGCTCTTACTATGACTCTTCTAACGAATAACCATTTAAATTCGAATATTACACTTCATTACAAAATAAGTAGCCTATAGTTATCATCCTGTAACAAAGTTAGTTGCTATACATCATCGTAATATTGTTAACAGTGATTATTGTATCAAACAATTATAATGAAAACAAGAAGCAGAAAACAAAGAATGTAGTCTATTAGTGTTGTAATGTTAATGTACCCAATCAATGGATTACTGGAATGTTCCCAAACGCTATTTAAAGTCAATTGATTGACTTGAAAAAGAATAGTAAAACTGTAGACAGAAGTACTGTTGTGATCAATCATGAATTCTAAGAGATCTTGAAGAATTTGGCGTAGACTTTGGTCCGAGTGATTTTCAAAAGGTTCTGTTATGAACATAGGATATATTATGTTAAAGTCTCTGTTTATTTTCTAGTAATGTTCACTTTGATTTAACGTATGAAGCAAAATTTTAGTTATTCTAACCTATATATTATTACCGACCTTGGTAAGAGTATACCTTGTCAGTCACTGATGCACATAGAGAATGATACTTATGCATTGCAAATATGCCAAAGGAAGGAGAGGATTCTTGTCACACGTCTACCTCCCGGACGTACCATCGAATACAATACTATGTAAGACCAATCTCTACATATCTACCTATTTGCTTACTAATGTACGACTACCCCTGGGCGCGATTGGATGGCAGTCGTTTTTGATGGACCTCCCGATTGATACTAACTCCAATTGTGAAGTTTGCGCAGGTAGTAAATCAATTGAAATCCATCGGCAATTAATAGATGTTTATGATGTGTTGTGCATCTCAAGGGTTGTAGGTAGTCTGCAACGACATCGTGGTTCAACGTTTCGTCAACGAAATGGCAGTAATCTGGTATGACAGTGCCTACGAAATTACATCGATCGAAATGGCGTTTATGCAGAAACATAGATAGGTTTTCACACTTTAAAATGATGTAAGAAATAAACGTTTCTGTGATGTATAAATATGTTGGAGACCCTCATATAAGTGTAATACCAATCACGGTTAAATGTGGGAACGGTGTCTATTTATTCATAAGAGTGGAAAGTAAGATAAGAAATGAACGACCGACTCCACGTCTGCATTCGATCTTAGCCATCCCATGAGGCGCCGAATTTCTTTTTCTTTTTCTTTTTTTACTGCACCAACTTAGCTACCTACACAGCCGCCAAGGAGTTTAAGTGGTATATCAAGGGGAATAGAGGAATGGTATAGAAATTAGGAGAGGGGAAAAAAGTGAAAAAAATAGACTATATCTGGCATCAAGCCTCTCTCATTCAAAAGTTTGATGTTAAAGCGGTAGTTGTTGAAGCCGACAACGAATAAACTTATGGTACTAAAATAGAAATAACTTTTACGAAAAATATCGTTTATCTTTGAGTTATGAAGAAGTTTCGTTCCTTAAATTGATATACTTTTTTATGTAATGTGTATATGTAAATATTGTACGTGTTTATTAAAACGGACACACACAAAAGACACATACAGAGTAATATATATATATATATATATATATATATATATATATATATATATATATATATATATACTGGGTAATCATATGTGAATATAGAATACACTTTCATATTTTGCTATAAACTAAAGTTAAGAATCTTTTCAACCGATGTATTTTCATAATCAGAGTGATCATCGGTAAATAAATGATTGAATAGCCCTAAGATAAGAGGGAAAGAAGCAGAATAGGAGACAACTAGAGAAGACAGAGAAAAATTCATCAACTCTAGAATATATATATATATATATATATATATATATATATATATATATATATATATATGGAGATAGGATGGATGTAGTAGAATCCGACAGTATGAGGTAGGTAGAAGAATGGTGAACAAGAAATGAAAACTCAAAACAAATCTGAGAGTTGAGACGTTTCGTCCGAAATCATACGGACACCCTCAGTCAAATGATTTTTATTGAAAGCAAAATTTCGTGCGAGTACAAGTGAAATTGGTGAGGGGGTGAGTTAGTGCTGACACCAAACACACTAGAACTTTACCCCTCCCTTAACCCACCCCTGTCCCTACCCACTCCCACCCTCTCTACACTTCATGTATACTACCCTCACTTCATTCATGTCTGCCCCTAACCTCCCTCCCTTCATTTCCACTACTAACTCACCCCTCGTACCAATTTCTCTTGTACTCACACGAAATTTGCTTTCAATAAAAATCATTTGGATGTCCGTATGAATTCGGACGAAACGTTTCAACACTCAGATTTGTTTTGAGTTTTTATTTCTTGTTCACTATCCTTTTACCTACCTCATATATATATATATATATATATATATATATATATATATATATATATATATATATATATATATATATATATGAATACTTATTTCTAATTAAATGTATAGTTTCTACCAATTGAAATAGTTACAACACTTCATTTAAAATAACCAATCGATTTAAAATAAGCAATCTTCTTTTATACAGAAATGGTGGCTGTAACAGGAAATTCAAAAGGTATAATTTGAACATTTTTGTTTTTTATTTGAACTTGGTAAACTTTACAACAGATGGTTCAAATTTTCCTCATTGTGACAAGATTTGTGGAATTAGCACATTACGAGAATGTTCACCTTTTTGTTTATCTATTTTGCAGTAAATGAACTAATAACCAGCATTTCTATTTAATAACTGAAAATGATGATTTCTCAAAATATAACCAAAACTAGATTAAATCATTTAAATTAGTATTAATATTTATACTATTTCCAAGCCATGAAGGCGAGAAAATTATAAACGAATTTATACTAAGGAAAATAAATAAGGAACGATCCAGTAATTGACATTACTACAAAAATGTCTAGCCAAAGACTGAGTAAAAATTTTAAAAAAAATGATAATTCTTTTCCATAACGTCTCTATTTAAGTATAGATTAACCCATAGCTAATACGAACATTATATCATTTTTATACGCGGTAGTAATACGTCAAAATATGTTATGACGTCTAAAACTGTAGATAAACTCGTTTCCCCACAATATGCCTCACATTTAATATTATGACTATTTTGAAAAAGAATTTCATGAAGAAATCTCATATTCTAAGAAACGTATCCAAAGTCTAATAAAAAAATTGACATTGGGGTTGCAGCGGTCCACAACCGCCAAAGTATGTCCGCTCTTTTTAAAAAATGTATTTAATTCCCATTCAGTAATCTATTTTTAAACTAATTATCGATTCTGAGCAAAAAATAGTTGGCTAGAAGAGAATACAATTGTTATTGAAATCCATTTTTTAATTATTAAATGCAAAGTCAATCTCATAAAAAGAATGTATTTTGTTCTAAATAACTTAGAATTTATCTAACCTGATGGTAATATCAACAAATGATTAAAATCCCACGTTCTATCCGACATGGGATTAATATTCACTACAGCAGAATGATTCCCAAATGTAATACTGTATGATGATAATACAAGACATCTGCAGGATTTATAAGGAAAATACCATGTCTAGTCATGATAGAGCAAAGTGTTCAGAAGAGCTGTATAAATGACAGTGAAAGGATAAATGCATACAATCAGATACAAGAACTGGTCGATGTATAAACACTTGATTGTAGGTTGGGATCCTGAACAGCAACGTTTCATTTACCAAAAGTATTTCTTTCACATACCAAAAGAGATATAGAAGTCATGATTATTATCTTGTTAAAACAAACTTTGAGAACATTATAAAGAGTTTATATACATTTGGAATGAAGTGTGGAGCGATGCAGTATTTGGAAAGTAATCCTGTTGAAATTACCTATATGCCAAACAATTCCAATGAGATTTCTGTTGAAAGATATACCACCAGAGAGGAAATTAAGATGAAACCAGAGTCGATCCTTACAAGAAAAAGATGATTAAATTCATCATAGAATATATTGGGGTTAAGGATGAAGAAGAATTGACATTGACAGACATGGTTGAAATGATTTGCGTATTCTTAAGGATGGCAACTCTATACAAATACTTTATGACAAAACTATAGGATATACAATATATGAAGCAGAAGCTCCAACAACATTTTAATGAAAAATATGTTTTCTCTAACCAAGATTAGAAAAAAAAATAAAAACACCACTTCAGCTATATTGCACATTTACTTAAAAAGCACAAAATTCTTTGACAGAAAAAAAAAACTCATTGTTAAATCTGAAGCTAAAATTATGAGTAATCTCATAAAATCATTATACTGATTCATTTATAATCCAAACACAAATTAAATTACTCTAGAGAAGGCTTTGGAAATTCTACCTGATAGTGTTGCTCAGTGCACGCGATTATAGTGACGAATTAAAATACAGAAAAAAAGAAGGTAAATTATTGTTATGTTTTTACATACAGATACAACAGGAACACTGAATGAAAATGCAATACCAGGTTGTTAGAAATTAACAAGGTTTTATTTTACACAGGGTAGAAAATGCTTCTACTCTAAAAGTAACTTAACTAGGTCAACCGTGCTGTGCACATGCTTCCCTCGGTACAAACCCCAATCCAAAAGTGCCATGGCTGAAATGCCATTTCCGGTTTCCATCAGCCCTACTGATCAAGGGGAGTAACTCTATTTTCGTTAGGTCTGGAACCTAAAAATTATATTTAGTAATGCATCAATATTCTGTATTGGCTACGGCGATATTGCTGGATATTTTGTCTGGTGTCTTTACAATGAAATAGATAAAGAGGACTACCCGATGAAAACAAGAAGTTTACCCAACCTATTCATGATATAATGTTGCCCATTTCCCAGGGTGAGGACAATTATTAACTGAAACATCAATGCAGATAAAAACTGTGCTTCAAATTATTATCGAGGTAACACTTTTCCACACTATCTAAAGACTACACGTTGGAATTTAACGGAATTATCGGTGAATGAGAACAATATGTATATATAAATACTTCTTACGAATTGTAAGGTTCTAAGAAAGGAAACTGAAGGTCATTTACCTAATTTTCTCAAATTCTTAGTGAGTTAAATTACTAGCATGGTTTAATAAAAGCCACTGTAAAAAAGAAATTAACACATTAATTGCTTCATTGACAGATGTTAAGGTTACATAGAGAAACAAAGATGAAAATTAAATCGAAATAAAAAAATAAACAGAATTAAAATTGATAGTGTAGTTGGTTAATATGAAATATGTGATGCTTTAAAAAAAGAAGAAGAGTTTTTAAAAGGCCAAGCCCTAGTAAACACATTAATTTCTGGATTTCCTGCTATGTAATTTCACGTGATACGTTTACTATTTTCTACCGCAAGTCAGCCTTGCTTCTAACATGGGGGACATTCTCATTAATACTTCGTGTCAGAATGCTACACAAGTTTTCAATGGGGTTTAAGTCTGGGGAATTGGTCGATCAATTCAACTTCTGAAGTCCACAGAAACTTAATTTTTGCAGGTACGTACATTTATTTGTTGAATGTGAAATGGCAGCATCTTGCATAAATATGATGTTTCTCCTGAAGGTGATTCGTTGCTTTAAGGCTATATAAGGACCTGCGTTTATTTTATACACGAACAACAATGCTACCAGCCCAAATTATCATACCTCCTCGTCTTTCTCTGAATTTTTGAGATGTGGCTTGATAATTTGTATTATTTTGATTATTCGGACCATTGTCTTCATCTTTATTGTTATCGGTACAACGTTTCCTCCGGTCTTCTTCAACATAGCGTAGTGGATATATGCTTTGGTTTACGACAATTCCAAATGGCAGTTATCTCTAGCTACAGGTTCAGTCCTGGTTAAGGGCGACAGTAACATAGAATAATGATTAACACAGATTAACACTTGTATCCAGTCATAGTTAGTGGAATGTTAGAACAGTATACCTCCGTGGGTTGAATAAAAGGTTGGGTTCAAAGTTCCGTGAAGGGTCCCGATTACGACAAGAAGGGTCCCAAGTCCGAAAAGAAGGTTCCCGATTCCTCGTCCTTGTTGGCACCTCATTCTTTGATGAAGATCTCATCCATTTACGATCCAACATTTGCTCCAACCATCAGGGCCATCAATTTTTACGGGAGGATCATCGGGGAAGAGAACTTTCGAGAAATCGATTTTTCTTCTCCTTTGCCCATTTCAAATGCATTGTGAGTATATTTTTGTCAATTGAGGTTTTTTCACATGTCCCTACTTTTTTTCATAAGACAAAAACGAGTACTTTTGGAAACTGTTACTTACCTTTATATCAATGGGTATATTGTGTGTGTCGCACGTAAATACTAAAATAGTATTTATATTGTCATAATTAACCTCCAATTTATACAGTATTTTGATGGAATTTATTATTGATATATGGGTATGTGAAAGATTCATTTTTATTCTCGAAATCAATTTTAGTATCCATTAAATGCATCAAAGAATGCCATGATTAACAACTTGGAGAATTTACATTTTATAGGTAACTGTGCCACTGAGATTGCCATTGAATAACCAAAACCAGTAATCACGAATAATGAAATAAAAAAAAATTATAATAAAATACTATAATCTAACAAATGAATTGAAATAAAAAAAAATCAATGTTAGCATCGTCATATTGACAAAGGGAAGTTAATCAGCATCAAATAGAGACATAATGAAATTTCCTATTGTCATTTTGAACAATAACTAAGGCACCACATATAAAATATTATATAGAAGTGATGTAGGAGGATAAGGAGTAAGGTTTTACAGGGTACGCTAATTATAACAGAGAACTGGGAGAATCTATATAACCATAACCACAGTGCCGTTTTGTGACATTTAGTCGGTTTAATTTAAATATCCCGCCGAAACAAGTTTCCGTGCGGCGGGGAGAAAATTGCTTTTTCTCGACATATAATGACGCCACAGGCACCTTGCAAAATACCCAGTCCATAACCATTTCAGATAGGTTTACAGGTGCTTCATGGGGGAAAATCGACCGGACCCGCACCCCTATAAGTGGCTCCCAATCCAAAAGCCGAGAAACAATTGGGAATTGGGAAATCATAAAATAAACTGTATCTTTATCATCGTATTAATCATGGTGCTATCAAAGTAAATCGTATTTTATCGTATTTTTTTTTGTAGAGGAAGGAGGAGGAAGATGTTAGTTGGTTGAATTTTACGGCAAATCTTGGATTATTTTATGCCGAAGTCGTTATTTTTTTACTCATTTTTGTTCGATATTCATATTGAACAACATTTTTAAACTATCTTGTTTTTAGATATTTGACCCATATCTGGGACTATTTTACTATCAGTCCGATTCAAAGTGGACATGGGAGTAATGGTGACGATGAGGTATTTCACATTCCCCAGAGCTCCAGAATGGGAACCTTCCCACTAGGAGCAATCTAACGCCATACCCAGGTTACAGCGGAGGAAGAGACCTTAAACTAGTTTTGACTAACGGGAAGAGAGCCCCTTTGTTTTTAATTCAGAGTTTTCCTTCACTTAGACCGGTTGCCATATGAAGGCTAAAGAGCGCAATCGGACCTCTTGTTTATCCATAACTAGAGAGACAAAACGACCAATAACTGAATAGTGTGTTTGATCTTCACTAGGTGCCTCAAACACGCGACCTTGTGCCAAATCCGTTTAATAAATATCAATTCTTATGTTCGCATCGTTCCTCTCGGCCTGACGTAACGTTTAATGTTCCTATAATTAAAAAAAATATTCAAAAGTATAGATCAATGAGGAACTTCTTGGTCATATACATCTGTGGTTGAGGTTGTTTTTCAAACATTAGACGTCATAGTCACAGGAGGCGCTGTAACTTAAAATAATAATTATAGTCTTCTGGGACTGCAATGCCGATGATATATAATGAAAATCTGCCTATCTACTCTCATATTTTGTGCAAATATATATAGATGATATGGAGGTACGTGGTGTAATGGTTAGAGTCGTAGGAAATCGACTCGTCGACCCGAGTTCAAATCCTGGTCAAGGCTGTTTGCATTTCACATAGCGCTAATACCCTGGGAAAGGTATGAATCCATATGTTCTCCCTCCAGCTATGGGTAAATGAATAGTAAGGAAGAATGGGCTTTTTAACCGTGGGTAGGTAAGCAGTCTATGTACAGTGATCTACTGTGATTAAAGATGCAATGATGCTTATTTAAATAGAAAAAATATTGCTATGAATAAGATAGTATTGTGAAATCTGCAGCTGTGTATTGTACGCTGATATCCCCGTTTGATAGCATCCGTGCACACTTTCTTATGACGTATTATAGAATGCCTTGATAGAAAAACATCAGTTATTCAATTGCACTCTCTAGATGTAATATTATTTGTGTGGAATTGTTACTTATAAATTTGAAAATAAGGTTATATAATACGTCAGTTTTCTGACGTATTAAATAACCTAATACTGAAATAGGTTTTCTTTGTCCTGGTCTCTAACGCATTACGTTGGATTGATCGACTTCACTCCTAATATATAGCTAAACAACTGATAATCTTAAACGCTTGGAGATTGATCTAAGGAAACGGTAAACGGTAGTGAAGAGAGAGATGTATATCGCGCTAAATGATTTATCGAAAATAAATATCGCTGAATGTGACGTTTCAAAATCCGAGTGACCTATGCGGAAGCAACACATTTTGGCAGGTCTAACCTGCCGGGAGTAACCATGAATAGAATTTGGGTTTGCTGCAAATCCCAACATTGATGTACTCACCACGGTCGCGGGAACAGCACAGTTGAGTGCCTCTTAGTTTTAGTTATGTTACAGAACACTCATACGGCTTTCCTCACGGCAGATTCCACCCATAAAATACGTAATGATGGGAAATAAAATGTCAAAACCTTGCTGAACGAAACTTATATTGACGGACGAAGGACGGCTGAAAAGTTCATAGGCTTAAAAGTTCATACGTTAACGTAATATCTGCTGCTGTTTACATTTTCTACACAAACATGTCGGATTGGGCTATAGAATACAGCGACTGTACCTCTGCAGATGTGTAAGAACCTCCCCCAATGGGGCCACTTCTTGGCTGTGGGTGGCAACCAGTGATGCTTAAGGAGCGAAAATTGGTGGATGAGCAGTCCATGACATGTAACACTTCGCTTATACTCTTACTTAGGCTAGCCAGGCAGTCGGAGAGGACCCCTCCGATCAATTGGCTGGCCATGACAAGCCTTAGCACCTATATGATTGCCCCAACCGTAATGACTGTATGGCAATCCTCGACCTTTTTATCATATATGTGCTAGAAGGCGGTGGCTGAGGGTCTTCATATTCTGGAAATGACGTTAAACTCTATCTGATGTTGAAGTTCCAGTTCTGGAGGTTTGGGGAAACCTCCAGAACTGGAAACTCATTATCTGGCCACGAGATGCTATACCCAAGACACTATGTCTGAATTTCGATAAAAAGTACCGAGACTATACATTTAACTATTTATTCTATTTTAAAGTTTAATATACAAATGCAAACGAATCTACTACAGAGCAAGATAGTAATGACTAGTCGTATAGACTACTTAGTGCCAGTTTGAAAAACATTTTTTTTAGCTAGATTTGATAATTTTTAACGAAAAACAGGATGGTGCAAGTACAGCATCATCCATACTCACCAAACCTATGAATATTTTTTCTGAAACTTCGTCTCAAATATATTATATGAGAAGGTTGGGGATATTAAAATAATATGATATTTAAAATCTTATCAAAAGTGAATGTTTTGAAGTGCTTCGAGAAATGTATAGCTCACCTCAATATGTGTGTCGAATGTCTAGGGGACTATTTGAAAAAAATAATTTTTCAGGTATTGTTCAATTTTTTTCTCACTAACTAGAACTTCCGTACCAATGCTCTTTCAAGAGAACCTATATTCAGTCGCATGAACTTGTCTCGCTATAAGGTAATGAGAAACTCCTTTCTTCTAGTAACTCGAGATATTATATAAAGTTTGGTTTGGTTTCGGTGTTTAATGGCATATCAATCTTCGTGGGTTATTTAAGGCCGAAAATATCCTTGTATTATAATAGCGGTAGGAATATTTACCTCGTGTATGAAGGAAAGGAGGTTCATAAATTTCCCAAGGTTGTTAGTCCAAAAGTGAACGCAATAGCGCGATTAGGTTTCGAACTAGCTTACTACAATACCGCAGTCCAGCATGTTACACACTACGCCACGCTGACTCTTCCAAATAAAAATGTATCCATGATAGTCACGAGTAATAAGGAGGTAGACTACGTTACTTATTATCTCTTTCTCTCAGTCTTAATCTTTCACCTTTTTTTGTTTAACTCTTTCATTATTATCATCAATTATTCACTCCTTTCTGTTTTCTGCGTCACAAAATTATGTTTAATGAGTGGGCAAAATTGTAAACATTAGCAAATGGATTGTAGGTTGCCTCTAAAATCCAATTGTGGGTCTTAATTGTAAAATATGTCAGCGGTTTAGCTCAGTCAACGAGGAACCACGGGGTTCCGCGTTCGATACCTGTTCTCGCCAACTCAGCGTATGATTAGCCCAGGGATATGTGCGGTAAAGTGAGGAACTGTTGGTAGGTGTCGGGCTCTGCCTCAGACGCTAAAACAATCTCCTCGGCCTAGCGCTAATGAAAACTGAATCGACTTCCTCGCTGTTTGGCTGATACCGACTTTATGCCGCATCGACGACTTTACTTTACTTACTTATATTTTTATATAATACAGTGCAATTTTTCTTATTTAAAAAAAAGGAACAAAAAAGTCGGCCGTTTGTTTTTTTTTTTGTTGTTTTTTTTTTTTTCTTAGACCGCAGATGGTAGGTGTGGCGTACCGTCTCAGACGCCAAAACAATCTCCTCTGTCTAGCGCTAGTGAAAAGGGGATAGACTCCCTCGCTTGCTGATACCGACTTAAGGCCACCCGACGACTTTAAAATTTGCAAAATTAAGGTTAAAATTAAGGTCAAATCAAAAGTTACTTTCAACAGAATACCTTTAAAAGTTTTAGGTATTCTTATATATTTTATAAGGTCTTGCGTTCATATATTGCTTTTTTCACCTCATCCAGGTCAGATAAGAGATGAGCATGGATAAAGATGCCAGCAATATTTGTATTTACACAACCCTCCTGCTTTAGCATGATGCAAAACAAGGTTAATATTTAAGCGGAGTTTAACAGGTTTGAAATCAAAGTTTTGTTTCTAGACTGGTTTTTCCTAACAAGGAGAATGAACTCAGTCTACTCTACTATTTACCCATAGCTGAATAGAATTGGTGGATACATACATTTTCCAAGGTAATTAATGCTATACAAAATAGAAACTGCCTCATGCAGAATGTTAATACGGTTTACCGTACGACGATAACCATTACCCCAAGAACACTTATAAAGTTCTGTCATAGAAACTAGATAATATTGCTAATTAATCAAAAATGCAATGAGGGATTTCTACGAGTTTCTACAAAGAAGAATATTCACCACCATTTATGAGTAAATAGAGGGACTGTCTAGACTATTTTACCTTTGTATGTCAACTACTCTAGAAGAAAAAATGCGCTCCAATAAAAAGAATTTGACCTCGTGTCACATCCTGCTAGTTACAGAGGAGTTGGGTTAATATATACAGCCGCAGACCTGCATTTCCCACACGCATAAGAGTAAATATCTCATACACTTTGCAAAGCTTTTGCTCCAATATATCAAAGGCACATATGTTATTACTTAATGAAATAATTTGTTGGTTATCAATTTTTTTCTTTCTTTTTTAACTCATGTAATATGATGAATATTATTTGAATATTAGGATATGATAAAATAGATATTTACTCAAGTTGGTTTTACAATCTGACGATATAATATGGGATATTTTATGAATTGTTTATATGTATATGTATTTACCAATCCCTTCGCATGAGCAAGATGCGACACAAGGATATTTTTAAGCGGTGTTTAACAGGTTTGTATTCTGAGCATTCCTTCTCCTACAATGAAGGCCATACTAATGTTAAAGAGCCCATTATGCCTTACTATTTACCAATACCTGGAGAGAGAATAATTTAATTAATACCTTTCCCAAGGGTATTAGCGCTAAGTGATATGTAACCAGCCACATCAATTATATGAACTCGGTTTGCTGTGTCAATTTCGTACCAGGTAACCATTAAAACACACGCAGCTACACATTGTGTAGATAAGATATAGATATGTCCAATCAAAAAAGTCACGTGATGGCTACATTCCCAAGATAGATTTTTATGTATGGCCCACCGAATTTATTTATGATGAGAACTATTTCCGTTAGTAGCAGACTAAATATTTTAGTGTGCTTTTGAAAATGTTTTGTGCGCAGGTGTTTATGTCATTATTATTGTCAAATATGTTTACATCACTTTTGTTTTCTTTCGTGGGCTTTTCATTTGGAATTGAGTTCGTATCTTGTCAATTATTTCGGATAAGACAAGAATTACAAAGAATGAACAATCCTCTACAATATTTACACCTGTGACTTTTAATTATCTTTCCAAAGGGGTTTACATTCTTAATTGTAAATATTGTCTGAAATTCAGCTCTGAGTTTTAATTCAAAGAAATTGTGGGCATGTCTGCCGTTATTTGACTGAAAAGGTCTTTAATAATAATTTTTACTATATACTTTCTGTTCCAGCAGCCAAAATTGAAAGTTAATTTCAAACGAATATCTGAAATAGTTACCCCCCCTAATATATTCTATCAGATATTTTTGGCATTGCTGCCTATTAAAGTATGAGCCCTGTTGGGTTGGGCTGTAGAATAGGCCGAATGGGTAATCCTTAGCTTGTTCTTCGTAAATTCCTACCAGAAAATAAACTGAACCTTCATTTTATGTCCGTGTTTTTGCAATAAATGTTTTATTTTTCTTGCACCCGTTATTTTACAATACTAAATATATTTTCTTTATTCAAAAACATTTATTGCAAACATATATATTTTCTTTATTTAAAAACATTTATTGCAAAAACACGGACATAAAATGAGGGTTCAGTTTATTTTATAGTAGGAATTTACGAATAACAAGTTAAAGATTACCGCCGAATGCACCTCTGTGGAGAGGTAAGATCTCTCAAAATGGGGCCACATGTTGGTCGTGGGTGGCGACCGACGATGCTTTATTTATGAACATTTGTATCTGCTCTTATTATTTTGACCACCACTGTGTAATATTAATATTAGATCTTATTCTAAACAAAAGTTTTATTTTTCTAAACTAATAGGTAAAGAGAGATAAGCACTAGAAGTTGACAATCAACTCTTATGAATGTGAACACGAATGGTTGAGTCATATCACAGAAACCACTGCTTAGCGTACATGTAAATGTTCTCCATGATTGAAACTTTAATAACCATTGGTATTTGTTCCGCTGATATTTAGGGAAAACTCCAATAAAAAACATTCCATTATGTACTCGGTTGTATAATCTTAAACGATATTTTTTCAGTGTTACAATCCTGTCTTTAAATGATTTGTATATGAGTCCTTTCAGATATTCACAACCTTGCTGGCTATAACTGTAGATTAGGCTGATTATACCTCTAGAGATGTATAAGTTCCTCTCCAGTAATGAGGTTACCTATAGGCCGTAGGGGACCCGATGTGATGCTTAAGAACGGATTCCTGGTTGCTAAGCAGCCATGACATGGAACACTTTACTTTGGTTCTTACTTAGGCAAGACCGGCGGTCGGAGACACTTCTGACAATCAATCGGTTGGTCACACATACATACATACATACATACATTGCTCCTATGGCAACCAAGACATTTTTATCATATATATATATATTTACCAACGCCTCCGCACGAGCAGGATGCGACACAAGGTCAATTTCTTAAGCGGAGTTTAACAGATTTGAATTCAGAGTTTTCCTTCTTCTAGACTGGTTACCTAGCCATGGTTAAAGAGTCCAGTCAGCCCTGCTATTTACCCATAGCTGGAGGGAGAGTTGGATTCATACCTTTCCCAAGGGTACTAGCGCTATGTGAAATGCCAACAGCTTCGTCCAGGAATTGAACTCGCGTTGACGAGTCCATTTCCTACGACTCTAACCATTAGACCACGCGCCTCCATTATTATTATTATTTTTATCATATATGTTACAAAAGACGGTGACTGAATGTTTTAATCTCCAGGGTTTGACGTTTAACTGCATCTAATGGTGAGGTTCCAATTCTAGAACCTGGGGAGTATGGAATACCCTTTAATTGCGATGACCCAGTCCAACTCTAACATGGAGTGGTAGTATTTCTTAGGATGTCATCTAGGGGTTAAATAGATTTAAAAATGAACTTTAAAAATGAGTATTCACATATTTAATATGTGAATACCCAACAACTAGGAATAAAACAAAAAATAGTTGACATAAAATAAGCAAAAGTTTAACATTCCGCCCAACCAGCCAACCAACCAACCAACCTAATTCACACATTGTTAAAACCGCTAAAACATCGTGTAGATAACGTATCTATTTTTGTAAAACTTTCATGTTAAGCCCAAGTTGTAATGTATTGATATATATTTTAACCTATAAACACAGACTAGTCATCCGAGTAATGCCTATACTACTTGATTTGAATTTTACTACATCAGAGTCTAATCATCTCATACTATGTTTATCATGTTATAAATAAGATATCATGATGTAATACTTTGTAACACTATTAAAAGTGTTATGGGTTGATTGGCGATCGGTTAATTATTTACTAATTAATTAAAACTACCCTAATTATTAATTATGGTGGTTTGTTAAAAGTAAAAGTAATTAATAATAAAATAATAATAATAATAATAATAATAATAATAATAATATTGTTTATATTAAAAATATAAATTTATCTAAGCAAAGAATCCTCACGTAGGCATAAATTCTTTAAATTATGGAATTTAATATATATAATCGGAATTTAAAATTTTCACAAAATAAAATGATAATCTAACAAAGAAGATTCCAGTTTTGGAAAAGTTGGCCAACAATTTCAAAAACTTAGATAAATAAAACAATGGTTGGCCTTGACTCGTTGGAGTTGGAAAAACCCAAATGGAAAGATACAAGCTAGGCTGGCACAAGGCCGTTTAGACACGTAGGCAATGTTATCGAGTGGCTGGCCAATCAGAGACATATGTTAGGTGTGGGGAGGTCTAGATCCCATAAAGAAGACATACCAAAAAAAAAAAAAAAGAAAAAGAAGAGAGGGAAGCGGAGTCAGACACTCCGAAACCAGGGAGCTCGCCATAGCCCGGGGCCCTTGATACAACTTTACCGTCCATACTACACTCTGACGTCTTGCAACTCGGTAACAAAACTGATAATTTAACCAAGAACTAGCTGTAGATCACCAATCAACTGACAAATAAATCACCTCGCTCCTTTGTAAAATAAATGTATATATTTTTTACATAAGCATCAAAAAGCGTTCAATTGTTTTGTTGATCCGTTGACAGCTTTTGGTTATTTAATCCTATTTCAGCCGAGTTGGTAAAAGGAACGAAACCAGCTCTTTTTCAGCCTTCCTGTAAATCAACAGACAACATAAGAACGGGGGGTTGGAACGGGCAGTTTCGACGACTGTAATACTGAGCCGGAGCATCGTTCTCATACATACATACATACATACACTGAGACTGTGCACCAGTGTTAACTATTATAACTTACTCTAAAGAATATATGTTTACATTCTGAGATATTTTGGATATTCTCCATACTTCTAACTAAGATCTAATAAAAACATAAACTGTGTCTGTATTATTTAAAGTCACATTTTTCAGTTACTATTTTTAAATGACTTGTATTTGAGTTCTTCCAGGTTTTCACACTGAAAATTGCAGCACTTTTCTCTCTTGAGAGATTGCCATTCACAATTCGATATCTAAGGAACTTGATTTATTGCAGTTGTCTAATTTCTTCCGCTTTCACATTGTCGCATTTGAATACTTTCCTCAATTCATCCATCATCCTTTACGTTTTAAATTTTCTTTCATGCAACTTTCCTTATTCAAGCATAAATTAACTTTTTTCAGAGATGGTTTTATTTTATTTTATTTTATCTTATTATCAGCATATATCAGCGTTAAGTTAATGTGTAACTGTTAACAATCCAGTTCTTTTGTTTAAGGCAGCCATAATAGCTACAGTTTCTTGTGTTCAGACCATTTGACTTAAGGTTGTTGGTATTATTCTTACCGTCCCCTACAACGCCTTTCCAATTTGAATTCTGTAAAGACTCACGCAATAACTGCCTCTCAGACAATTATACCGACAGAAATCTTGCTGGGTAGTCAGATTGTTCACAAAGAAATTATCTTGATTAGACACATGCCAGAAATCTGCCTTTCGGTGAGAGAAGGGCAAAAGAAATAAGAGCAAATAAACTTCCAAAAGAAAAGGATAAGGTCTGAGTACAGAACCGGAAGTTCTCACAATTTAGTCTCAAACTGAAACTTTTCCTATAGACTATTAGATACAAAATTTTAACGCCCGAAACCGAGTCCTCAACTTAAGATATACTTTTGTAATAGAAATAACCTGTGACCACAGTGGAATAATAGTATTATATAAATATCAAGAAGGCATTGGTTGAGATATCGCAACATGAAAATTATATGGGAATAAAAATGCAAGAAAATCGCCAGCTGTAATTTGATTTTAGTTCTGAAAGACAACGGTTGATAATGATATTGCCTAGAACAAATTTCAGTTTTATATTTATGCACATTATGTAGACGTGTGGTGTGATTTTTATCTCAGCGACCTGAGGTCGAATGTTAAACAATGCCACTTTCATTTTACATAGCGCTAATACTATTCTAAAAGGTATGCATCCAACTGTTCACAATAGTAGGGCATACTGGGCTCATTGAATTTGTTTAAGCAATCAGTCTAGAATAAGTAAACCTCTAAATTCAAACCTGTTAAACTCCGCTTAAAAAATTGACCTGATGTGTGTGTGTGTGTGTGTGTGTGTGTGTGTGTGTGTAAAATAAAAATGGAAGTGAATCCGACGCTATGTTGAAAAACGAAATAAAGGAAAGAAAGTATAGAATGCATAAAATAGGATATTTAAATCAATTTTACTTGCACGTGTTTCGGTCAGGAGTTTATCCATGTGTACATTGTTCAAACTATTATTATTTTTAGATAACCAAATGAAATGAAATAATAATAATAGAAAAATGTACAAATGTACAAATTGCACACAAAGAAGCTTCGACCTTCCTCAGTGTAAATCCTTATTTTTTTTAATGAAATTCGTTGGAAAGGGGAAAATTTTTGAAAAGTTCGAAAAAATAACTTTTTAAAAATCACGTGAAGAGAGTGTTCAAACGCTGGCGAGAAACACGGTTAATGACGTCATGTCGCAGGCGACGGATTTTGAAGCGGAGAGATGATGGCTGGAATAAAGTTTTGTGGAATTTTAATTTTCAAAGCACGAGGGATTTTATTTATTTTATTTTTTTTTTAATTTCTTTTTAACAGAAATTATACGTATGTGTGATTTTTTGGTGGTTAATTTATTAATTTGTTAATAATGTCATTATAGTGATTTTCTAATTAAAAATTGTTGTTTTAGTAAAATCAAAATGATTATTCAAATATGTTAGGGAACATAAAACAAATTTGCTGTTTCATGTTATTAGGAGGAAAGTAGAAACTATTATTATGCTGGGGTAAATCCGATGATAACGACACTGGCAAGATATATAAAGGACATAGAACAATGTAATTTAATATAGGCAGAAGGTTTTAAGCTTTAGTGAAAAGGAAATAGGAAGAGTTTAAGTATAAGGAAAGAAATTTAAGTTTTTTTTTAAGTTAGGAAATGATTTGGAAATTTTATTTGGTTTGAATATTTAGAAATTTAGTGTTGTATATGGAAGTTTTTTTTAATATAATTCTAGCAAGGAATGGTGATATCTTATAAAATCCAGGTCTCTGTGGTAAAGTATTGACAATCGAAATGGCCGTGGATTCTACGATACGACGTGCTTTTCGATTGTGGATGAAAGCGATCATTGAAGATTTCTGCAAAATAAAATTGTGATTTGTTAATAAATTGTGTTACTAATGAATTGGATGTATTTCCAAATTTTAGGTCTTTATATATATATATATAATATATATATATATATATATATATATATATATATATATGTTACGTTGTAATACTCACGGTACTAAAACTCCGATAAAAAATCATAACACGAGAAACATGTCGTCACAACTCCCAGCCTTTATTAACGTGCTCGTCTAGTGGCTTCTACCAGGGAGGAAGGGAGGCAGAGAGAACGAGAGAGAGAGAACACTACTAGATTACTGGGCTCTAATGAGGTCTGTCCCCCACGACGGACGCCGGCAAAAAGAGGACGAAGCCTCTCTTCCTTCCCCCACGTCACCACGTGACTTCCGGTCAACACCCGACTTCCGCTTGCCCTCGATTCTTCGTTCGGGGTCACGCTACGGTCAAAACCATCGCTCTCCTCTTTTGGGTCATCACTATTTTTTAAGCCTTTGTTTATTATTCCTCCTCCTTCCATTAGCAGTTCTAGCTCACAAGGGTCATATTGCTACAATTCCTCCCTTACCATCATTCTAAAATTTTTACCCGTAAAAATTTTCAAAGTATCTCTTTTTTTTTCAAAATATGCGTAATTATTCATTAGATTTTTTTTTTCCTTCTATCCGATATAGACCTTCTCTCTCCGATAGAGCCACACGAGCATTCAATTTTACAATAATACAAAAAACACATACAATATAAAGTAAAAAGAACATTTACAAAATCATTAAAGCAGGTGATATTCTCCTCCTTGCTCCACAATTGTGCTCTGACCTTACCTACTTATTTGTTCATTTTTTTTCTTTCTTTTTTTTTTCTTTTGAAATACTCTCTCCAATTTGAATTTAAAAAAAAAAAATTACTCATTTATTTTTCATTCTTATCAATTGCAGACCTATACTGATTTATAGCTTTTTTTTTTTCAAGCAACGGCGTTATCGTCGCCTCTTCAGCTGGGTCAATAATTCTTTTCTCTATTATTCCTTTTCTTTTTGTATCTATTCATTTTAATCCCTTTCAGTTTTTCATTTATTTATCTTTTTTTTTGTCATTATTCCATCTCATATTCGTATTTTCATTTACTCATTTTTCTCATCCTTTTTCTTTTTTTTTTTTTTTTCATTCATCTATCTCTAATTTATTTCGAGCGCCAAAACTAGGTTTTTCTGGAAGGTATCTGCTGTGTGAACAAACACTTGAACCACAGGCCTTTAAAGCTATCTTCATAGTCTGGGGGTATCATGTTTCCTTGTGGGCAGCACTGGTTGACCCGGGTGAGCTCGCTGCTACTACCATAATCATTTGTACTCCAGCGTTTTCAATACTTTCTTTCATTGCAACTCTAAGCATAGCTATCTTCCTTTCCATTAGCGGAACATATTCTTTTATTTCTCTGTAGTTACTATCTGACAGTGTGGTTTTATCTTAGGCCTTACTGTTTTAGGGGAATCTTTCGTGATGCTATTCACTGTTGGAGTTATTTTGTGGCTTTCCATTTTAGCCATTACTCCAAAATTATTTTTATTATTATTAACGTCCACACTGTCTGTTCAATTTCTCTTTCTTTTTCTTTTTCTATTGGGACATAGTTTGTTCATTGTTCCTATCACCTTCACCCGTGTGATTTGTACCCTCGGTATCCACATCACTATGTGAAGTATTACTATCCTTATTTTCTGTGATATTTTCAGAGGTCGTAGAATGGACTTGTGTGCCTCCTTAGTTTTGCCATTCATATTAGACAAAGCGTGGTGCTGATTTTTGAGGGCTATCCATGCTTGTCTCTATTTTTAATTTGTTCGGATGTGCTTTTAGGGGTAGGTGCCATCCACTTTTTATTAATTTTTACGGGACAATTTCTAATGAGGTGATACTTGCTATTACACCCCAACAACGTCCAGTCTGGTCTCTATTACCTATCTGAGGATGCACATTGCAATTCCTCACTGTAGGTACGTTTCTACTCTGCTTGTTAAATTTTTTCCTATTGTTACTTGTTCTTAATCTATCCTCTAAAAGAGTTCTTTGATAGGCCCTATCCAACCCCTTTTCAACACTTTTTAAAGCACTCGTTACAGAATTTAATGCAACAACCAAGCCTGCGGTGAGATTCTGCAAAAACTCTTTAATAGTCTGAGACTCCATTTCGCATAAACAATTTCAGTCACAGAATAATAGAAGACTTATACTAATATTAATGATATCAATAACTAGTGAAGAGAAAAAAAAAATACACAACTGTAGAACAAGAGAAAAAAAATTATCACCTACCTTGTCACTTCTACGTATATTTTTCCTTTTTTTTAAAAAAAGTTCTTTTTTTTTGTAAAGTTCATTAATTCCGTCTTTTCTTTTTTTTTTTTTTTAAATTCACACGTGGACGTATATTTTTTCTCCACGTGGGTTTCTCCTTCTTTTATAAGTCCTTTTCTTCTTCTTTAATTGTTAGTTGCTGTTGTTTTTTTTCTCGTCCTTTTTTTTCTTCTTTAAATCTTTGTTTTCTTCACACGTGGGTCCTTTCTTTTAAATTTTTTTTGTTTTCTTCACACGTGGGTCCCTTTTTTTTTTTTTTTTTTTTTTTAAGGTTCTCAATTGTCTGTTGAGTCGTTGTTGTTGTTCATCTCCTTTAATAAGATTTTAAAAGGTTGCTCCTTTTCTTTTTTCAAGGTGGGTCTTTTTTTTTGTTTTTCTTTTTAAGCCTTTTTTCTCTTCAAATGCTCGCTGTTGTTGCTCTTTCTTTTTTTCTTTACTTCTGTTTTTTTTTTTTTTCTTTTCTTTCTCTCTCGTTTCTCAACAGTCACTCCCCTTTTTTTTTCGTCACACGTGGGTCCTTTTTCTTTGTTTGTTTGACTCGCTCTTTCTTTCGTTTACGTTAGTTTCTGTTACAATTACGGCCGATGTCTTTTTTTTCGTATCCCTTCGTTGTGTCGTGGTAAACTGGTTCCTTATGAGTCCGTGTCTGAACTCCGAGGTCAACAGGCACCAAAACGATATATGTTACGTTGTAATACTCACGGTACTAAAACTCCGATAAAAAATCATAACACGAGAAACATGTCGTCACAACTCCCAGCCTTTATTAACTGCTCGTCTAGTGGCTTCTACCAGGGAGGAAGGGAGGCAGAGAGAACGAGAGAGAGAGACAACTACTAGATTACTGGGCTCTAATGAGGTCTGTCCCCACGACGGACGCCGGCAAAAAGAGGACGAAGCCTCTCTTCCTTCCCCACGTCACCACGTGACTTCCGGTCAAACACCGACTCCGCTTGCCCCTCGATTCTTCGTTCGGGGTCACGCTACGGTCAAAAACCATCGCTCTCCTCTTTTTGGTCATCACTATTTTTTAAGCCTTTGTTATTTATTCCTCCTCCTTCCATTAGCAGTTCTAGCTCACAAGGGTCATATTGCTACATATATATATATATATATATAATATATATATATATATATATATAGAGAGAGAGAGAGAGAGAGAGAGAGATGGAAGAGAAATCACTGCTTAATTAATGTTATGAAAATGGATGCTATTGTAATGAGGCATATAAAAAGTGGATTATTAAAATAAGAATTCTCTAAATCATAAAAGTGTATATTTATGTTGAAAATTGTTTGTATTTTTCTCTAAATAGTAAGCACAACATAAACATCCGCACACATATACAAACACACAAATATACACATATACAGGGAAAAAATCCATACTCATATATAAGCTTATGTGTGAGTAATATTAAATTTATCTATGAATGATGAAATATGTAAACACGTGTTATTATATATATATATATATATATATATAATATATATATATATATATATATATAGTAAAAAAGCTTAAAAGTCATATCTATGCGATTATAAATCTATTTCTACCCATATGTATCTGTGTACAGCTATGAGTATTATTAGACCGCTAACTTTATTGAAAATAGTAAAACAGAAATTCATGGGATTTTATACACTTTTTTTAATGGGTAATCCTCAATAGGTTTCAGTATTAGTTCTTATTATCATTTAAGGGTTTATGACTAGGGATTAATTAAGCAGGAGGTGTCATTCTTTTCCCTCAATTTTGCACTGTAGAATAATATTGAACATCGAGCTCTCAACTTGATCATGAACATTCGTATAAACCTGAACAACACTAAAATTCCACTGTTGGAAGAAAGGTGATAATTAGAATTTTTCTAATACAATTTATGTTGTAAGTCACCGATGGATATATATATATATATATATATATATATATATATATATATATATATATATAATATTCATCACAAAGTTACTACCACGTCTTCATTGCAGTAGCATAAGTAGTTAATCCAAAAGGGCCCAATATATCTTGTAAAATATAGAGCATTTATAGATGTAGACACATTTTACTTTCTACCATGGTTTTGGTGTTCAAGGTACACCTTCCTCAGGAGAACAAAAATATTATAGTTAGCTAATATTATATATACTTGTCTGGTTTAGAATTTTTTTTTTTTATTTCTCTCCCTGTCTTGTGAAATAAACTTTTAGTCTTTAAAACTAAACTTTTTTCCTTTGAAATTAATGATTAGTTTTCCCTATGATCACCCGGCAAAAGCAATTTGTAATTATATCTATCAGCTCTTTTTACTCCTATCCTCTTTTTCTATTATTCATCTTGTTTATACCTTACTTATGTTTACCTCTGAAATTCAAGTCTTCTGATAAATCTCTTAAGTTAGAGGTTTTTTTGTAATAATTAGTTCATTTCTTATATTATATCTATATTAATCTTAATAATACATTAACGAGTTATGCAGTCCGTGGCGGCATTTCCCCAGAAATTCATCTTTCTTATTTAATAAATTTTTCCTATCCGGGAATCTAATTATCGCTAACTTTTCTTGTAAACACAAGAAACATGGATTGGTTAAACTTCGGCAGATATTTGATCTCTTTAATATTTCCCATTTAATAATAGGTGTTATATTTTCATGCTTTAAATTCCAAATATAGCTAGCTATGGTTGTTACATTTTTTACTTTAATATTAGAAAAAGAATGTTTATTGTTTGTAAACCTAGTATACAAACCATAAACACTCGAGTGTATATGTGTGCATGTGTGTGTGCACGCGCGCGTGTGTTTATTACAATAAGAGTTAAGTTTATGAAATATTCTTCCAAACTCATTATGAACAATATGATAATTCATGGAATTTTCATTAAATGTAAGAGGAGTTAATATTTTTTTTACAAATCCCGACTTTGATTCTTTTCTTTTCAAATAACATTTAGCGGGCTAGAATTTATTTTCTTTGTACAATCGATTTTGTAGCTACCAATTTGTTTCCATGGTGATAAAAAGCTATAACGCCCTCCTCCGATAAACAAACGCAGATCTGCATTCAGACACAAAATACCTGAAATCAGATTAAAATCCCATTTGTTTTCATCCTCATCAAGATTCCAGCATTTCTCTTTTGTTTATTTCTTTCACATTCTATTTGTATAAACACTTTATTCTTTTTTTTTTTTTTTTTTCATTTTTAACTTGTGATGTACTTATCTATTTTTTCATTCATTTTTGACATTATTTATTCACTTTTAAAGGTATTTCTTATTATAATGATGAACAAATACATTTACTTTCAAATCATGTTCAACTTTTTCAAGGTTTTGTGAATAATTTCAACGGAGAGATGAATATTCATTACCAGTAGTGAATTTGCTCAAAATTAAAGTCAAATACAATTTGCTTTTCTATCGTTTTTTCTCTCCCACCATCGATCTAAGGGTTACTAAAATTATATATATATATATATATATATATATAATATATTATATATATATATATATACATATATATATATATATATATAGTTTTGACTCAACAAATGGATATGCTAGTTCACAAGTACATGTTTCGTTGCTTCACTTAGGGCATATCAACATTTTTCTAAAAACGTTTTTTCACAATATGTTTTTCTCCTAGGGATGACCTAATTTTTCTCCTAGGGATGACCTAATTTCGAAACAATTTGAGAACAATCAAGCATAAATAACTGAAAATGACTATTCCGATTAGTCTTATATCACACCCAACACACACACACACACACACACACACATATATATATATATATATATATATAATTTTTTTTTTGATGTTTGTTTATTTTTTAGAAGCATTGTTGGATAAAGTATATATATTAATATTTATATTTTTGCTTGAAGGCAATTACAATGCGAATATCACATGAATTCGATAATTATAGAAGATAATAATGACAAGTGAATTTCGCAAAGAATTACTCGGTGTGTAGAATATCGTACAGACTGTTTCAACTTTATTAAGTCTCATCAGCGATATATACTAACGATTTCCCTCCGACAGAAATCGAAACCGGGACTTCGGCAGGATAGTTAGAAACTATACTATTTCGGCCACGATACAGCACCGAGAAATTCCTGCGAAATTAACCTGTCCTCGGTACTGTATCGTGGCCGAAACAGTATAGTTTCTAACTATCCTACTGAAACTCCGGTTTCGATTTCTGTCGGAGGAATATCGTTAGTATATATCACTGATGAGACTTAATAAAGTTGAAACAGTCTGTACGATATTCTACACACCGAGTAATTCTTTGCGAAATTCACTTGTCATTATTATCTTCTATAATTATCGAATATATATATATATATATATATATATATATATATATATATATATATTATTAGTTAAATTCTGATTCGGGCTTCCAGGTGCTGATGATGGCCCAGTCTTTATGAACTCTGACTGATAATAAATCTGTCGGGTTTGGATGCCGGATGGAAGTAGCCTGTGAAGTCTAGCCACACTGAGGAGATATGATAGGTCGAAACAAGGTGTTTATGGATGATTAAATATATGCTCTCAAATCGTAGAGCTCCCCGAAAGGAAATTTCGCTAAGGGTCAACATCTACACTTAAAAATAGCAAGGCTTTCCCATTCAACGGATATGAGATCTATGGCTACATATACATACCTATGTATATATTTATCAGTTATATTCTCATTCATGATTGTAGGTGATTATGATGGCCCAGTGTTGCAGAAATCTGACTGATGATAAATCACTCGGTTTTTTTATCCCGGCCAGGAGTATCCTGCTAAGTCTGGACACACTGATGAGACGTGATACGTCGGTGACACAATGTGATTTTTTCTCACCTTGATTTGATCTCTGGTAGCCTTTTGACAACTACCTCTAGCGATGTTCAAATCCAGCCAGATTCTCTTGATGTTTTCTTTGTAGCTTTCCTATATACGGTATCAGATGCCTTTGTTAAATCAATGAACACTTGATATAATCCCATGTTCTACACATTTCTCTTGTAATTGCCTGGCTGTAAAGATCATATCTACTGTCCCACGACCGCTTCTAAAAACACACTGTGACTCAGGTAAAACATCATTAGCAATTTGTTCCAGCATTCTATCAAGTCATGATTCGGCATAGCACCTTGCCAACAACTGAAAGCAATGAAATGCCCCGATAATTTCCACAATCATCTTTTGCACCTTTTCCCTTGTATAGCTTAGTGGAGTAAACATAATCTACTTGGGCTGTATGTCATCCCCAAGTTTGTATAAGTGGCCAACCCATGTCAGGTTGCTTTTGAAAAGAATGTACATGCCAGGGAGTCCAGTTCTCTCCCGGCTTGTCATGTTTGCCACCACTTGACATTTAATATACTGCGTAAAATGTAGACATGTAGTCTGTGGCACCCGCGTTGCATACTGTCTAGGAACTGTACAGGAGGTTTGAGAGAACTATGGTATGGTTTACCGCACATCTAGTTCTCTAGAAGATGTCTCTGTTGAACCAGACTCGCCTCTTCAGCCGACCAAAGACGTCGAAAGCATTGGATATTCGCAGATAAGGCTCTGCATCGAGTCTGCGGTTGATGACAACTGTGGATCTTTGGTATCTAAAGGTATTTGCTCGAGATAGTAATTGACCCTATATCAATATGTCTTGGCCAATTTCATGTGGTTTCGGAGCGGGTTGATACATAACATCGATCTTATTGAGGTTTATTTTAAGACTAAATGCATTTGCAGAGTCCGCAAATAATGTGGCGTCTTCGCGATTGTGTGCCAGAAAGGAAGTGTTCACGCAACAGGTGGGTTTTCATCTTTATTGCATATCTGAATTGTTTAATATTGAAGAGATCTGACCCCCGTTCTAGTCTGTATCCTTATTCCTCGGGTGGAGTTAGTGAAGGCATTAGATGGAACCATAGAGTGAAAAATTTGAACAGAATGGGTGTAAGCATAACATTCTCTTTCACTTCGCTCCCAACCTCAAATGACTCTGAATATTTTCCCCTTAAGCTGACCGATGGTCTTATCAATATATGCTAGGTATTATATATATATATATATATATATATATATATATATATATATATATATATATATAATATATATATATATATATATATATATATATATATAATACTATATATATGTATATATATATATTTATATATATATATAAAAAATTGTGTGTGTGTTTTTGCGAATTTGTAATTATAACCCAAGATAAAACGGCAAATTAAAGAAAGTTTTATTTTGGCATTAATATAAATAAAATTCTAAGACATATATGCAAATAAATGCTATTTAATTAATTCTCAACAAAAAATAAAATATAAATCCATTTAATTTTTTAGATGGCAGTTTCCTTTTATCTTGTTTATTAGCAAAAGGACTGGCCTTCTTGTCGGGATTTGGTGATATGTTCGTATCTCAAAAAGCCATAGATTTTCAGGAGTCTTATTCTCTAAGACCGATTCTGGTTTGTGCATAGTTTTGTAGTATGTTAAATTTTTTTTTTTCTGTATATTGTTGATCTTCAGAATTCCGCTGTGTTTCCTTAGGGATATGAGAAACTTGCTCTCGGTGTGATTGCTGGAGTGGAAAGGAATCAGTGTTCTCAATTATTTTGTACAATTGTAAAACTTTTCAGAGTCTGGGTTCTCTGGTTTCTCGACTGGTATTCTAAATGACAGGAATTGTTCGAGTTGTCCTCTATAATCAAGCACGCTCCATCGAGCTACAAGTGTCTCGTCAGCCTTTTCGCCAAATGTGTGTTAGACGCCAACGGCCTGAGTCTATATTTAGGCGCAATATTTTACCCAACTACTCCGCTCGAGGTGGTTTTCGATGACACATGTATTACCCCTGTGTATCAGACAATTTCGTAGTCATTTACAGATCATTATTTTTTACACTATACATTTTTTCTGAAGTGACATTGGAGATATGACAGCTTTCTGTAGATTTCTAATCAAATCGATTTTCCTTAGGAGTTTGTTATTGAGGTGTTGCTTGTCTGTGATTTCAGTGCGGGATAAGAACGATCAAAAGTGGTGAAATGATTAAATAGTTTGGACCCAAATTCAAAAATTCATACTGGCATATATATATATATTATATATATATATATATATGGAGAATAAGTGTTTAATTGGAGTCGTACCTAATTTTTGAAAATTAATTAATTAATAATGAATTAGGCGGGAATACCTATTAAATGTATGGCTAAACAAATCGAGAAAAATCAATCTCTGTATGTACATTTCGGCCTATTAGGCCTCATCAGCAGAGCTATAGATCGGAAGACCGCCCTGTGCGGGGTTTGAAACCGGACTGCCAAGCTGACAGGCCGATCCCATAACCCCAACACCAAACGAACTTCTTAGATTTTATGATTTGTTTTTAGAGTAGGTTAACATTCCTCTTCTAGTGACTTTTATTACACGATGATGTGGTAAGTTGTAAACAAGGTTTGTTTAGAATGGCTTTTTGCCGATAATTTTTTGGAGAATAAGTGTTTAATTGGAGTCGTACCTAATTTTTGAAAATTAATTAATTAATAATGAATTAGGCGGGAATACCTATTAAATGTATGGCTAAACAAATCGAGAAAAATCAATCTCTGTATGTACATTTCGGCCTATTAGGCCTCATCAGCAGAGCTATAGATCGGAAGACCGCCCTGTGCGTGGTTTGAAACCGGACTGCCAAGCTGACAGGCCGATCCCATAACCCCAACACCAAACGAACTTCTTAGATTTTATGATTTGTTTTTAGAGTAGGTTAACATTCCTCTTCTAGTGACTTTTATTACACGATGATGTGGTAAGTTGTAAACAAGGTTTGTTTAGAATGGCTTTTTGCCGATAATTTTTTGGAGAATAAGTGTTTAATTGGAGTCGTACCTAATTTTTGAAAATTAATTAATTAATAATGAATTAGGCGGGAATACCTATTAAATGTATGGCTAAACAAATCGAGAAAAATCAATCTCTGTATGTACATTTCGGCCTATTAGGCCTCATCAGCAGAGCTATAGATCGGAAGACCGCCCTGTGCGTGGTTTGAAACCGGACTGCCAAGCTGACAGGCCGATCCCATAACCCCAACACCAAACGAACTTCTTAGATTTTATGATTTGTTTTTAGAGTAGGTTAACATTCCTCTTCTAGTGACTTTTATTACACGATGAAGTTCGTTTGGTGTTGGGGTTATGGGATCGGCCTGTCAGCTTGGCAGTCCGGTTTCAAACCACGCACAGGGCGGTCTTCCGATCTATAGCTCTGCTGATGAGGCCTAATAGGCCGAAATGTACATACAGAGATTGATTTTTCTCGATTTGTTTAGCCATACATTTAATAGGTATTCCCGCCTAATTCATTATTAATTAATTAATTTTCAAAAATTAGGTACGACTCCAATTAAACACTTATTCTCCAAAAAATTATCGGCAAAAAGCCATTCTAAACAAACCTTGTTTACAACTTACCACATCATCGTGTAATAAAAGTCACTAGAAGAGGAATGTTAACCTACTCTAAAAACAAATCATAAAATCTAAGAAGTTCGTTTGGTGTTGGGGTTATGGGATCGGCCTGTCAGCTTGGCAGTCCGGTTTCAAACCACGCACAGGGCGGTCTTCCGATCTATAGCTCTGCTGATGAGGCCTAATAGGCCGAAATGTACATACAGAGATTGATTTTTCTCGATTTGTTTAGCCATACATTTAATAGGTATTCCCGCCTAATTCATTATTAATTAATTAATTTTCAAAATTAGGTACGACTCCAATTAAACACTTATTCTCCAAAAAATTATCGGCAAAAAGCCATTCTAAACAAACCTTGTTTACAACTTACCACATCATCGTGTAATAAAAGTCACTAGAAGAGGAATGTTAACCTACTCTAAAAACAAATCATAAAATCTAAGAAGTTCGTTTGGTGTTGGGGTTATGGGATCGGCCTGTCAGCTTGGCAGTCCGGTTTCAAACCACGCACAGGGCGGTCTTCCGATCTATAGCTCTGCTGATGAGGCCTAATAGGCCGAAATGTACATACAGAGATTGATTTTTCTCGATTTGTTTAGCCATACATTTAATAGGTATTCCCGCCTAATTCATTATTAATTAATTAATTTTCAAAAATTAGGTACGACTCCAATTAAACACTTATTCTCCAAAAAATTATCGGCAAAAAGCCATTCTAAACAAACCTTGTTTATATATATATATATATATATATATATATATATATATAATTTTCCCCTTTAGTTGTTAAAATTCTTAGCATAAAATTGTGGGTGCGCATTATCTGAAATGAACTTAATTGTTATTAAGAACACATTTTATGATATTTTTGTGTTAAAGCATGCAGTTGTGTTGTTTTCGAAAAGTTTCTAAGATTTATATATTTCGCACGAAGTCTTTCAAAATGACTACCGGCTTGTTTCAAAGTGAAAGTCAGTTGGCTTAATTCCTAGCATAAAATCATCTGAAATGAACTTAATTGTTATTAAGAACACATTTTATGTTATTTTTGCGTTAAAGCATGCAGTTGTATTGTTTTCGAAAAAGTTTATATGATTTGTTTATTTTGCACGGAGACTTTTAAAATATCTACCGACTTATTTCAAAGTCAAAGTCAAGTGAGGTTACCCTAATTGCCTTATTTGCTAGGAATTTTAACAACTAAAGGTGAAAATTACTATATATATATATATATATATATATATTATATATATATATATATATATATAGTAATGACCATGGGGATATGCATAGCAAGATATTTTTGTAAATGGAGGGAACTCGGCATTGGGGAGTTTCGGACGTTCAGCATATGAGCCAAAATTATTTTTTTAAATAATGATACCCTGGTTTGCAAGTTGTGTAAAAATAATATCGAGATTTTTTGTACTTTTTGGTACACCTTGTATTCTAAGAAAATAGGTTCTATTCATTCTTCGTTTCTGTCTTAGTAAATACAGGTTTAAATTTAATACATTTTGACACACCTTGTATTCTGAAAATGACTAATAAATCGAACGTTATTTTTTTAGACTAAAAGGTGTGTCTAAAAGTACAAAAACTCTCGATACTATTTGACACACCTTGCATGTTAATGTTTTCACACATTAATTGTTTATTTTTTATATGGCCTTTTTAGCCGACAATTGACATTTCTCGATTTGTTTAGCCTTACATTTGAACATATATGCCCGCCTAAATTCATTAATTATTAACTAATTAATTTTCAAAATTAGGTATGACTTCAATTAAGCACATATACTCAAAAAAAATAAAATATATATATTTATTTGAGGGTATGATGGAGCGAGCGAGTAAGAGAGGGAGAGAGAGAGAGGGAGAGAGAAAGAGAGTGAGAGAGAGAAAGAGAAAGAGAGAGGGGTGGGGGTCGTTATATCTATAGTGTAGAGAAAACTGCCAATATATGTGGTTGTATCAGATAAGTATTCCAATAGTACATTTGTACTGAGAAATGCAAACCAGTTCTCCTAATTCCATTCAATCGGATCTTTTCAGGACAGAATGTCTATTTGGCATCTGCTTTGAATCCTCTGCAATGAAAACCTGTCTAATGCTTCGCCTACGATCGAACTCGCAAATGCCAGATGTGATGTTTGAGTGATACAAAGGAAATAACGAACTTGTGGTATTTTCAACGCAGCCGAATGCCTTATGACCACCTTCTTACGGAAACCGACGGTGTATTATATTGAGTTGTTGAAATCTATTCTATTTTAAGAGACGCATGAATGCTATCGAATAGAACTGCGATCTATTTTATGCTCGTTTGCGTGGCTTGAACATTTAATTTTGTTCTCCAAAACATTTGATTCTACTAACATTATTATTGGGAAACTAAATCAAAAATAGAAATAAAAGGAAAAGAAAGAAAGAAAAATAACACACGGGATAAAAATGAAGTAAAAATAAAGAATGAGTGAATGAAAGAAAAAAATGACATAGAAAAAGAGGGAAGAGATCATTTAATCAATCAAGCAATTGAGATAGAAAGAAAGAAAATAAGAAAGAAAGTAAAAAGGAAAAGAAACAGCATTTAAGGAACCGAGAAAGCAAGCAATGAAGAAAGAAAGAAAGAAAGAAAGAAGAAAGAAACAGAAAGAAAGAAAGAAATGAAAACGGAAACGAAGGAAGAAAGCATTCAAGCAATTATGCATAAAGAAAGAAAAAACAAACAAAATAATGAAAATAAAGAAAACAAGACAGAAAGGCAGAAAGGAAGAAAGAAAGAAGGTGCTAAAATGAAAATTGAAAGAAAGAAATCACAAAGAAAAAGAAGGAATAAATTATTAAAGAAAAAAAGAAAGAAAGAAAATGCTTAAAAGAAAACAGAGAAAAAAGAAAGAGAGAAATGTCAAAGAAAAAGAAGGAAGAATTTATTCATGACATAGGTGAATAAATAGATAAAGAAAGAAAGAAAGAAAGAGAAAGAAAGAAAGCAAAAAAGCAAAAAAGAAAATACTGAAAAGAAAACAGAAAAAAAAGGATGCAAGAAATGTCAAAGAAAAAGAAGGAAGAAATGTTTAAAAAAGAATGAAAATGCTTAAAAGAAAACAGAAAAAAAGAAGGAAAGAAATGCTTAAGAAAAAGAAGGAAGAAATTATTTTTAAAAATATAAATAAATAAAATGTGAAAATGAAAACACAAAGAAGAAAGAAAGAAGAAAGAAAGAAAGAAAGAAAGAAGAAAAGGGAGGAAGAAAGTATTCAAAAATAAAATAAAGAAAGGTAGAAAGCAAGGAAGAAATAAAATGTGAAAATGAAAACACAAAGAAGAAAAGAAAGAAAGAAAGAAAGAAAGAAGAAAAAGAGGAAGAAAGTATTCAAAAAAATAAAATAAAGAAAGGTAGAAAGCAAGGAAGAAATAAAATGTGAAAATGAAAACACAAAGAAGAAGAAAGAAAGAAAGAAAGAAAGAAAGAAAGAAGAAAAAGGAGGAAGAAAGTATTCAAAAAAATAAAATAAAGAAGGTAGAAAGCAAGGAAGAAATAAAATGTGAAAATGAAAACAAAGAAGAAAGAAAGAAAGAAAGAAAGAAAGAAAGAAAGAAAGAAAGAGAAAAAGGAGGAAGAAAGTATTCAAAAAATAAAATAAAGAAAGGTAGAAAGCAAGGAAGAAATAAAATGTGAAAATGAAAACACAAAGAAGAAAGAAAGAAGAAGAAAGAAAGAAAGAAAGAAAGAAGAAAAAGGAGGAAGAAAGTATTCTAAAAAAAAATAAAGAAAGGTAGAAAGCAAGGAAGAAATAAAATGTGAAAATGAAAACACAAAGAAGAAAGAAAGAAAGAAGAAAAAGGAGGAAGAAAGTATTCAAAAAAATAAAATAAAAAAAGGTAGAAAGCAAGGAAGAAATAAAATGTGAAAATGAAAACACAAAGAAGAAAGAAAGAAAGAAAGAAAGAAAGAAAGAAAGAAAGAAAGAAGAAAAAGGAGGAAGAAAGTATTCAAAAAAATAAAATAAAGAAAGGTAGAAAGCAAGGAAGAAATAAAATGTGAAAATGAAAACTGACAGAAGGAAAAAAGAAAGAAAGAAAGAAAAGGCTAAAATACAAACAGAACAAAAACAAAAGAAAAAGATAAAAGAAAAGATAAAATGAAAGTAGAATGAAGAAAATGATAAAATGAAAAAAGAAAGAAAGAAATATCAAAGAAAAAGAACGAAGAAATTATTCAATAAATAAATAAATAAATAAAGAATGAATGAATTAAAATGCTAAAAAGAAAACAGAAAAAAAAGAAGGAGGGAAATGACAAAAAAGAAGGAAGAAAGGTATAAAGCAAGAAAGAAAGAAAACCTGAAAATGAAAACAGAAAGATGAAAGAAAGAAAGAAAGAAAGAAAGAAAGAAAGAATGTATGAAAATGCTAGAATACAAACAGAAATAAAAGGAAGAGAATTATAAGCATAGAGAAAGAAAGAAAAAATGAGAAATAAAAAGAAAGGAAAATAAGAAAGAAAATAAAGGAAGCAAGCAAGAGAACAAAGGAAGAAATGACAAAGTATTAATATTGAATTAAGATAAACTAAACATCTGAATTATCACCAACCGAAATATTCCTCCCCCGTACGCGTGTTTGTATAAATGTGTATACACGTGTTTGTACACATGTGCGCAGAAAGTCAAATAAATTTAACCCATCCTGACGGTAAGTTTTGTGTTTATTTCAAATCGTTATTGAGAACATTATGTTTACAAAGGATTATTATTAGTACTAGCTAATATATGCAAGTATTTAAGTTTTAATGTGAAAGATATCATCAATTAGAAAGAGGAACTACCAGTATGAGTTCCGATTAGGAACCATAAGGTCCCGGGTTCAATACTGGCCCCTGCCAACTCGGCGTATATATATTTACCAACCCCTCCGCACGAGTAGGATATGACACGAGGTCAATTTCTTAAGCGGAGTTCAACAAGTTTGAATTCAGAGTTTTTCTTCTCCTAGACATCTTGTCTAACCAAGGTTAAAGAGTCCAGTCTGTTCTACTATTTATCTATAGCTGGAGGGAGAGTAGGATTCATACCTTTCCCATGAGTGATAGGGAAGGTTGGGGAGAGATTGCCATGGATATACGTGCTGCTTGCGCGACATGATGATGATGATCATATCTAAATTGTTATTACTTTTTGTTGGTTTATTATCGGACTTTCGAGAAATATTATTATTTCGTTGTATATTTTCTTTCAATTTCATCTCTTTCGCGCTTGATTGTTAAATAAGTTGTTACTTGAATATATAGCCTATTTCTTTCATGTGTATTTCTATTATGTACAACAAAGGCAAATGTATCATACAAGATGAAAGTCATAGTAAATATATGCACGTACACTATCAAAGAACAGGAAGATACAAACATCAAACTCAGTATATAAATACATTTCCTCAAATATAGATTCCTCTTACAAACATCTATTTTTCAGATAATAACACTTCTCTGTTTCTGTCTCTGTCTCCTCATGTATATATATATATATATATATATATATATATATATATATATATATATATATATATATGAAGTGGTGAAACAATGTGTTTGAAATGGCGAAGGCCGACAATTTTGGGGGGAGATTATGTGCTTATTTAAAGTCATACCTAATTAATTAATTAAAAAATTAGGTATGACTTTAATTAAGCACATAATCTCCACCCCCCAAATATATATATGAAAATGAATGAAAGTGAATCCGACAGTGTGAAATAAACATTTTAGAAAAAACAAACATATGATGTTAAAATTCGCTGACAGAAATCTGTTTCGACCCTTTATTGAAGTGGTCTTCATCAAGAGCTAGTTGTATATGATAGTGAGAACGGTGTGAGTGGACCGTTATAAGACGAAAGTCGTGAAGAGGAAGCGTTCAATATTATAGCCGGAATTTAAAAAAAAAAAAATTAATATATATATATATATTATAATATATATATGTGTGTGTGTGTGTGTGTGTGTGTGTGTGTGTGTGTGCTCACGCGTGATATATATATATATATATATATATATATATATATATATATCACGTTCACCACACAAATATTTATACGTGTATGTGTGTGTGTGTATGCGTATGTGTGCATGCATGTGATATATATTTATTTATAAGTTAAGTCATCGGAGTAACCTAAAGGTAGTGTCAATATATATATATATATATGGTCTAGAGGTCAACGGCGTTAAGTCAGTCGGGGTTCGTTCCTGGTCGGAGTTAGTTGTTGTGTCTAGCCACACCGATGGGATATGAAACGTCGAAACACGGTGTCTGTGGATGACTTATATATATATATACATACGTATATATATATGTATATATATATATATATATATATATATATATATATATATATATGTGTGTGTGTGTGTTTTGAAAAGGTACGACTTCAATTAAGCATATATACATGTATAAATATAGGTGTGTGTATGTGTGTTTGTTACACACACCCACGAACACACCCATATGTATATTCGTGTGTGTTCGAGTAAGTGATATATATATATATATATATAATATATATATATTATATATATATATGTGTGTGTGTGTGTGTGTGTGTGTGTGTACTTAAAGAGAAAGTGTGAGAGAGATGGAGATGAAAGAGATCACATTCGTGTCTATCTACGTGACATTGTTCAATATTCAGAAATGGTTGATGAACCATTCTGCTCGAAGTCACATCCTGGTACTTATGTAATCGATTTACCAAACATGTTGGGCAGCAGTAGCGATAAATAGAATAGCATGATCTTGGGTTTAGGTTATTCACTTTTTGGTCGCCCTGAGTCCTTTTCAACAACCTCAAATATGGAATCATTTATAAAAATATACATACTACATCTGGCAATATGAATATGTACTCGCCTCTCATAGAACAAGTTTCTTCCGTAATTCTAAATCCATGATAGATAAACTAAGAAGAAATCAGAGACAAAACTTATTTTATCTAATAGCCTAATTTTCTTGGCACATACCTCAAATTAAAAAAAAAAACTATTTTAAGTGCTAATCGATATTCTTTGAATATAAAGTTCAGAAACACACAATGGAATCACATTTCAATAAATAATTATAGAATTATCAACAACAAAAAACATTATTTTCTGCCCCTCCCATGTTTTTTTTATGACAAACCCAATTCTTTGACACTTGACTCTCCTGAAAAGGATGAGTCCATATTTTGTATGGAGCTGTTTCCTTTGGGTTTTTTTTGTTTGTTTTTTGTTTTGTTTTACGGCATATAAACCTCAGTGGGTCATTTAATGCCGATAAAGTTTTGAAATAAATCAATTCTTAATGGATAATACAATTTTTTTATAAATAATTTTTTCTATTTAACCCATAGATGGGACGCTAACAGGTACTACCATTCCGGGTCAGAGTGGACCACGGAGCAATAGTGATGAAGGGGTGCTCCACATTCCCCAAACCTCCAAAACTGGAACCTCACCATCAGATAGAGTTTAACGTCATTCCCAGGACATGTAGACCCGCAGTCACCGCCTTCTAGCACCCATATGATAAAAAGGGGCTGGGGCTTGCCATAAGGGCAATAGAGTTGGGAAAATCATATAGGTGCTAGGGCTAGACGTGACCAGCCGATTGATCGGAGGGGGCCTCTCCGACCGCCAGTCTAGCCCAAGATAGGGCCAAAGTGGTGTATTGCAAGTCATGAACTGCTCACCCACCTGGGCTCTATCCTTAAGCATCACGGGTCGCCACCCAAGGCCAACAGGTGGCCCCATTGGGGGAGTCTTACCCCTCTGCTGAGGTGCAGTCGGTGCATTCTAACGCCCCAGCCGACAGGGCGGTGTTTCCTTTGGTTTCTTTGTTTAGCGTCATATGAAAGTTCGTGGATTATTCAATGCTAAAAGCCATCCTTGTACAAAAACTGCAGTGGTTCTATTTAACCCATAACCGAAGGGATGGGGTTTTGCTATTTTTCCGAGTGTATGGAATATATCGAACTTGCTTACTATGATGTCGCAGTCCAGTACGTTAGCAACTACTCCATGGCCACTCCATCAGGAATGACACACAGACACAGACACAGACACACACGCATTCATATATATACCACACACACACACACACACAGACACACACACACACACACACACATATATATATATATATATATATATTTGTAAAATCATGAATCTATACTATTTTCTCTTCCATCACTGTGTAATATATATATATATATATATATATATATATATATATATATATATATATATATATATATGTACCAACCCCTACGCACAAACAGGTTATGACACAAAGTCAATTTCTTAAGCGGAGTTAAACAGGTTTGAATTCATAGTTTTTTTATTCTCCTGGACCAGTTGCGTAACCAAGGTTAAAGAGCCCAGCCTGTCCTACTATTTATCCATAGCTGGAGGGAGAATAGGATTCATACCTTTCCGAAGGGTATTGGCGCTAAGTGAAATGCAATTATATATATAATATAATATATATATATATATATATAATATATATATTAGGGAGCGCGTGGTGTAATGGTATATATATATATATATATATATATATATATATATATATATATATATATATTGTCAGCTGTTGTTATTTTTAACCGATTGTCTTGTAAATGCTAAAGGACATAGTTTGCACTATTTTAGGAAAAGATGGAAGAGAAGATATTATGGATTCCTGCCTTTCCAAATGTCATTATCGCGAAAGGAAATGGAAAAAGCCTCGTCCAGGATTTGAACTCGTGTTTACTTGATTTCAACGACAACCATTACGGTCGAGAACTCCTTTATGGCTGTTTAGATTTTTTTCTGCTTGATGAACAAAGATGCGCATATAAAATATTTCAACCGATGCAAACAATTCTCTCAGAATTGTATGTTATTTAATATACATTGGCGTCGTTACTGTTCGGTAAAGCTAATTATTTCAAGCGAATGAACATTCAAATATTAATACGAAGAATGTATACATTCATTTACAGACAAAGAACGTTTGGTAGATACAGTTACAAGACATCGGGCGTATGCGAAGTTTCTTTTCAAAGCAGAGAAATCACTTCATTTGTTGTAAAGAGAATTCATCGATGTACATATTAATGAGACAAGCAAAGAAATGAAGAAAGAAAAAAAAATTAAAAAGGCGTTTTAAACGAAAGATGTATGGGAAAAGAGTGAAAATATGGAAATGAAAAAGAAACGTCGAAAAAAAAAAAGAAATTGGAGATAATTCAAAACGAGAAATTTGATACAAAAAGGAATTAGAAAGAAGAAAAATAAATGAGATATCCGTTTTAAACAACGTAAATTGTTTACGAGAAAGAAAGAAAAAAAACAACAACAAAAAAAAACACTGACGAAAATCCGGATAAATGGACGGCGAAGTGGAAACATGAATACGTTCTTTGGAGAAGTAAATTTTAGATAAATATAAATATAAATGAAATCGTGGAAAAGAGGCAAAAACGAAAAAATAAAAATGGAGATAAATAAAAAGATAATAAAAATAGAAGCAACCGGAAAATTAAAGCTAAAAGACGTTTTTAATCAAAGAACATAAATATAATGGTTCGCTATTTCCAAGATAATATACCAAGCTTGTCATTGCATTTAATAAAGTTACTTTCATTGTCCTTTTAAACAGAAACCTGACACAAAGCAATAAGTTTTATTACTAATTACGGCAAACGATGGGGAGTTCAGTAAATAATGTAGTTCATTTCATTGCCAGCAACATATTAGATTTAAAGTGACACGAAGAAATAAGTCACTCAAATATAACTATATTAGGATAGAGTAGACTTAAACTGATTAGTTTGAAAATCGCATATATCTACGCTACCGTAATTTGGATAAATATGATCTATCAATGATATTGAACACTCTTTACCTGGACTCAGTATGAATGTGTAAATCACATACCGAGGGTTGAAGTCGACCGAAAGGATCCAATCAGGAGTTCCCACACATAATTTTGCCTAGACGTCTTACTAATCTAATGAATCACGTGATATCCCACATAAACTATTATAGATGCAGACTTCGCAAATTATGTAGCGCTTCCCTCAAATACACCTACATAAGCTGCAACACTGCTACATAGCCTAGAGAAGGCAAAAGACATTGGCTTCTATGTTAACACAGAAAAAATGAGTGTCTTAGATACAAAGGAGACATCTCCATACTGGATAGCAGACTAGTTCACATACCTAGGTAGCAATATGTCATCAACAGAAATCGACGCTAATATTCGCATAGGAAAGATATGAACTGCTATTGACAGATTTTTGATTGTATGGAAATCTGATAGGTCTAAAAAGATAAAGAAAAATTCTTCCAAATTGTGACTGTCAGTGATACTGTATGACTGTATATCTTGGCCTTTAACAAAAGCTAGATGGGAACTACACGGAAGTGTTGCGTACTGTCTTGGAAAAAAATCCGGAAGCAGCACCCCACAAAAAGCAATTGTACGACCGCTTACCTCATATCACACAAACTATCCAATTAAAACGAACAAGACTCTTCTTGAGATGTAGGGACGAAGACATGAGCGACGCTCTCCTGTGTAGACCGACCAGCAAGACCTTATATTGATCAGCTCTGAATGGTTACTGGGTGATATATAGAAGACCTACTAGGGAGCGATAACGATGGTGGCGAGATAGGTTCATGGAAATCCTTGCTTTTCAGCACAAACTGATATTGATAAAATATAGATATATGCTTATTTACCAATTCCTTCTCACGAGTAGGATGTGACAGAAGGTCGATTTCTTAAGCGGAATTCAACAGATTTACTATCTACCCATGATGTACGGAGAATAGTTGGATTCATGCATTCAAAATGTTATTAGCTTAATGTAAATACAAACAATCTCATTTAGGATTTCAAGTATAAATAATTATATACTGCAGGAAAAAAATGTCCGTCCAACTAGGTATTCATTAGACAATGACTGTGGGGTTCAGACATTTCGGGGCCAATACACCATTGCCACTGAAAACAAGTGTGCCTGCAGTATCTTAATTATCTTCATCAGAAGTTTTCGGTTTTCCCTAACACCGTGATAATTCTTGATAAAGATACACCCACTTCGTATAAACTTTTCGTGTAATCACATGTTAGCCTTTATTCAATAATGCAAGAATTTAATTAACTGATACTTATCATGAACGAGAAGAGAATTTTCGTGAAATTCACTTGTAATAATTCTTGCAAGCTGTGGTTGGGTCAGTGCTGCTGTATGGCTGCACCACTCGGACGTAAACAAGGGGCCTTGAGAATAAGCTAAATGAGAGCTGCACAAGAATGCTGCGTGCGGTTGAACAAGTCATGGAAAAGCCCCCCACAGAGAAGCAGCTGTGCGGCCATCTACCCCTTATCTCACAAACCATCAGAGTGAGATGGACAAGGCATGCTGGACACTGCTGGAGGAGTAAGTACGAACTCATAATAGACGTTCTCCTGTGGAAGCCAACACATGGACATGCTAATGTGGTCCGCCCAGCAAGGACCTACATTGACCAACTCTGCGCGGATACTGGATACTGTGCAGAGGACATTCCTGGGGCAATGAATGATAGAGAAGGTTGGTGAGAGATTGTCATGTATCTCCGTGCTAATTGCGTGACATGATGATGATGATGATGATGATGATGATGATGATGAATGTAGTAGCTCTTAATAATAAATCCTTAATTCAGTGACATTCATGTGAATTGTATGATAACATCAACGGAAAGTCGAGATAGATTTCTGTGTAGTTCACGTTCAAATGGCTAAGTTTTTAAACTTGTAACCCGTACCAATACCCAACGGAATCATGTGTACAGTGTCGGAACTCGTGACTGTCTTCTTTCCGTCGATAGACACCGAGGGAGTCTAACCCCTTTTAAATAGTGCTAGACCAAGGAAATTGTTTTGGCATCTGAGGTAGTGCGCCAAAACTACCATGATATCCTCACTTTACCGTCCGTATATATATATATATATATATATATATATATATATATATATAGTGTGAACAAAAATTATTTTTAAGACAATCAGGAGTATTTCTTGTTTGTTGTTTAATCTCAACTAGTTTCGACCTTCGGTCATCTTCAGGAGAAAATTTATTATTTGAAGAAATTGTTGATACATTATTAGAAAGGGAGCATTATAGAAGAGTTATAAATGTTCAAGTGTTATAGTGGGTTTAACATGCTGTTAAAATCCGTGTTGGCGAGTGTGTCTGATAGTAGCATGTTCATTCGTTGTGAAGAACCTCTATGAGGTAGTTTGTTTTTTGGATGCTCTTATATATGTGAGGGAGGGGTTCATGGGCGTTGTGTGTATGACTGTATGTGTATACATGTATATGATTGTATGTGTATATATGTATATGTATGTGTGTGTTTATATATACTGTGTGGGTGTGTGTGTATGTGTGTGTATACATGTATATGTATGTGTGTTTTACATATACTGTGTGGGTGTGGGCGCGTGTCTGTATCACAGTACTGTGCGTGTGACTTCTAGATTTTTAATTGGGTCAGGAGTGGCTTGTTTGATGTTTGATGTGTGGTGGTCAGTGCTTGTTTATTTTGGTGACCTCGGCCACCCTCGTAGGTGTAGACAGTTTTATTATTCAGTTAAAGAGGATTTGTTTTATGATTAAAGCCGTGTGGATGAAAGGTTTTTAATGTTTGTATCCATCTGTATTCGTGCTTCTCTATTACCGTTTTGGTGTCAGTGTTTGTTAGAATTCTTTCAATGAGCGTAAACTTGGCGTCTCTATTAAAATCGTGATCTTCCAATCGGAAGTGTTGTTCTATTGGAATGAGCTTATCATAGTCTGTATTTTTTATTCTGTGTCTGTAGTTGTTAAGTCTGAAGTAAAATTCCCATTCAGATTTCCCAACGTATTGTCTTTGGCATCTAGAAGATAAATCACGTTTTTGCTTTTGCAGTTTGATTCATGGTAGATTTTAAAAGTTTGTTTTGTTGTGGAGCTTGTAAATGTGTCTGTTGTTTTTATTTGTTTGCAGCATAGGTTATTTTTTGTACTACAGGGCCGGCAGAATTTTGTGGAGTTTATTATAGGTCTCGTGTTGACTACTTTATTGTTTAGTATGTTGTTGCCTCCTATCATTTCTCTGAGGTTATGAGGTCGCCGATAGGTCACTATACCGGGTTCTTGGAAAATGTCTCTTAGTTCAGGGTTTATTTTCAGGATGTTCCAGTGTTTTTTTATTATTTGATTAAGTGGTGGGAGGGTGTTATATATATATATATATATATATATATATATATATATATATATATATATATATATATATATAAAATAACATAAATCATCTTTCTTTATCTCATTATTGGAATGCCATATCAAGAGGCATTTTTTGCTGTATTCGCAAATTTTCTAGCAAAGATATATATATATATATATATATATATATATATATATATATATATATAGAGAGAGAGAGAGAGAGAGAGAGACAGAGAGAGAGAGAGAGAAAGAGAGACAGCGAGAGAGAGTGATGGTGTGAGTGAATAGCTTTAAGATTTGAGAATATGAAAGATCCGATTTCACTTCAAATGAGAAAATTTCGACATCAAAAAGATTGCGTAATATCCTGAGATATTTATGGAAAGAACGGAGGAGCCAAAATCCATTCATTAAAGAGCAGAGCTGTCTGCATGAACGTAACTTGGAATAATGTTCTTGGAAAGAGCGGAAGAGTTTCATCAAGGACAACATTGGGTTCTTGCATGTTTATTTATTTACCATCTGTATCTTTAAATTGTTGTAAATATCGAAGACATACACAACCCTTAAATATTTCATAATCTACAACACAGCCAAACTAATACAAAATTAAGTGGATGCTGATATAGATAGATACGTAAATAAATAGATAGAATCAATTTAGTTGATATTGCTGCTTTTTGTCAATGAAATATACAAATATACAAATTGCTATTAAGCTAAAAATCGGAACAGCTTGAATTTCCCCGAACTCAATGGTCGTAATTCTTCACATGGGCCACGGAGAAATTCTTCTGATCTCATCATATATCGATATATGCAAAAGTTTTTAAGTGACTATTCTCTGATATAGTGTCGAAAAAATGTCCCACCCTTTTTTTTTTAGACTTTTGGTGGC
>CM042140.1:111807346-111837346 GCA_023376005.1 Doryteuthis pealeii
TTTATATGAAAAAGCTTCGACCATTATGTAAATACATTTTGAAACTCGATTTATATAAATAAATACAAAATGTCTGTACACATAAACACACACAGTATATATATATATATATATATATGTTAGCCACATACACGTGTTTCGAAGTTTACTTCTGATCAGCGCGGCTCGACTTTTTAACAGCTACTTCTCGCCGGGATCGAAACCCGACATAATTTTCGTCTTCCAAGTTCCTTACCCTTGCGGCTATCCAAGGCCGTCAGTCTAGGGTGAATAATTAATTGCTACATACTTTATGTTTTTACAATAACCAGAGAACTCATATATATATATATATATATATATATATATATATATATATATATATATATATATATATATATATATATATATATATATATATATATATATATATATATATATATATATATATATATATATGCATTCGTTTTCAGTCTGGTTCTCTATGGTAATGAGAAGTTCCATTGGTGTGGTAACATAAGCCAATTCTTGACAGTAACCGATATAAACTACAGATCAACTCGCTAAAATACACACATTCTTTATTTTTGTCTCTGTCTCCGTGTAGAGAGAGAGAGAGAGAGAGAGAGAGAGAGAGAGAGAGAGAGAGAGTAGAGTGTTTAAAATATAGTCAGTTTCTTCGTTAATAAATTCATAGTTTTACATACAACTTTCTCAACCTTTCTTAATTAAAAATAATTGCTTCCCTGTTTAAATACAACATCGCACTAACTTCCTTCATTATTTCATTATTAATAAAGTGTCAAACCCACGCTTAAAATAACTGGATGTAAACAGACTTTTAGCAAGTCAAATAATTCAAAACAGTTAAAAACATTAATCTGTCAAAATGGATGCTGGCCAAATAATAGTCATAACAGTCCTTTCACTAGAAGAGATATGTACAAAAATGGAAAGGCTTTCTGTAACTTTTTTCATCCGTTACAAAAATAGAATCCTCCGGTGACCATTAATAAAGGAAATATGTTTGAGTTTGTCAGCGAAGATGTTAAATGGTGTCTGCAAATAGGAAAAAATATTGTTTCTCGGTAAGGCAGGTTTTCTGGCAAAAAAAGATTTAACTTAAAACCAAGATACCAGTGTTAAATAGGCTGCTGATTACACTCTACTACCCATAGTAATGCGTTCTTAAGTTGTTTGAAAATTGCATAAGTGAGAAAGAGGCAGATTATTAAAAAAACAGGTTAAGATAGAGCAATCACACGATAAGAAGGAATCCAATAGGAAATAGCAGGTGATTGTGTGCAGTCACATTAATATGTAGTATTTACTTGAGGAAAATTCCTTCACTTTGTCTCCAAATCAAAATATATTTTCCCAAAGCTGAGCATTGTTGATAGGGCTTATATATGAAAATTAGGATAGCATAGACAATTAGTAAATAGTGTTTGGTGAATATCAGTTTCTCACCTATGGAAGTATCAGAACAAGTGATTCCCTCCTTAAGTACTATATATATATATATATATATATATATATATATATATATATATACTTTATTTATATTTTGAACGGAATTACAATGCGTATAAAATAAAGTTTACTTTCTTTTATACGCATTGCAATTGCCTTCAAAATATAAATAATAATATACTTTACTTAACAATGCTTCAGGCAAATTATTAAATAGTATTTTATATATATATATATATATATATATATATATATATATATATATAGTTCAATGAGAAATCAAAACAAATAAAAGTTTTTGCTTTTATTTATTTAATTACGGGAACGGTATTACAACCAGCGGTTTCTTGCTGAAACCATTCATCGGGTAAGACGAAAAGTTACTTTGAAAATGACAGAAATTGTGTAAATGGTCAAATGTGTGCGTTTTTTTTAACTGTATTCTCGTGTTTGCGTGTTTACGTGATACGGAATGTTTTTTTGCTTCTACGTGTGCGTATTTTTGTTTGTGCGTATGTGTATGATGTCATGCGCGTGTGCATGGAAATGCGTGAAGGCTGTGATGATATGATTGTGTCCACGCGCGAGTGTGCGTATTTTTGTTTGTGCGTATGTATGTGATGTCGTGCGTGTGCGCGTGGGAATGTATGAAGGCTGTGATGATATAATTGTCTCCACGCGCGTGTGTGCGTATAAATATGCGTATTTGTGTTTGGTATTCTTGGTTACGTATGTTATGTGCAAATTAATATAATGTATTTTTTAAATGCATTTTTAAAATTATGCTGTTAATAATAATGAACATGTTATTTATTGCGTTGGTGGTGCAATGTGGACGTTACATTTGTATGATATTATTGTACAATGTATATAGGTAGAGGGAAAGATACTTACAGTTTGGCGGATCTGTTGTAGTATATATATATATATATATATATAACTTAGCTCAGTCAGTAGAGCGTTCGACTAGAAGGCTATCATTTATAACGATCACCAATGATAATGAGTAGGAGACAGAAAGGAGGAATAGATTGGAAAAAGTTGATTTATTATTATAAAACTAGAGCCCTTTCGTCCAATGCTTTTCAAGTTTTACACCCGGAAACAATTAACAGTCAAATAGTAAATTAAATAAATCTGTAATAGGAGTTAGGAATCCCGACTTATTTAATTTACTATTTGACTTTTAATCGTTCCCGGGTGTAATACTTGAAAAGCACCGGACGAAAGGGCCCTAGTTTTATAATTATAAATTAACTTTTTCCACTCTATTCCTCCTTTCTGTCTCCTACTCACTATCATAATCAAAATATTTGTCGTGTCCTGGTTACCGTTGTAGGAAATGGACATGATGATCCGAGTTCAAATTCTGGACAAGGTAGTTTGTTTTTCACATAGTAGCGCTACTATAAATAATAATATACTTTACTTAACAATGCTTCAAGCAAATTATTAAATAGTATTTCATATATATATATATATATATATATATATATATATATATATATATATATAACTTAGCTCAGTCGGTAGAGCGTTCGACTAGAAGGCTATCATTTATAACGATCACCAATGATAATGAGTAGTAGACAGAAAGGAGGAATAGACTCCCCCAATGGGGCCACCTGTTGGCCGTGGGTGGCGACCCGTGATGCTTAAGGATAGGGCCCAGGTGGATGAGCAATTCATGACATGCAATACTCCACTTTGGCCCTATCTTGGGCTAGACGGTCGGTCGGAGAGGCCCCCTCCGATCATTGTACGCGTATTAGCGATACGCGTACAATGAATGAAAGCAACGTCTATTCATTGTTTATTTCTGTATTAGTTAATTTAACTTCAGACACGATACTATTTGAACACAACGTGTATCTACCAGGGAAATGTACTTTAAAACGTGCCAATTAATAAATGTTCAATAAGACTTTCTCCAGACATTAACTGTTCTAATATTTATGAATTTTATCTATATGGAATGCATTTCCTTATAGAGCTTGTTGAAAATCTTCTAACAAGATCTGATAATGTTTTCAATGTTCAGTCATCATTTTGATAATATTTGATACACATATGGGAAAAGTATGTCTCAAACTATTCTCCCTCTAGCTATGGGTAAATTTTAGAGCAAACGGGAATCTATAATCTTAATATGGCTCCCGGTCTAGGAGAAAGAAACTCTTTATCCAAACGTGTTAAACTTTGCTTAAAAATTGAACTTGAATTACAAATGCTCGTTTGGCACGGTTGGTAAATATATATCTAGTATTTTAACACCCCAATCCTTTTTATCATATGGGTCCTTGAAGGTGGTGGCTAAGGGTCTTCATGTTCTGGGTATAACGTTATAAAATTTGATGGTGAAGTTCCAATTCGGGAGCTCTGAGGAATGTGGAGTGCTCCTTCATCACCATTACTCACATATCCACCGCCCTATCGGCTGGGGCGTTAGAATGCACCGACTGCACCTCTGCAGAGGGGTAAGACTCCCCAAATGGGGCCACCTGTTGGCCGTGGGTGGCGAACCGTGATGCTTAAGGATAGAGCCCAGGTGGATGAGCAATTCATGACATGCAATACTCCACTTTGGCCCTATCTTGGGCTAGACGGTCGGTCGGAGAGGCCCCCTCCGATCAATCGGCTGGTCACGTCAAGCCCTAGCACCTATATGATTTTCCCAACCATATTGCCCTTATGGCAAGCCCCAACCCCTTTTTATCATATGGGTGCTAGAAGGCGGTGGCTGCGGGTCTACATGTCCTGGGAATGACGTTAAACTCTATCTGATGGTGAGGTTCCAGTTTTGGAGGTTTGGGGAATGTAGAGCACCCCATTCATCACCATTGCTCCCTGGTCCACTCTGACCTGGAGTGGTAGTACCTGTAGGGTCCATCTATGGTTAAATAGAAAAATGTATTTATAAAAAAATTGTATTATCCATTAAGAATAGATTTATTTCAAAACTTTATCGGCATTAAATGACCCACTGAGGTTGATATGCCACAAAACAACCAAACCAAAACCAAATCACATAACCACTCTGACCGGAGTGACAGTACACGTTAATCTCTGGGTTAAATACAAAAATAATTGACTTTAAAAGATTGACTTTAAAAATAATCTTAGTCTATATAATGATTTTGAAAATGTTTTATTAAATATTATAATCACATTTGGAAAGTACTGTTACACTGTTACATATATTATTCGTGGAAAAATAATTTACATTTTATAACTAGAATGTACGATGCACTAAATGCATTCGTCCACACAGGAATTTTATAGGCATTTTTGTTTGGTGTTTTCCAATATAATAAATCCCAAAATAGATATTTTTCCGAGCAAAGACCATCCTTTTCTTCCTGGCCAAGGTTAACGACTTGACTTCCGCAACTCAAGAGCTTGTAGTAGAAACGTGTGCGCCATTTATTCTTTTACATGGACTGCTAATCTCTTGCTGATGGGCGTTTATCGATTTGGTAGCAATTGTAAAAGAACGTGAAACAAAATGAGTTACAATTGAGACACCTTTCTGCATAACTGCACACGATTCTGCTAAATTTATGCTTACAAAAAAAAAACAAAAAAAAAAAACGTTAAATTATTGATTTTGAAAAGACACAATTGTATTAATTATTTGTTTTAATGCTTAGGAAACAGGTTTCATAGTCATTATAAAGGAATTAATTATTTCACTGTCTTGTTTTTCTCTAATTTCCAGAATAAAACCAGCGGTCATTATTTATCTCGCATCCCACGTATGCGGGTAGTACACAAGGTTGTTTAATGAGGTACCACCCACGAATCGATTCTCAGGGGATGGTAGGTGCAAAAAATGCGTCGATCCCCACAATTGGGTGCCTCAGTCACTGGGCAATAAACACAGCCCTGCCCCTTAAAACAAAGGGGCAGGTATTGCCTGGGAAAGGCCCCTGGGATCACGCCGTTAATTTACATTAATAATCCATTGGTCGAAGCCACCGGATGACCGCCCCGAAGACCAGGTTATTAATGAATAAAAAAACAGCGGTCATTATGCATTCATTCGAAGGCTGAATGTTGAAATAGGTCGGAAAAGTAAAACGGAAAAGTTTGGTGTGGGCATAGAATTTAATGAATTTAGAAATTACTAAGGTACGAATTATGTTATTTTTTGTTAAAACATGCAGTTGTATCGATTCTAACCATTTTTCGAAACCAAGCTGGCTGACTTCTGATTTAGGTCGGAAAATTAAAACGGAAAGTATTTTGGTGGTACCCAATGACAGTTTAACTACAGTCTATGAATTAACATTTTGCGAATTGGGTTACGGTTTTAGGGGATTAAGGTTGTTTTTAATTACGTATTGCTAAAAAAAAAATAAACAACAAAAACCCAAAAAATAACATAATTCGTATCCTTAGTAATTTCTAAATTCATTAAATTCTATGCCCACACCAAACTTTTCTGTTTTATTTTTCGACCTATTTCTACATTCAGCCCATTCGAATTTGAAGTTACGCGACAAAACTAATGATTCCTATTTATTTCCACAGAAACTACAACGGACAGAATTTGCGGGATAACATCTTCGCGTAGGAAAGTTTTCAACTATAGCATATTATTTTTTTACATACTAGCTACTACTCGCTATGCATTTAGGTAATTGATGAAAAATAGCTAGCGCTGGTAAAATATGCACCAGCGTAGGCGAACAAATTACTGTACTGACGATGAAAGCCAATGGTACCGGGTTTCAAGTGGATACATTTTACAGCCAGTGGCTGGAAGTGAGGAAAATGGGGAAAAGTTCAAAATCATATCCTGTAGGGTAGAAGTTACAAGATGTGCTTGTTTCAGCAACCAAGACTGAATTAGCACTTAACTCTGATTTTCCAAGGTCTCTAAACTTTACCAGTCATGCTAGGGATAATGAACTCTCTCGTCAATTCCGACACATGAGGGTTCATCCAATGAACAGCCTATACAGTGTTTTGTTTATAGTGGTGCAAGCTTGTGTTGGACCATCCGCACTTTTTGGCACAGTCAATAGGGAAAAATTGGTCCACAAGGAATGCCACAAACCCAATCAACGACTGACCTCAGTTTTTTCAAATTTATAGATTTCCTTGTTCTAGACTGGTTACCTATTCAAAATTAAAGAGTCCAGTCTGTCCTACTATTTCACCCAAAGCTGGAGGGAGAATATATGGATTCATACCTTTCCTAAGTGCTATTTGAAATGCAAACAGCCTTATAAAATGGTTAGAGTCCTATAAGTGGTAGCGAAGACTGACCTGACAAGGCTGAACACGAATGCGGAAGTGGAGCCCAATTAAAAGAAGCTGGGTTTATCGATTCTCTCTATTTTGGTGACTGGAGACACGAGGAGACTAGCGGTAGTGTGGATGTTACGAGAAGTGCTGATTTCTTCTAAAACGAATAATCCATCACGTACATTGGGTCCATTATCAATTTTCTCAAAATTCAATGGGCATCAGAATTTTAACCGAGAAAATAACACAAGAGAAATGTTAACACTTAAAATGATGGATGAGTCCCGGAAACGTAGTGGCTAACGTATTGGACTGTCCAATCTCAGTAACCGACATTAAACTACAGTCACGCTAATATGCCCATTTTGCCTTGGTAAAAGTATGGACCCTCTCATCCCACAGTTATGGATTAAATAGAACCCTACTGATCTGATACAATGAAAGGTTTGGTTTTGAATAACCTATGAATTTTGATATGCTATTCAACAAAGAAATCAAGAAACCAAACGTCTTGGTGAGTTGTGAGTTTGTATTTGCCCTTCCCCATGAAACGGTCGGCCTTCACCAACATAGCAGTCGTCGGAAACTACGCTAAAGATGAGATAATCTTCCCATTATCAGATGAACTTTCACCATCATTCACCGATTCAGATCATTCTGATAATCTGGTCGTTCTTTATATGGTCGCTTAACAGCTATGCTGAATTAGGTTGCCACTTCATCCAGTCGCCACAGCTAAAACACATTTTTCTTACGTCAATTACCTGGATTCATTAACGTTCTGAGCACCATTAAACCACAATGGGAACAAATGACATATTTCTGCTTCGTATTCAGTGGGAAAAATAAGTATTTCACCCCTGCTGATTTACTTAGTTTGAAACCTTACAAAAATGGGAATGGTATATAATTTTCTGGGTAGGTCATTTACTTTAGGCACAAGTAATTTGGAAATAACTTTTTCCGTCGCAGAAAAAAAAGAAATATGGTACCCAGTGCAATCCCACTCCTGTCATAGACAGTAATTCACAATAAAATTCATAAAAGAGACTACATTGCACTATTCCCTGGTGAGAGACTGGAGGAAATAATCCAGTACATGAAATGAGAAGAATAAGATTATCCTTTGAAGTTTCTCTCCATTAAGGATTTTTAGAGCAATACAAAAATAAAATATCTTAGATCGTCAAGGTAATTAAATTCTTAAGTTACAAATCCTGTTGACGGTCTATAAGAATTAATATCGGAAAAGATTACATTTCATGTTTTATTATGTTGTCAGTTAGTATGAAGAGCTATGAAATAGTAAACAGTCGTATAAGAAAATATATTCCGAGTATATGGGAATAAAATTAATAGGAATTATTTTAAATATAGATAATTCTTTTATTCAAGTTCTAGCTGGTGTTTTTTATGACATTTGAGTGAAAACATCCCTCCTACAATCCCAGTTGTAATTCTATCTGAATTTAGTTATGTTTTGGTCTGGATGTTTAAAATTCTTACTCTAATCTTCCGTTCACGCAGTCTCTTTTTCAGGTTCTTGAAAGTTGTTCCAAGGCAGCTGTCTGTCCAGCTATTTTGTCAAGATTTTCGCCTTCCTTCACCGAATTTGAGCAGTGATGAGTTTGTTAAATCCTTAAATTGGTGAGCGGAATGGGATTATATCTTTTAAAGGGAAAATTGGTGGATACCAGTAGGAAACGACATAGATGAAAAGAAAAGACAAAAAGTATGGTTGACCAGACGCCGACTCTAAAAAATATAACCACGGACCTTTTATTTATTTCAGGTATAATAAAAAAATCAAAATCACTGGAGTAAGTTGAGGTTAGACAAGTCAAAGTAATATATTTTACTGCCACGTAAAAAAGGGACGCTGGCGCTTCTTACTGATGTCATCAACTTTTTCTTAATAAACACCGTGAAACTGTACAAGGAAAAACAAATAACATTTAATAAAAAGATAACAGCAAATACTTTTCAAAGAAATAGAAAACAAAAAATAAATAAGTAATATTCCAGATTATTATCATTATTATTATCATTATTATTATTATCATTATTATTATTATTATTATTATTATATTATTATTATTATTATTATATTATACTCCTTGCGAATTCTAATATCAGCTTTAGTGGGTGGTCTTGCACCGATGTCTGAACGACAAGTCGTCTCAAGTCTCTATGAACTTATGTGTATTCGAGCCGATCATATCAATGCTATTATCTGTAAAGACTCAATTCTTCGTTTGATGTCAAATTCCTCTAGCCTTTTTTCCAAACTCTTAGGGATCATTCCGACGACGCCCACTACAACTGATTAAACCTTTTATACACATATTACACTTTTTTTTGCAGTTACTGGCAATGTTCACATATTTGTCTATCGCTTTGCTCCTTCATTTTTACTCAGTGATCCGCCGGGACCGCAAAATGCACAATATTTTTTTCTTGTTAATTAACACTCTATTCATCTGTCCAAGAGTGTTATGAGTGCAAATACCATTTGGTAGCATTGTAAAATTATCATCATTTGTTTTTCAAACCAACCTTAGCTGATGGCTCTCACTGGAGTTTGAATGACTAGTCTCCCCAGGTCTCCAGGACTCTCCTGAATATTCTAGTCGATTTCAACGATGCTGGAGTCTGGATGACCGTTCCGTTCAAAGTTCCCCAACTACAATTGATATCACTTTCACCCTCATATTTCACAGTTTTTTTCTGTTGTCTAGCAAGGTCTAAGTATTTGTCCATCATTTCCTTTTCTTTTTTTCTTCACCCCTTGATCTGCTGAAACTAACTACCTATTAACAAGTTCTCTTTTTTGTTAATCAATGATAGGTTTGGTATTCTGACTGGGATGAGGTGATCCGTCTTAACCTCAAAATCTCAGAGCATTTTATGAGTTTCATTCTCAGGAATATATTCTGGTTTTTGCATATACCATTTTGTTGTATTTTGTTAGTTCTTTGTATAATTCCCAGTGTATCCCCTTTCCAACTCAATATTTTTTCTTCGAATTATTATTTACTCCTTTTGAGTTTTCACATCAGCGTTAGCTGATGGTCTTTTACTGGAGTCTAAGTGACAGCAAGTTTCCTCAGGTCTCCAGGACTCTTCTGAGTAGTCTGGCAGATTGCAGCAGTGCAGTGTTCTTGATGGTATCAATCATTACTCTGATTTCCAGACTTTACAAACCCTTTTCCAATCCTTTTGGGACCGTTCCAAGTGTACCAACTACAATTGGTATCACTTTCACTTTTAGATTCCATAGCTTTTTCAGTTCTCTGGCAAGGTTCAGGTATTTGTCTATTTTTTCATTTTCCTTTAGCTTTACCCTGTGATCTGCTGGAACTGCAAAATCCACCAGTTGACAAGTTCTTTCTTTTTTGTTAATTAACACTAGGTCTGGTCTTGTTGGGATAAGGTGATCCGTTTTTATCTCAAAGTCGCAAAGAATTTTATGCATTTCGTTCTCAAGAACAACTCTGGTTTATGCATATACCATTTGTTGTATGATCAACATATATTTTTTTGCATAATTCCCAGTGGATCACCTTCCCAACCCAGTTGTGTCTAGTTTTGTACTTCCGTTGTGCTAGTTTGCTACATTCGCAGAGTACATGGTTTACAGTCTCATCTCTATTACCGCATAGTCTACATTTACTATTTTGTTGGGTCTTATGGCAGTATTTTGTGCAACAATTATTAGTGATTCAGTTTCTTTTTTTAGGTTTCCTTTTCTTAACCATGTCCAAGTCTTTTCATGTGCAACCTCTTCTCGGTGGGAAATTTAACGTTTGGATAACACTGATGACAAAGCAGTGCATCCAAGAGAGCAACTATAATTATCGGATATGTTTATCTGGCTGTAACATGCAACTACAAATCACGAATTTGTACTACGCAATCAATAATGATCAATAAATAAATGATTGTTTAAATATCCAAATCTTATTGTCCACTTTATTCATTTGAATTTGCTTCATTGAATTTATCGATTGGATATTCCATGGCTCTGAAGTATGAAAAGGAGAGAAGGAGAGAAATGTACAACATTGATATGGCAAATAGAAATATTTATGTTAAAAATGCATAATATCGCGCAAGATATACTATTAGAATGGCCTTCTACCTATAAATAATATTAGATTACGGAAACTCCCGAAGTAGTCTAACCCTAGCCCTAACTCTAACACTGAAACTAACCTTAACACTAACACTAACCCTTACCCAAACCCTAATCCTAGCGTCTCAAAGGTTTCTGGTGTTTCCGTGAAATGTAATGAAATGTACGGGTTTTTATACGTAATCTAATGATATTATCACTTGCGCGCTCTTCTGCATAAGTAATATATTTATTATATAGATATTTATTTTAACTTCATGGAAATCTAAGGTCGAGTTTACCTGATGATCTTTCTCGGTGTGCTTCCTGGGTGCTTGGCTCGCGCGTTTTTTCTTTATGTTTTTCTTTTTCCGGTGAGTTATTTACATTCTTTATATATATATATATATATATATATATATATATATATATATAATTTTATTTCTAGACTGTGACATATTTTTTTTTAAATCCCGGCTTTTTAGTTTGTAGTTACAGTATACAAACATTTACCTGGAGAAAAAAAAATATACAAATAGAAATGACCAATTCATATGTACCTCTTGAAAAGAATCTGATGGTATTATAAAAATGGCCAGAAGAAAAAATACTGTAAGATTTGCCTAATTTAAGGCTTACTCTCTCTCTCTCTCTCTCTCTCTATATATATATATATATATATATATATATATAATATATATATATATATATATATATATGAGGAATGAAAGACAAAAAATGTCTTGCATATTTCGCTAGGGTGTGGAAACCGGCTTCATCAGCTTTTATTGAATTATTCAGATTATACAAGTGTTTTATAGAAGGGGAAATAGGTAGGTGGCCAAGTTTTGTGGTGAGGGGAAGATTTGATTGGTTTGATTTACCTTGTTCTGTCGGATTCATTCCAACCTCCTTTTCCTTATATATATATATATATATATATATATATATATATATATATATATATGATTGGTCTCAGATCACGAATCCCTCTTCTGCTTCTACTTATAACGAGCAGTTTCCTAATGCCGGAGGAAGAGTTTGCATAATCCACCAACACCTTCACTTTCCATATGGCATGAAAAATGCTTTATGTCACCTCGGTGAATTCCCAGATCAAGAGATATGCACTATGTATATTTGGGCATGTATGGATGGAATTAATTTTTCATCAACTGAACCAAGTAAAATATAATAAATCTTAAAATAATGTAAATGACCATGCATGCTATTAAGTACTAAATCTGGTGAAATGCAAAAAGGCGCATTTCATGACTGTATATTTCATTCTCCTTTTCCCAATAACATTAACGTTCATTTTTGAGCATCTTCGATCGACCCCCTAGTCCAAATAGGTTGAGTCTTGCATGTCACGGACTATTCAGCCACTAGGATTCCGCGCTTAAACATTACAGGTCGCTACCTATGGTTAAGTATTGTGTCATTTTTTTTTTTTGGGGGGGGGTCTTATCCCTTAGGGGCTGGGTTAGCTCATTCGGTAGAGCGTTCGGTTAGAAACCACTAGGTTCCTAGTTCGATACCGGTCCTCGCCAACTCAGTGTATGAGTAGCACAGGGTTCTGTGCAGTAAAGTAAGGAGCTGATGGTAGGTGTGGTGCTCCACCTCAGACGCTAAACATAATCTCCTTGGGCTAGCGCAAGTGAAAAGGGAATAGACTCCCTCACTGATTGGTTTATACCGACTTTACGCCGCCCCGACGACTTTACTTTTACTTTTTTTATTATCTATCTGCAGCGGTATAATCGGTGTATTCTACAACCAAGGAATCGGTATGCTTATGTGTGAACTCATGGATGTATGTATGGATGTATATGAATATTATACAGGTGATTATCAGAGATCAAATCAATGGTATTCATTTACACATGAATACAAAAAAAGTGCGAAAAACGAAAGAGTTTTTTTTTTAAGAAATTTGATATTCAATAAAAGAAATCATCGTTCCATTATGGACCTTTTCAAGCATAGTCTCTTTTGTGTCTTTTTTAGTCCACACAACACCCTACAGTTCAAAACCTCTTTAAGACGGAAAGGCGCTGTAAACGTAGTAGTGTCAGAGATATGCCATCGGGAACGTAACATCCTGATAGCACCACCCAAGACGGACAAGTCAGACACTCGAGATATTAAGTCCATAACCTTACCAATGGAGCACTGGTGAAAATTCCAAGATGCGTCTGCACCGGACATTGACGGTTATATTTGATCCTTTCGTCCGTGCGTCTGCCGGTTAATCTGCGGCAAACAAGAGTGTCTACATGTGGGATTTTAGGGATCATTTGTGTACTTCTTAATCCCATAATATTCCATCATTGACGTTCTATGACTTTTTACCGACCTCAATCGGCCTTTATGAGCGTCTCAGTTAATTCAATGGATGGAGCTGACTCAACACGGGTGAATGTTGCGACAAAATCACATCTTTATTATTATTGCTATACCGGAAGAAATCTGATTGCTGAGAGCCAGTATAGAACCTGGTGCATTGTAATTCCTAGACGGATACTCTACCGACTAAGTTAAATCTACAAGACAAATATTATCTATATATTAATACGCTTGTTCCTTTATCTTCCGACCGTTATCATCTTGCAACACCATGTGGTTAAAAATGAGACCGTCCAAATCATACGAGATGAAATTCAAAAATGTAAATCCTGATTATCTGGTGTTGCTTGTCAGCCGAATTATTACTTCTCATGTTTGTTGTCAACTCAGCTAAATAATGGGCTATTCCGTTTTATTATAAAGAAAGAAAGGAAGAAAAAAAAACGGGTTACACAAAAATATATAAAAGAAAGAAAGAAAGAAAGAAAGAAAGAAAGAAAGAAAGTAGGGAAAAGTTAAAGAGAGGGAGTGAGTGCAAAGAAGTGATAACGCTAATCTGTTTCAACCGAACATAATGAAAAGATTCAACGGAGGAACGAAATAAAAGAAGAGAGAGTTAAATCAAGATTATGATACTTTTTACTTATTGAAATATTTGCAATAGTTCTTAAGTAAATATATCAAACGTTTTGATAATCAAATTATCATACTGGTATATCCACAGGCCATGCTAGTTACAAATAATTCATGGTATAACAATTTCTAAATTGTGAGACACGGATGATGAAAGCAAATCAGAGCCCAAGGCTATATAATTTCTGTCTAAAATATAGACGTAGCGTATGTGCATGTATATTGCTGTGGGTGTATGACTGTGTTAGTATATGCATGTAGCATGTATGTATGTATTTATGGATGGATAGATGGACGGATGTATATATATATATATATATATATATATATATATATATTCTTTGGTGCGGTCACCAAGTTTCTTGGTACAAGGTGATTCTAGGTGGGTCCTAATTCTCTACCAGTAGTCTGTTGTAGAGTTCAGGTTCCGTATGAGAGCTCAATGTTTAATTATTGTAAACAGAGCAAAGTTATTTGGGAATAAAAAGGCCTTAAATACCATGGGTATCGTGGTTATGGACCATTTCCACTCGCGAGTATGCTCACGAGCTTCTTCAGACCACTGATATATATATATATATATATATATATATATATATATATATATATATATATATATTCACCAACCCCTCCGCACGAACAGGATGTGACACAAGGTCAATTTCTTAAGCGGAGTTTAAAAGGTTTGATTTCAGAATTTTCTTTCTCATAGACTGGTTACCTATTCATGGTTTAAAAGGCCAAACTGCCCTACTATTTGCCCATAGCTAGAGGGAGTCTAGTTTGATGTGAATATAAGATAAGTGATTATAAGAGATCAAATCAAGGAAATTCATATACACCTTAAAATTGCAAAAAAAGAAAAGAAAAGAAAATAGGTTGTTTTTGGTAATTTTATATAATATCAAGACAAGAAAAGAAATAGTCGTTCTGTTATAGATCTAAACCTTTTCTTTCACCGTTTCTTTCTTTTCTCTTTTTATCCATACATCTTTACAACTATTCATGTGGGTGTATAACTGTGTTAGTATGTGTATGTAGCATATACGTATATATGTATGTATGGGTGGATGGATGTACATAATTATAAGACAAGTGAGTATAACACATCAAATCAAGGTAATTCATTTGCATATGAAAAGATGTGCAAAAAACGTCGTTTTTAGTAATTCTATATCAAATAAAAGAAAAAGAATCGTTATATTATAGATCTCAACCTTTTCGTGCACCGTTTCTTTCTTTTCTCTTTTTATCCATACATTTTTACCACTATCCATGTGGGTGTATAACTGTTAGTATATGTATGTATCATGTATATTATACATATATATATATATATATATATATATATATATATATGTGTGTGTGTGTGTGTGTATGTATGTATGTATGTATGTATGGGTGTATGGATGAACATAATTATAAGATAAGTGATTATGACACATCAAATCTAGGTAATTCATTTGCATATGAAAATATGTGCAAAAAAAACGTTGTTTTTAGTAATTCTATTTCAAATAAAAGAAATAATCGTTCTATTATAGATCTCAACCTTTTCTCACACCGTTTCTTTCTTTTCTCTTTTAGTCCACACATCTTCACAACTATTGGCTCATCGAGAATAATCTGATTGCATGCAGAGAATGTAAAATATTGTTTCTGACGAGTGGCCACTTACCAGCAAATAATACGGTAAGAACGTCACGCCAAATGTTTTTGCTACAGGTATTCAAATGCAGGCTGCAGTGGTGTGCAGAGAAAAGCTTTTGCAAATGACGATTTATGTGGAGCCACGAAGAGAGAATTATTTGCCTAGACTTCAATTTCCCTCAGTGTTTATTCTTGGCAACTTCAGTCCGAGCATTGTATACACCATTTATTTGATGGAAAATAACTTTACCATCTTTTTTTCATCCTAAATGGTTTTTTTCTGTGTTGAGGACCAACAAAAGTCTGACTTCCTGTGTTTGCAGAGTGATGTACAAAAACAGATACAAAAACTATTCAAAACTGTTTATTTTTATTTTCATGTTTTTTTTTTGTTTTTTGGGGGTAATTTTTTTAACAAATACAACATACGAAAGCAATATACGTTATTATTTTCAAATTAGTGAAACAAAACGTCACACGGTAAAACAATAACCACACAACATATAATCACACGGTAAAGCAATAACCACACATATAAACACACTGGAAAGCAATATCTACGCAACATATAGCCACACGGTAAAGCAATAAGCACACAGCATATAACCGCACGGTAAAGCAATAACCACACATATAAACACACAGGAAAGCAATATCTGCGAAACATATAGCCACACGGTAAAGCAATAAGCACACAGCATATAACCGCACGGTAAAGCAATAACCACACATATAAACACACTGGAAAGCAATATGTACCCAACATATAGCCACACGGTAAAGCAATAAGCACACAGCATATAACCGCACGGTAAAGCAATAATCACACATATAAACACATTGGAAAACAATAACTACGCAACATATAACCACACGGTAAATCATTAAGGACACAACATATAACCGCACGGTAAAGCAATAATCACACATCTAAACACTAGAAAACAATAACTACGCAACATATAACCACATGAAAATAACTACAAAAGATATAACTACACAACACATAACAACACACTATCATGAATATTAAAAAAATCATTTTATACAATTATAAATAAGAGACGTTTTTTTTATTTTCCTTGAACCCTTCTTTTAATTATCTAACTTTCCTGGCACTAACAAATGACTTTCTTCTTTGGTAAAATCCTCGGAAATTCAAACTGAACAATTCATGTGAGTAGTGTCAACTCATTCCGCGATATTGCACCGGGAGATACTCATCATATTTGGTTTTGTATTTTCATGCTCAGCATAACAATAACAGCGCGATATATATATATATATATATATATATATATATATATATATATATACACCAACACTTTCATACGATCAGGATGCGACAAAAGGTCAAATTCTTAAACGGAGTTTGAATTCGGACTTTTCTTGCTCCTAGAATGGTTACCTAGCCAAGGATAAAAAGCTCAGTCTGTCCTACTATTTACTCACTGCTGGAGGAAGAGTAGTTCGATAGATACCTTTTCCAAGGGTATCAGCTTTATGTGAAATGCAAACAGTCTCGTCAGGTATTTGAACTCGGATTGACGAGTCTATTTCATACGACGCTAATTATTACAAAACACACCTAAAAAAAACAACACAATATACCATCATCAAGTCGTATCAACAGCATCAATCTGAATGACTGTTCCTCGCTACCCGTCCGTATCGGCAATCGCTGTAGTGAGATCTCTGCGTTGAATCAAGTATCCATCCAAAGGTAATAATATAGGTTTTTGCTGGCTGACCCACACTGGTGTGTCATTGTGCAGGGGCTCACAGGAGAACGTCACTTATCAGTCAGTCTATTGCCTATACATCTGTGTCCAACATGTCTTATTCAACTTACCCGGATGTTTGTTGTGATAGGAGGTAAGTGGCTGCACAGCAGCTTTTTTGTTGTCTTCCAGGATTATTCAAGACAGCGCGTAGCATCAAGCATTTCCTCTAATTTTTTCGTTTGTGGTGCAGCCAGACAGTAGCACGTACATGGCTACAACTGGGAAGAATTTTTGATTATCTATTAATATTGGAGATGTCTGTATTTCTGTCTGTAACAAAAACTACGTCATAGCTCCACGTCACAGATTACGTCACAATATTATTATGTTATATACACCCAAAATTTGAGTAAGCAATTTTTAAAATTGTTTTTTTTTTTTTACTCTCGCCCTGTTTTCTTTACTGTAACAAGTTAACTAAAAAGTTTACAAATAAATAAATACCTAAGATTTGGTGTAAAATTGATGTAGAAAATATTCAAAATAATTGTTTGATTATTACATGCATGCAACATTTTATTTGAGAGGAACGGGCTCAGTTTTCATTTCAAATTGTTTTATTTTCATTTTTTTTACTCCTTTAATAAACATGAGGATTTGTCTTACTTGTGATACAAACCCTCTCACATTGAGTTTTTAACTCCCACCCTCTCTGGCAATGTCTTTCAAAAATTAATTTTTACGATGCCCGGTGGGTGTTTTCTGTTGCTAGTTTATATAACTTTTTTCTTTCACTAAAAGCGTTCAAGTGCTAACCTTTTCGAGATTTTTACATTCTTCAAATTTCAAGAACTGACAACCTAATAGGATACAGCAATTTCGAACGGGCTCTCAAAGATTTATAGGAATAAGGCTATGCTTCGATTAATTCTGTATTTATGTTAAGATTCCGAATAGGTCAAATATAAAGAAGATAATATTTAATTCAAATAAATATTACTAATTATATTGCTTAACTCAGTTGGTAGAGTGTCCGGCTGGGACTTCAAGATTCTTGGTTCAATACCGACCCTCTCTAACTCAGCGTATCAGTATCGTTAAAGTGATGAGTTGATGGTAGGTTTGTCACTCCGCCTCAGACACTAAGAAATAATATCCTTGGTCTAGCGCTTGTGAAAAGGGGATATATCCCTCGCTGTCTGACTGATACTGACTTTAGGCCACCCTGAGGATTTTGATATTGCTTCGTTATCCAAAATATGCATACTATTGTGACACTATGACGTATTATGCCCCTACGTGTTCATATTTAGATGCGATATTTCATGTACATGTAGGTGCAAGAGTGTCTATATGCGTTTGCATGCGTATAGGTATAGCATATATTTGTATATGTAAGCAGATGTAATCGTGTATGTAGTGGACATAGGTAGTGTATATACATGTAGGTATATGAATGTGTGCACAGTAGTCCCAAAGTGATAACTCAACAGGTTAACGATGTTGGAAGATTTTAATAGATGATAAAATAGAAAGAGAAGGATTTCTCAATGAGGAAACAAAGGTGATTTTTTTAAATATCCGTAATAAACTGAAGTCTTCGGCTCTAGTACGGTCAGAGGTCAGTAGGTAAGGAAAACATTTTGAATGTATTTTACTTGAGGAAGCTGGGAAGCAATTGTCTTTTTCGGAAGTTGGGCCCTATATATTGAAGGGACCATCATCCATTAGTTACACAGAGCAGTGGTGATTAGAGTCTAGGGATGTAAGTATCATTGGATCAGCGAGAACGGTAATGGTTTGTGACAGGGCTAATAATCATATGTTATTGGTTAGCTCAGCCGGTAAAGCGTCCGGCTAGAAACTGCAAGGTTCCTAGTTCGATACCCGCCCTCGCCAACTCAGTGTATGAGTAGCACAGCGATCTGTGCGGTAAAGTAATAAGCTGATAGTAGGTGTAGCGCTCCACCTCAGACGCTAAAATAATCTCCTTGGTCTAGTGCTAGTGAAAAGGGATAGACTCCCTCGCTGCTTGGCTGATACTGACATTGGGCCGCCCGACGACGTTACTTTTTACTTTATTACCTTAAGAAAAAAAATAACCGGCATCCAAATCCATTTTGGGAAGTTTCACATGTCCCTACTTCACAAGATAAAACAAACGTGTGAATCAAAAGGAGAATAGGTGAGTATTCTAGGAATCGTTTTCTTTCCTATTTTATGAAACGTACAGGTAGATTATTCAGTTTCTACCAGAACCTGAGGTTGACTTATATTTCGTACTGAACGAAGACTATTTAGGGTTAAAGTAGTTTAGCAAGTGAAACTCCGCGTACTGCGGGCGATCCTGCCACATTATTTGAATTGGTTAACGGGTATCCTGATTGATTTCTTTTTATCTCTTCCAACCGGTGATCTATCTATATATATATATCTCTATCTCTCTCTCTCTCTCTCTCTCTCTCTATATATATATATATATATATATATATATATATATATATATATATATGGCCCACTGTCTTCCTATCTAGTGACCTATCAATCTCAGTTTAATCATATCTATCTATCAATATATCTATCTATCTAGTTCAGTGAGTTCATCTATCCATCCATCCATCCATCCATCTATCTATCTATCTATTTTAATCAAGCTAACCCAGATAAATGACAAATACAGGAAACTTTGATCTCTCTGATAAAATGAATCTGGAATTCTTTAAAACTGTACCCGTGTCAATACTAGAGCTATGGTTGCACGTTATTGGCTTTAAGGAAATGCTTGGAGAAAAAGTCTAGTTGGAGACTGCAGAAGCAAAAAAAAAGTAGCAGCATCCTGCTAAAACCCTTCAAGAAAGGCGAAGAAGACCTGCTCGGCACTGCTGGAGAAGTAAGGACGAATTCATAATCAACGTCTTTCTATGAATCCCTATAGACAGAAACATAAGTACTCGTCGACCAACAAAAACAAACATTCCAGGCGGACACTGGATGCCGTTCAGAAAACATACCAAATGCGATGGTCGATAGGAAAGAAGGCAAGAGAGAGAGAGGGGGGAGGGGGAGATGGAGAGGGGGTAGTGAGTGAGAAAGAAAAAGAGAAGAGAAAGAAAGAGAACAAGAGATAGGGGAGTCACAAGAGATATGTGCACGTTTTGCTGCTGCTGCTGCTGCTGCTGATGATGATGATGATGATGATGATGATGATGATGATTGCAGAGAGGCATTTACTTAGTGCCTCACCTGAAGGTTTATGAATGATCCCTGTAGAATTTAGGTTATTTGCGAAGAATAGAGATAACAGCTGATCTCAGCAAAAATTCGTTCAGTGCATGAAGAACATGAAGCTAGATTCTAATGTAAATAGGCATGATGAAATTAGCTTACTTCATGTTTACTTATATTCAAATATCAGTTTCTCATAATATATTCTTATATACACACCTGCGCATCAATCCCTTTCTTAAATCCCTCTTTAAATATTAAAGGGAAAAAAGAGAAAAACAGCACCAATAATTCCGTCAAAAGGCATAAAGAAATTAACGATTCTATTTCGGTAGGTGATAACTGCCCCACTGGGATTGTCAATAATGTGCAAAGAGAATCTTTTCGTAAAATAAAACAGAAAACTAAAAAGCAGGAAATTGAGCTGTGAAGATTTTTTCTCTTTACTTTATTTGGGTTTACAACGTGTTTTCTCCCTGAAATTTGACACCCTGTTGTGACAGGAAATAAACTATTTTGTTGGATAATTGTCATATATCATTCCAAAAAAATTCGTCGTATCACATAAACAGTATCATGCATGTTAAATATATATAGTATTCAAAAGTTGCAACTGAATTTACAACATTTTACACATTGGGAAATTCCATGTCAATTTCCCAGCGGTGTCACCCACTACCTTCAATTTTTCTGAATTTTTGTTCATGTATGGACTATACTAAAGTTAGAGAATCCCCAAAATTTGAGCTTCTGATTCCAAACATTAACGGAGTCATTTCGATTTTACCTCTCCAAATTTGGTGTGGTTTGCGAATAATGACGACTGTTTGTAATCTATTTTTGTCTGTAAAATGAGTTCTAGAGCTTCCCTAATGCTAAAATTGGTTTATAAAAGCATACTTACCCAAGGAATCCCAAAATGCTATCGAAATAGTCGTAAATCCAACCAGTTTTAATTTATTGATGATTTCTGATTTTTTCCAAGCGGACAATATTCCAATGTGGCATCCATCTATGACAAATATTTTTTCTATTATTATTTCACATATATTAAACATTATATGTACAAAAAGATAATGTGGTTTTTGGTCTGAACCGAAACTACAATATTTTGTTAAAATTTGTTAAATTTTTCTAAAATTTTGTTCAGAATCATAAATCATTAATAACTTAAAAATTGATTTATTTTTTTAATAGCATTTTTGGATTCGTTGGGCAAAAACGCTTTTTGTGTTAAATTACAGAAAAACTGAAGGAGGTGGGTGACAATTTTACTTTTTTCTGGATGATTTGTCATGGAATTACCCCATTGATACCTTGATTTAAGAGTGCCCCAAAATACGAGATTTTTTATTTATTTACGAGATGTCACTCTTTGTATTGTGAGCTAAATATTGAGGTACGAGCAAGATTCAGATAGGTTAATGTTAATAAGTTCACTAAACACATTCAAGTTTCTAAATTTACTACGCCAGAGAAAAATAACATTTATATAAAAAAAAAAAACACTAAAACATATTAAAGCACAGCTAAAGAATCACAAGGTTCCTAGTTCGATACTGGCCATCACCAACTCACTGCATGAGTAGCGCCGTGGAGGTCTGATGGTAGTTATGGCGTACCACTCCAGATGAAAAACAAAACACAAAAAACAAAAAAACACAAAAATATGTGGTCTAGCGCTAGTGAATGAGGAATAGACTCCGTCTGATACCGACAATAGGCCACTACTTTGACATTTCTTTTTACTACAGCACATAACACTTTACATTTTAATGTTCGGCTTGGAACCTGGTTCGGTACTGGGATATGTGCAGTGAAGTGAGAAACTCTTGGTAGGTGTCGCGCTCCGCATCAGACGCTAAAAACAATCTCCTCGGTCTAACGCTAATGTAAACGGAATCGACTCCCTCGCTGTTTGGCTGATACCGACTTTAGGTCACCCCGACGACTTTACTTTACTTACTCATATTTTTATATAATACAGTGTGATTTTTCTTATTAAAAAAAAAACTGACAAAAACGTCGGCCGTTTTTTTGTTTTTTTTATTTCTTCTTTTTTAATTTTTTGTAGACCGGAATCGATTATTGTCATTAAACATTATTTTAATGGGTAAACTTGATTTTCGAGCGGAACGAATTAAATTGTAAGTCAAGATACCACTATAATGATACACACTAATAAGTGTAGATAAAACTAAATTATGAATGAGAATCATTTTAAATTATACATCTTATTAATTACTTATACTAATTGGGAATAGATGCTTTGTTTCATAAAACCATCATTTTTTTTCGATTTTATCTGACTTAGTATATACACTCTTAAGAACTCAGTGGGAAGTATTTCAAGTAAAACTTGTTTATCACAAGGAAAAAGTAAATGTTTACAAGAAAATTGTTCTTCTAAAAGTAAACATTAACATGGAAAACATACTGCTGAAAGTCGTAATTAATTCTATACAATTTAAATTTCAAAACATCAAAAGAAAAATGAAGAAACTGTTTGTTTTATTGTAATAGATATCAAACATAATTAATTAGATTTATACATGTTTTTGCAAAGTTAGATTGGACTGCACTATAACTTCATATAAACATTTATAAAAATAAATAATTGTAGCAATATTGTAGAGACTTTCCTATTAGAATTTACCTGGTGTGATGTAATGACCCCCACCACAATCGGCACTGTAGGTGGCGGATGTATCGGGCATTTTCGGAGGCATAATTTAAAGCTGACATGATACAGAGCATCAGTGCTAAAACAAGCATGGTTCCCGTGCAATTAAATGATTCAGGGATCTTTGACAGACAATAATCGAAGAGAGGAAGTTGAAACCGAAATAGCTATCAGTAAATTCTAGTTGTTAGTGGCTTAAGTGGAACCACTCGAATTCACTGGAAACATTTTTTACGAAAAGTGTTTTTTTTTTCAGCCATCGATTTCACAAAGCTACTCCATATTTTCCTAAAGAAACTTTTCAAAGAAATAACATATATGAAATAAATATGAGTAGTTTTTATTTTGTAATCGACCTGTTTGTTGTTCTTTCCAACAATCAGGATTAAACAGAAATCTTATTTTTTGATCCACACGAGAACATTACACTTGTGCTAAATTTTAATATGCTTCTGTTTCCCTCAGGTAGAGTATTTACCCAACAAGTTTAACACAGGTAGGATGTGACATAAGGTGAAAGTTATGGGACATCCAGCTAGGATCAAACTTGCTAGTCCCTTGTAATAGATCTGCAAGACTAGCTTAAAATAATTACACCATGATATGACGAACTAGTTCAGGTAGAGGTATCTGAAGACATTGGGACTAACTGAAAGTGTTTTAATTGATCGTCAAATCTTTTGGAATTCGAAACAAAATTTGGACTATATCGTTGTTCCTAACGTCATAATAAATCCAGTAATAAAACTAGCAAACTTATTTAAATTTATCTTCCCCACTGTCACATCATTGCAAATAAAAAGTCAGATACAGTACATCAATTGAAATAAATCGAATGAATTCTATCAAAATGATAATCCAAGTCAATCAATATAATACAGTTATGAATTAAATGAACGCAAATAAATCTCTGAAAATCATTGATTAGCACTGAACTATCGAACATACAGCCTAGGGACTACTTATCTTGGATTGATTTCGTAATAAATAATTTCGTGAAACTCCGAATCAAAAATAATATATAATTTTGATTTTGATTTACATGGGGCCTTTATTGATAGTAGTTCAATTACTTCTGAATATTTTCAACAACACTTGCATTCAGTGTGGCAGGGTTTCTCTAGTAGCCTATTAGTTTTTGTTGCAAATTAAAACTATTATTGATGTCATTTGTAAATCGCCTCTAAATCTCACTTTTGGCACACTGGGATGCTTCCACAAGAGATAATACTTTTTATGTTCTTGAGACAAGTGCAATAACAAATTATCAGCGGAGTAAACCCTGAAAACAAATCAGGAACCGGAGTCCCTAAGGTGGTGAGATGCTGAAATCCAGTGCGATCCAGCAACTCCTGCAACACTACCGCGGCCAAACTGCATTGATTCCTTACCTTTCCTTTGAATCACAGCGGTATTGTGGAGAGGAGGTTGCTGCTTGTGAAACAGCTCATCCACCATAAACCTGCTTTGGCTACGTGGTTCCAAAAAACAAAAGCAAAAATGGACTCTCTAATCACTTTTAATAGATCTCTGAGTCTAGCTAGCAAAGAAATACACCACGATAGGACGCACTAGTTCAGGTAGATTGTATCTAAAGGCATTGGCACTAAGTGATGAAATTGTTTAAATGATCGTCTTACATAGACGGAAGGATGCCAACTACGAACATTCTATTCTAATTTGATTATTGTCCAATTTGTTTAAAGACGAAGAATAAAAGAGGGGCATCGTGTAATACAGTATTTAACGATGTAGTATAACAGAGCATTGGCAATAGTTCGATTCTAACTAGATTTTTTTTCAAATTCCAGTTCTTAAAAGGAGTATATTACAACACTAAAAAACATTAGAGTAGAATTTAGCTGCACACAACTCAATATTTTTTAATAGTGGCAAACCTGGTTTATCTAATATCAAATTCAGATTTTAGTTTCAAGGAGTATGATTTAATAAATGATAATAATTTCTTAACAACTGCATCATCGTGTAACTATTCTTAATGGAATAATTTGTGCACAGTTATTCGTATTTACCTATTCCCGCATGAGCAGTATGCGACAGAGTGTCAATTCTTAAGCGAAGTTTGACAGGTTTCAATTCAGAGTTTTCCTTTCCGAATTGGTTACCATACCACAGTTAAAGAGTCCTTTTATTTATTCATAGATGGAGAGAATGTATTAGAGTTATGTGGAATGCAAAGAGCATCGTCTAGAATTTGAACTCAGTTTGCTGTCCATTTCTATGCTGATAAAGTGTTATATGATTTTAAGTTTTACATATTTTCAGGTATGACATATGACCTATAGATGATACATTAACGGGTAATAACACTCCGAATCAGAGTGGACATGAGAGTGATGGGAATGAAAGACAGACTCAATGCTCACCGGAATTTCGGAAATTGAGCCACACCACCGGATGCAATTTAGTGACATACGCTTGACCCCACTTTTTATTGGGGGGTATGATTCCACATATTTAAGTCCTGCTGAGCGTTTAGAAATTGATATTGATTACTCCACGCGCTAGTATCGATTTCTTAGAGTCTTGTCAGCTATGCCATTTTTCATTGACTCTCGTATTTCACTGATATGCCTAATAAACTTGTGTGAGAAGTTTGATTTAAACATTTATAATGTACCTTCGAACGTGCCAACAAAATTGAATTTCGTTGATAAATCCTGTGGAAATATCAGTGTAGATGACCGAAAGAATTTAGGGCTGGCATCTATATTCATTATCAAATGTGTGGATGATGTCACCATAACTTAAATCTTCAAACATTAAATGTGCTTTTTCGGAGCCATAAGAGGCATGTCAAAAAAAGTTCCTTGACTAGTGTCACAAAAGATCTATTTAGAACTCAAACTACAAACTACTAGTATTATTTGTTTCATTTGGACTATTATCCTCATCTTGATTGTTATCTGTACAACGTTTCGGCCGATGTGCCCTCAGGCCTTCTTCAGGTATTTATTGTCAGACCGGGAACCTTCTCGGACTTGGCAACCATCTTTTCCGACAGGAATACCTGAAGAAGGCCGGAGGGCACATCGGCCGAATCGTTGTACAAATAACAATGAAGATGAAGAAAATATTCTGAATAATACAAATCATACTACTTATCAAGCCTCATCTCAAAAATTCAGGGAAATAGTACAAACTACTAGTTTTCCCCTTCAAACTATCTCTTCTGGAGTTTGTAGCTGTGATTTCAGCTTTTTACAGCCATTGAAATTTCTTCCACATGTTTTATATACATATCTTCTATTTCAGATTGTCAAACAATGAGAGAGCGACGAACAAACTGAAGTTTCTGGTCCATTTCGGAAGAAAATTCTGTCATAAGCACTGGGATTGCTGCAGCAAGTGTACGGAGATAAGACGATGTCACGCTCACATGTTTTTGAGTGCTGCAAGAGGTTTAAAGTAGACGCGATGACGTAAAAGACAACCCCAGGAGTGAAAGTGTTGTATACCCTTATTACTTCTTCTTACTTCTATTCTTCTTCTGTTCTTCTGACATCTTAAGTTCTTCTAGGTCTCTTCTAAAGTCCGGACTTCTCTTGGACTTCGTATCTGGTCTTCCATTGGGGATTTCTCTTTATCAGAAGCCCTGTGTCATTGTTAGGTTTTAGATAATAATACAAGACTTCGATTTACTTAGATCACATTTTATTCTCGAAATCCACCACGAGACTACCTGCGCAGATCGAGTCGGAGCATGTATAACATGACTCACCACCGTCGTGGTTTCTGGCCGACTGACTAAAATCTATTTCTAATCTAAACCGGAAGAGGGTCTTCTCCACCGATTCTGAATTCTGGTCTCCTGGTCGGGATTAGGTGATCCGTCTGTATTTCAAAGTCCCAGAGAATTTTGTGCATCTCATTCCCAGGACAGATTCAGGTTTGTCCATATACCATTTAGCTGAATGGTGAAAATTGAATTTCTTGCACAATTCCCAGTGAATCCACTTTTCCACCCAGTCCTGCATAGTCTTGTACTATCTTAGTGCTAATTTGCTGCATTCGATTATTAATGTGATTTATTATAATTTCTTAGAAGTAGATAGGGATACTTGAAACTATATAACTGCTCAAGTACTTTGTATTAAGAATAGTTTCTTTGAACTGTAAATGTTTACACATGACTTGAATCATTATTTACTAGAAATCAAACACTTGATTTAAAAATACTAATTTCATTATTAGATAACCACACCCTGTTTGACATCTCATAAAAACAACCAACTTCAACAGCAACAGATTTTGTCGTGGGACATCTTAAAGACTATAATTCTTCTATAAGAAAAACTAAAGTAAGGGTATATACAGTTCATCACTTTTATGAGTGTGTAATACAAGGACATTTTAATGGGGGACCACCCACGTGCCTAGATTCATGGGCGGTAGGTGCCAAAAATGCGTTGATCCCGTCGGCAGCCCCCATCAAGGGGACGCCTCAGGAACTGGGCAATAAACACAGCCCTACCCCTTTAAATGAAGGGGGCAGGTATTGCCTGTGGGATAGCCCCCTGGGATGAACGCTTTTAACTTTACTTAACCAGTCCAGTGGCCGAAGCACTATGGACCCACCGAACCCGAGAGTCGATGTTCGGTAAGTAAAGTAAAGTAAAGTAAAGTCGACGGGCGGCCTAAAGTCGGTATCAGCCAGTCAGCGAGGGAGCCTATCCCCTTTTCAATAGCCCTAGACCAAGGAGATTGTTTTAGCATCTGAGGTGGAGCGCCACACCTACCATCAGCTCCTCACTTTACCGCACAGATCCTGTGCTACTCATACACTGAGTTGGCGGCGACCGGTATCGAACTAGGAACCTTGTGGTTTCTAGCCGAATGCTCTACCGACTGAGAAGGTAACAGTAAATAATGAAATATATGGTTTTGTCACTCAGTAATGCTTAATCGATCAACACTAATAAAAAAAGGGAACTCAATCATATGAGATGTCAGATCATCACGACCTATCAGTGCATAGAACAGAGAATAGAAGAGAAAGAAAAAGAGAAACAAGACCCTACCCCATGACTTATTCACCTCACCCTCCTAAAGAGGTCTCTTCTCTTTTCTAACTCACTGGTTTCCTTAAGCAACAAGTTTCTCATATTTATTTTATCATTTCACAGTTGAATATTCAAACACACTGTTTGATGTTTAGTTCGCTGCTAACGAACAGCTACACAAGAGAATATTCGAACACCTTTTTTTTTTTTAAATAAAATGTTATTCTATGTTTACATAATTGTAATACTCAATACAGAGTAACGTAACATTTTTTTTTATTTCTACGATGTTGTTTCGAATGTATACGAATAGAACATGATATGAACTTGACCCTCTTTTAGAATATTTTTTAAAATCCATTGACGTTAGTGTAAATTAATTATGAAATACATTGTCCTTTTTATGAAATATTTATTAAATACATGTAAATATTTATAAAATACTTATAAAATACATCGACCTTTTTATAGAATATACAAATAAAAGTATATAAAATACATGAACATTTTGATAAAATAATTATGAAATAGATGGTACTCTTTATATGACATTGATAGATATATTGATCGTTGATTAAATTTTTATAAAATACGTAGACATTTTTATAAAATATTTATTCTTTTCACGGGAATTTTTTTATAAAATTTTTATAAAATTCCTGGATGCTTTTGTAATATATATATTAGATATATAATCTTTTTTGGCGAAATATTTATGAAACACATGTAACTTTTTATAAAATAATTATAAAATAGATGGACTTTTTATAAAATATCTATAAAATGATTGGACCTTTTTATGAAATGTTTATAAAATACATGGAACTTTTCATAAAATACATTATGCGTTGATTAAACTTTTATAAAGTACAGTGATCATTTTATAAAATATAAAAAATATTTACCTTTAGAGAAAATATTTATGAAATACATGGAAATTTTCATGAATTATTCATAACATATCTTGACCTTTTTTATCAGATACATATAAAACACATGTACATTTTTAGAAAATATTTATGAAATATTTCAAATAAAGCCAATTGAAACTTCTCTGAAGTGTTTTTTTTTTTAATCTACGGGGTTGGTTCAAAAGAATGTGAATAAAACATAAATTAACTCCGTTTTGTCCATAATCTAAAGCAATCAGTCTGGAAACATTATGGTCGTAAGAAGTGAACTTAGTTACCCAAGTTCAAATCCTGAACGAGGCAGTCTGCATTTCATATAGCGCTATTACAGTTGTTAAAAATATGAATCAAAATATTCGCCCTCCTGCCATGGGTAAATATTTGCGCAAACTGGGATCTTTAACCTTGGTTTAGCAACCAAGGAGAATCTATGAATACAAATCAGTTTTAGATAGGGAGAGGGAAGCCTCCCATTAGGTTATTCATGCACAAATCGCACTACATGGGTAGTGCTCATATGAACAAATCAGCTTCTGGAATATGTATTTTGTATTTCTTATCTTGAAGTGGAAATTATTTTGCATGCGAATTAGGTATTTAGGTTTTCTCTCCCCGAGACCAAAAGCAAATTTGTCTAGACTTACTGATTTTGTTGTTTCTTGTGTTTGTTAAAAAGTAGGTAATCTGTCTGTAGAATTGAGCACTTTCATCCACGGAAAAGAAAATAAAAGTTTTTAGAATATTTATGGACTTTTTTAGTTAATGTTTACTTTTACATTTTTCACATGTGTTTAAATAAATTGTTTAATGAAATAATCATTTCATGCGCTGTTGTTGTTTCTCAATATTCACGGCTTTTATATCTGTTGAAATTGTACAATTTTATAATGAACTACGTCTTTCCAATTTATTTAGTATTTCCTAGATGTTAATTTTTAAAAAGTGATCGGTTTTGCTGCTTTTTATAATCTCTTGTGTCACG